>JAUNZO010005199.1:0-341973 GCA_031894775.1 Chloris gayana
ATGCTCTTCGTTGGCGTCCGCGCCGCACGGTGATTCCACGGGAGGGACGCCCACCCACAGCGCGACCGTCGGCCAGCACGCCCACCGGCCCTCTTTTGACCTATATTCGACGACAATGGGTCCCTTGGTCAAAAACCGGCGTCAACATATATCCACCTCTATATTCATACTACTTTGATCGGAGTGTGGTTATAACGAAACAATATAAACAAAATCTTTGAGGGTTATATAATCTGAGATCATAATCCACAGGGTGCCCTGTGACACAAGGACCATAAAACATGTGGTTTTGTGAAATTTACTCTAATAAATATGATTACCGTCATGTATCTAGAACTAAAAATTGTTGAGCACATTCATTGCGAGGGAACAAATATAATTCATCGGTTGCTATCAACAATTGATGGTTATTGGTTAATATTGCACTCTGGAACCCAATACAAGCACAATAGTTATAATTGTGGCGACATGTCTCTGCATCAAGCTTAATTATTTAGATATGCTAGTTTTATATTTTGTTCAGTTAAATTTTCGGAACAATTAAATTGTACTGCTGAAACAATATAACAATTAGTTCTTGGATGAAATATATTTTTTTCTACATAACATTCTTTTGGCCACAAGTGAGTAAAAATTGAGTTGTTGGATGAACACCCAATGACTGAAAAATATGTATGAAATATTAGCACTGTTAAAAGGCGAGCCGTTCACAGTTTTTTTGAACAATCGTAAAGCATGCTTTCATTAGTTAACATTATTAACAATTTTCAGAATCCTGCCGAGCTTGGAGTTGTATGGGAAAGTCCTAGTGTACGCGGGAGGGTAGCGGTGGCGGTTCGTCGTGGTGCTGGTGCGTGCTCGTGTGTTCCTTGCGCGTTGATGAGGTTTCTATGCGCCGTAGCCCGTAGCCGGGGACATAATGTCATAATCGTGTTATTCTCCACAACAAGGAGGTAGCTCCTCGCTAATCTCTGGCAGCAGTGCCTCATGAACTCGAAATGGCAATCACCTCCTAGCACGGCCATGCATTATGCATGTATATACACAATAAGTATGTGGTCGGTCATCCGTTCATTCTCGTTGATTTGGCTTAGCTAGCGAGCAAGTGATCACACTCACACTAGTGTGGCTCACTCGATCCTTATAAGAGCATATCCAACAGTCTCTCAATGATTTCATTTTCTAATTTGTTAGAATAAGGAGATTTTCAATGTTGTTTTCAAAATTTTAGTAGTGAGTGCTTCAGCAGTCTCCCAATACCTCACTTCTAATAAATTCATCAATTTTATTTTCTCTCTTTCTTTATCATACATTAACATTACCAAAGTATCAAGTCCATTTAATGATAATTAAAACAATTGTATTTTCAAATTTAATTTTTAATATAATATGTTGTACCTATGAATAAAATACATATATGAAATCCTTTAGTCGATACCAACCTAGTAAAATTTATCTCTTGATTTGTGAATGTACCATTATTTTTATATGAATTTTTCTCAAATATCACTTTTGTGTGGGATCCAAGTATTGGGAGGAGAAAAGAGACTCCCAATCTATTGGGAGGAGAGGGCTAAATATTAGGAGACTCCTAACAAAAGTTTGGTATTGGGAGACACATTGGGATAATATTGGAGCACCTCTCACTCACTAATATAACATCTTTTGAGTATTGGGAGGCATATTGGGACACCGTCGATGTTGGAGATGCTCTAAAGGTCAATTATGTGTTCGTATACATACACGTGGTACGGTATAGTCAAGGTCTGGAAGATTGTGTGTACCAAATCATAGCAACTGAGTTGGGTGGGTCCCTACTCAGGTGGATTAATAAATTATTATTCAAATTGTTCAATTAAAACAACCATACATGTTGTTAGAATCAGCTTTAATATGATGTTCAAATATTTCCTTTAAGTAACTTTAGGGTCCATATCATAGGAATTTCAAATAATTTAGTACAGTATACCATTTGATCCCATATGCCTAAAAGGCTCTAATAGGATAATTTCCTTCCAGTTTGAATCCCCAAAATTCCTCTAGTTTTCTTATTCCAAGGGGGCGTGGGCTTTTCTACTTTTGACTCAAGCAGCAAGAACTTAGTTAAACGTGCCATTTTTCACCTCTAGATGCCTTTTGTACACCTCATGGGCAGCACAAACAATTGACCGCTCTCTTTTCAGAAAGTCTAGATGCATGGATTTTCTCATTGTATGAATAACTTGTGAATATCTTGGATAAACGCGAACAGGGCCGCGCCCATAAGTTGTTGGGCAACAAAGTACTTGGTAAATGGGAGAGCTTAAATGCAATATGATGACCAAGAGTTCAGCCAGCAACATTTAGTATGAGAATCACATTCAATCAGAATCTTTTCAACATTCATTTAAAATATTGAAAGTTAACTTTGGGTCGATGACTTATCGGGTCTGCTGGTGTTAAGGGATCGTACGGTTTGATTTTGTATTATTTTATATAAATTTATAGTTTAAAAATCTATAAGATTATGTATTTCTATAACATGTATTAAAATTTTTATCTCATATATTTTTATAAAAAATATTATTCACCTATTTGTTATTTTCTCACATATGGAGTAGTGGGAAGTAGAAGATGATCATCATCGATCCGACGGTCATCGTCGTCGGCTAAAACTTTACAAAACTTTTAGTCGACTGAAAATTAGCAAAGACCTTAAAATCCGCCTCATCATCTAGTAAAAGGCATAAAAAAACTCATTGCTTTATGTATATTCTGATGTGGATGAACGACCAATCTACACCCCAAATCCAGAATTCCTAATCCACACTCGTGCGTGAACACGCTTCGTAGCAAACCAACTTTCCAATTCAAAGTTTCATGATAACAACTTTCTATTCAAAGTTTGATCATAACTTTTCTAGAAAAAAGTTTCATCATAACTTTCTATTTAAAGTTTTATTATAAAACTTTTGCTCCAAGTTTGTGATAAAAAATGGATGCAAAACTTTCACTTCAAACTACGAATCAAAGTCTGATGAAAAACGTTCATTTCAAAGTTTGTGACCAAACTTTATGATCAAAGTTTGTGACCAAAGTTCCTGACAAAGTTTTCTAAAACGGAAAGTCAGCGGGTCTGAAACTTTCCGACACTAGAAAGTTTGTTTAGCCTGTCTGAAGGTTTGCTAGCTGGACTCCTAGCACGCACTCCACGTAATCTAGTAAGATGGGCCCAATACTAAGTAGAAGTTGTGATTATTTACTCTATCCAAACCATTCCATTCCTCCATCTTATATTTTTCATAATTCAATCCCCTCAAAATAGATCTTGAATTAGCATTTTCCATTGACCGCTGTCAATTAATTTGAGATCTACTGCTAGACGATAGGAGGTATCTAATATGTTAAGTTTTATTACATGTGGGATACATCGCTTGAGGCTCTTCACGTGTTAAGCTACACGCGGCAGCCGCGGAGGATACAAACTCATGAGAAACTAAGTGACGTAGTCATGGATATTTTTCGATCAAATATGTGCTAATAAGGACGTTGCAGTTAAGGAAACCAGAAAGAAGAGAATTAGGAGAAAAAACAATAGATAACAATATTGTGGGTCCGACAGAGGATGCGTGACCAGCTGGTTTACTTCCTACAGGCTTCGTACCACAAAAGCTTGTACGTGTAGCACCGCCGTCATAAAAAAAGGCAGCAGTAGTTTAAGTCAGCATTTCACAGCTGCTCACGCAAATATGAATAAACGCCATGTGCAGCTACACACTAATATTTTATTGGTTATTTATCATCAACACCAGTACTGTTGATTAATTCGGTAGTACATGGACTTAACAAGCGGACAAGAGGCCAGTCTCTATCTTCCTCTTTTTTTTTTTTTTTTTTTGTGAGTCAGCCAGTCTCTGTCCTGAGTTGCAGAAACAACCTACTCAGCTGATCCCCTCACCATAGCGACTCCAGCATCTATCTCCGCTTCTGCCCTGGTTTCTCTGTTGAGGAAATTACAGGAAAACTTCCTCTCTCCAACCTCTTCCTCAGAGAACAAACCTGTGCCTTAGTTGGAGGTTAGTGGGAGCTTTTGTTGGGAGTTGGGGACCATTTTCTGGGCATCTGGACTCTCCTTCCATGGGAGACTGAAGGCTGCTGGATCCCTGCAAGTGACTATGAACGAAAGTGAGTGCCTTCTTCCCCCTTATCAAGGATTGTTTTTAGATTCTTGATTGGCAGAGCTTCGTCTCTGCTTTCTGGTAGTTGACCTGGACATGGGGGTCAAGTTCTTGGTTGCGTGCTCTTGATTCCTGCTGCTGTTCAATGGAGGAACATGATGATGCCGCTTTCATCAGGGGAATGAACCCCGGATCGTTTATATCTCTAGGAATCGGATTATTGGGCCGTTTTGTTTCTACGGCTGTTTGATTTATTGAAAGGGACTTTTAGCGCAGGGCTATGGAAGTAGGATTAATTTTCTTTTTCGTAAGGTACGAGGTATAATACCTTTTTAGGTGAAAATGAATACTAACACTTTTGGGACAAAATTGCTTCAGCGGTCTGGAGCAGCTCATGCTACCATTTCATCATCTGGGCTCGAGTTCCTGACAGCTTTCATTTTTTGATTTTGGTATTACTGCGATTGATAGGATGTTTCTAAAAGCTCCACACTTTCTTGTGATAAAGTCGGTAACTTTATTGCGCACCACATAGCTGTCCAAATTTGGCAGGGTCCCTCTTATGAGGACTCTACATATTTTTAGAAGAGCTTGAAATTTAATGTTGGTTTTCTAGTTTCTAACTTTACATGGTGTCTTTCTGCTGAAGTTTTGATAATTGCTTCAACTAATGATAACCCATGATAATACACATGTTTCTGTTACAACTTTAGTGTGGGAATGTGGGTTTAGTAGAAGCTAGAACATTAATTAGTACTTTACGATATTAGCTTATCCTTTCGTTTATCTGGCTATAGGTTTTGACATCAACGTGCTCCGTGAAGAAGCAAGGACTAGGTGGCTAAGACCTGCTGAAGTCTACTATATCTTGCAGAATCACGAGAGGTTCCCCATCACCCCTGAGCCACCGAAGAAACCACCCAGTATAGCCCACATTTCTCAATGAGTTTTTTTTTTTCAAACCTGTATAGTTCAACATTCAACAGATGCCTTAAGAACATTGTTTCTTCTGCAGGTGGTTCATTGTTCCTTTATAATCGCCGTGTTAATCGGTATTTCCGCAGAGATGGCCATGCTTGGCGGAGGAAGAAGGATGGAAGAACCGTTGGCGAGGCTCACGAACGATTGAAGGTTCAGAAAGCTTATTTGAACACAAGCATTCCAGTTATTTTTCATGTTTTCTGCATATTCTGGTTAGATGGTGAAGTGGTGGTTGATGACCTTATTTACTGCCAATGTTATGTGGTACACTTTTTGAAGAATGCAACTGTAAGATATGGAGTGGAATATCAGTTATTATGAACCACTCCTATGGAGAATTAGTATCCATGTCAGAGAGAGTCAGAGGAGACTGATTTCAGTGCCCACAGGGCCATTTTTTTTATGTTTGTCTATTGAATCAGGCCTACTGGGTAACAGGAAAATGGACACACATAATATTTTTTGGAGGGGGCATTTGCTTAATCAAATTTAGAGTTGATATAGCATTATATCCAGCCTCTCTTCAAATTCCAAAAGAGATGTAACTCAATATTTAGCTAATCTGGTTTGATTGTGAAAGCATGTCCATCTTAACTTAATACATGAAGTGACATTTAGTTGTATTGAAAAATCCAATAATTATAAATGCATATGCGAATGATCTTAGAAACAGTATACAAGATTGTTGACACCAAAAGATTATTTTAATGTATCTTGCCCTGTCCTTTCATGCAATTAATGTTTAAAGTTTTATGATTTCGAAGTCAAGACTACAAAAAAAAGATCATATTCTTCCATGAGAGTATCTTGACAGTAACTTTATGGAACTAATAATGTTTTATTGATTCCATATTTCAAGTTAATGAGCTATCTTATTACCAAATTTTCGTAAACATCCATGCATTGCTAGGTGACACAACTGATTTATGTTCATTTGAGTAGCATGTTTTAACTTCTGTGCAACAATGTCAGCAATGATATTTCATATACAACTGTAACAGCTAAACTGCAAGTAGATATTTGTTTGATTGTAGCCTAGAAGTCACATCCCACCAAATACTGAATAGTTACCTTCTCTTTATTAATGCGAGATTTTCTAGAATTAAGAATATTTCTGGGCATTTGTGAGGCAGAAAACATAGGAGAGGATGTGCCTTTATCTCACTAATTCTTATGGATTTGTAATTTTTGAAAATGTATTAAAGCATCTTATTACATTTTTTGACATTTTCTCTTTATCACAGGTTGGAAATGTTGATGCTCTAAGTTGCTATTATGCTCATGGAGAGCAAAATCCATGTTTCCAGAGACGGTGCTTTTGGATGCTGGAACCGTAAGATTTTCCTTCCATTGAGTTGGCTCAAATTCCGTGACATTAGTATCTGTGGTGCATTTACCCTATATGTGGTCACTGGTGTCGTGGTTGTGTTGAGCTACTGAATGCAACCTTTTACATTTTAATAGATATTCTACTGTTTGTAAACAATTTTCTCTACGTGTGAAAAAAAAATAAAAGACTAGTAGTTACTGATATATTGATAAACATTCTTTTTGCAGTGCATATGAACACATTGTGCTGGTGCAGTACAGAGAGGTAGCTGAGGTATGTTACATGTTCATTGCCATGCTTAACCTTTTTGCATTTGTTGTAATTTGATAATTCTTCTACTCTAAAGAAAAATCGTGAAGATTTATGTGTTGTAATTTGATAATTCAGATGACATGTTGAGTTTTTCGGGTAACAAATTTCTTGTCTCTTATTATTTTTTATTGTTGACAGTTATTCCAAATAAAAATTGTGTAAATGAAATGAGAACAATCCTGGATGAATTGGATTAATATCCAGCATTCGTTCAATGACAGATTCTTTAGTTTTCTGTGTTTCTATTTACATTTGAAATGCACTTAGCTTTTGTCATAATAAGCAATGTGCCTTAAGATTCATTTATTTTGTAACCCAGGGAAGATATTATTCATCACAACTATCAAATGGCCCACCAGAATCTCTTTCATCCTTGAGCCATCCAAATGTCATCCATGGAAATCAATATCACTGCTCTGTTTCTGGCGTTAGTGATGGCAGTGAATCCCATCAAAGCCATTCTAATTTGAGTTCTTTGACTGAAGTTACTTCCTATTCTGTGAACAAAGAGCATAGAGACAGTGGCACTTTACTAAGCATACCAGAGCTTGGACAGACATCTTTGGGACAAAATTCAGAAGTTCATTGGGCCAACAGTGGTAATACGGTAAACAAATCTGGGCTTAACGTGGCTCTGAAGAAGATAGTTGAGCAGTTAAGTCTGGGTGATGACGATGACGATTACATTTACTCAAACCAACCACAACCTTTGGGATCTGCAAAGAATGTTGAGGCTGCAGGTCAGCATTGTAATCACATGAGCAACTGAGAACTTTTTCATATATTTCTGCATTTCCTTTTAATGACAGATACACAAGAGCCAAAATCTTTAAAATATTTACTCAAGCTAGTTTAAGGAAATGATGGTATGTGGACAAGTGCATAGTTATAACTAAGGACAATTTTACATTGATAATTTGATGCTAGGAAAAAGAATAATATTATGGCCGAGAAGTACTGAGTCGTGCAGTTCAAGTTTCTTTCTTTTCCATTGCTCTATGGGCTTATTGCAACTCTCCTGCAATGTTATGTTGTGCTGGGGGCAATATTATTTTTGAAATAGCTCTATGTACATTTTTGTTTTGAGTAAATTACAGTAGGGGAAGCCCCTACCTCTATATGTACATTAAAAAACATTTTCTTATGCTAAATTCATGTTGATGCACAAGTGATGTGCCGACTTGAGGCATCTAGGAACACTTCCAGACAAAAACATCTTCTGTAAGATATCAAACTAATTGTCTTATAGTTTGATATTTGTTAACAAAGTTCTGCTGCTGTATTCAGTTGACAACCAATTAAAACAAATTCAGCGAGAAGGAATACAAAATAGTTTAGTCAGGAATATAGCGCCATCGTGGGAAGATATGCTCCAATGCAGTTCAGCTTTGCCAACTTCATCTATATACCAGGTGAGGGGACTGTAACTTACAGTCCATGATTTTTTATACAATATTACTAGGTGTGATCTCTTTGAATATTATTCACACATCAACTTTTACTACCCTTTTAAGGACATTTAAAGTTCAATACATTCAATTTTTTTGTAGTTTTGGTTTTTGCAGACAATCTTCACATGATCCTGCTACAGAAAATCTATTGCTAGATATATTTGAATGTCTTGTTCTGTTAATATAAAAAATATAACCCTTTTCGTACAGAAATCTCTTTGTTACACTAGTAACCATACAAAAGTGTATTAACAACATGTATTTTGCATGACAGTTGGATTCCCAGTATCAGCAAACTTTAGATTATCAGCCACCAGGAAGCCTGGACAGTAGTGATCTGCGGATACAACTTTCTGCTGCTAAAAGGTTTCTTTTAGGACCAGAAGAGACTATTGACTCACCATCTTCCAACTTTGTACTGGGAAACAGAGGGAACAGTGGAACTGGAACCGGTGTTCTTTCAGCTCATGACGGTAGACTTGAAAGTTCTCTAAACCCAGATTGGAAAACAAAAACAACGTTAGCATTTCAAAGCAATTCTCAGGGCTCTGATATAACAGATTTGTTGTTTGGCCATGGTCAGTTTGAATCCTGCTCTAGGGAAGATACAAGACTTACCTTGGGGCAGAAGCGATTATTTAACATTCGTGAGATCTCTCCAGAATGGGCATTCTCCTATGAGATCACCAAGGTAATCAAATCTTTATACCAGGTGTTCTCATTTGTAGCTGTTCCTCTCACTGAGTCTCCGTCTCAATGATGCAGGTCATCATTACTGGAGATTTCTTATGTGATCCACTGAATTCATGTTGGGCAGTGATGTTTGGCGACAGCGAGGTACCTGCTGAAATGGTTCAGCCAGGTGTTCTCCGCTGCTACACACCTCTGCACAGTAGTGGAAAGCTCACACTCTGCATTACATCTGGTAACAGAGAAATTTGCAGTGAAATGAAAGATTTTGAGTTTCGTGCACAGCCAGCGGCTTCTAGTTTCACAGACCTTGCACCATCTTCTAGATCTCTCAAGACCAGTGAAGAGCTACTACTACTTGCAAAGTTTGCAAAAATGCTCTTGTGTGAGAGTGAAAACTTTGCTTCAGGTGATGGTCCCCAGTACGAACAATGTCCAAAATTGAAAATGAATGAAGAGCATTGGTGCCAGCTGATTGATGAACTAAAGTCAGGGTGCGAAACTCCACTGGCCACAGTTGATTGGATTATGGAGGAATTGCTAAAAAATAAATTGCAACAATGGTTATCAGCAAAACTCCAAGCATGCAATGAAGCAGCTTGTCCTCTTTCCAAGCATGATCAGGGTATTATTCACTTAATATCTGCACTAGGCTTTGAGTGGGCACTATCTTCAGTTCTCAGTGCTGGTGTTGGTATAAATTTCCGTGATTCAAATGGATGGACTGCACTTCATTGGGCTGCTTATTTTGGAAGGTAATTGAACAATTATATTGTATGGTGGGTGATTTAGAGTTCATTTACTGGAAAAATATCCTTAATGACTAATATGGACGCAAGCATTCCATTTTATTACTGATTGCAGAAAACCATTTTCCTCTAATTTGGACGTGATCATGCCATCAAACAGATAAAGCTTGGAGGATCTCGATAGAAAAAGAAGCTAAATTTTTTTGCCATGTGATGTTTCATAAAGGCATCGTTAAATATTTAGTTACTAAAATGCTGTTGACTTCATAATGAAGTAAAGAAAAATGAAAGACCTGCACAAAGTTATAAGAGTATCTTATTGCATTAAATAGATAAATCTAAACTGACGATTACATTATGTGTTGGTTTGGTCCTGGACTTAACGTTTCTCACAAAGTAAAATAAAAAATAGTCATCATGAAACAGGCTCCAGTTTTCACATATTGTTCTGGATTGGAATGGAATTAGCTGTATTTTGCAACTTGTTTCTCATCTTATTTCAGGGAAAAAATGATTGCCACACTTCTGGCAGCTGGTGCATCAGCTACTGCAGTCACTGATCCAACTGCACAAGACCCAGTTGGCAAAACAGCAGCTTTCCTGGCTTCTGAAAGAGGACACATGGGTCTGGCAGGCTATCTTTCTGAAGTTCGCCTAACAAGCCATCTTGCATCCCTCACTATAGAAGAAAGCGATATCTCTAAAGGATCAGCTGTAGTCGAGGCAGAAAGAGCAGTGGAAAGCATATCTCAGAGGAGTGCTGAACGGCAAGGTGGCACAGAAGACGAGCTCTCAATGAAGGACTCTTTGGCTGCAGTGAGAAACGCAGCTCAGGCAGCAGCTCGCATCCAGAATGCTTTCCGTGCCTTTTCCTTCAGGAAGAGACAGCATAAGACTGCTCGACTTAGAGATGAATATGGAATGTCCCAAGAAGATATAGATGAACTTGCAGCTGCAGCCGCATCAAGGTCGTACCACCAAACTCATGCTTCAAGTGGTCAGTTTTATGATAAAGCAGCTGTTTCTATTCAGAAGAAATACAAAGGATGGAAAGGGCGTAAAAATTTTCTCAACATGCGAAAAAATGCTGTTAAAATACAGGTAAGGGAATCGAAATGTTTCGTTCAAAAGCCTTCCAGTTTAATTCGTCTGCCAGCTAGCATGGTATCTGCCCAATTTATTTCTGCATTGTTTACTCAAGTCCTTACTTTGTACAGGCTCATGTAAGAGGCCATCAAGTGAGAAAGAAATACAAGACTTTTGTAAGCACCGTAAGTGTGCTAGAGAAAGTGATACTAAGGTGGCGCCGGAAAGGACAGGGTCTACGTGGCTTCCGAGCTGAGCAACCAGCAATGATAGTCGCGGAAGAGGAAGAGGATGATGATGTTGTTGATTTTGATGATGACGAAGCAACCAGGATTTTCCGTCGGCAAAAGGTTGATGAAGCCTTGAATGAGGCTGTTTCAAGAGTGCTGTCCATGGTCGACTCTCCTGAAGCAAGGATGCAGTATCGCCGAATGCTTGAGGAGTTCCGCCAGGCAACTGTAAGAAGTGTTTTTACTTAAACATTTAATTGAACTTCTCATCGTGAGTCAGATGATGACCCAAAGAAACTAATTCGTACTTGAAGAAAAATAAATGGCAATTTACAAAGTTGAAAAAAAATTAAGGCATGAATCTTTCTAGAGGTGCCACATGTAGTGAACCTCATAATTTGGACATTCGTTAGTAATAAATAGTGTGATATCTATGTGAAAGACTTCTAAATAAAATTCCAATATTTTTCCACATTGTTTAACCATTTATAGCTACGCAGAAAACACTAAGATACAATTAAGCTTGCTCTTCTGTATCGACAGAAAAATATCTATGTGATGATTAACCTGGGAAATTTTTAGTGCAAATGGAATTTGGGTGCAATGGTCCAAACATACAATTTCATAAGTCTGATCGTGATCTAAATGCCCTTATTCTTTCCAAAATAAAGATAAACAATCAGGGAGGTGTTTCCAAAGTAGCACATGTGGGATTATGGAAGGAACAAGGAGCATTTAGATCACGATCAGGCGGATGGAATTGTATGTTTGCACCATTGCACTCAAATTTTATTTCCACTGAAAACTTCCCTGATTAACCACTCTAGTTGTTACTGCAGGCTGAATTGAGTGGATCAGAAGAAGTAACATCATTCTTTAACAGTGAATTAGTAGGACTAGACAGCTTCATGCACTGAAAGAAGCGCAACTCAGTTGGGGAGCTGCCTACAATTATAATGAAGCAGTTAGATGGATTCAGTTTGCAACTAATCATGACTGTTAGTGTCCAATATGTACAGTGCTTGTCCGTTACTGTAGATGCTGCTTATGTATAGGATTCTCTGTGAATTCTCTCTTTCGATGTCATGGCTGTTGAGGAGCACTGTATTTAGGTGTCTGTGAGAGGAGCCACAGTTAGCATAGAGTTTGATCAGTTCACTGATTTTCGTGAATAATTGTGGACAGTAGTTTGGAAAAATCTGTTTCATGGCATATATCTTGCAGATTGTACAGTTGTATTTCCACTAACTCAAGTTTTCGATTCCTTAACAATCATGAAGCCCACTACCTGCCTACACGCAGCCTCCCACTATTGCTAATTAGGCTTCTGATTCCTTAACAGTGCAATTTGTTATCTTGATCGGTCTTAGGAGTTCCATGAAATGATTCATCAATCTATTATACCTAGTTCACTTCGGAATCCTCGGTTTGTTGTACTTGTCCGCATATCAGAATCTTTTGTGCTGCATGAAGAACCAAATATTTTAATTGACAAAAGACAGTCTGCGTCAATATTGTCACATAAGAAAGTTCACAAGAGTTTGAAGAAAGATAGGCGTATCCACTGTTATACACAGAAACTTTATTGTGTCCACTGTTCAACGCATTATCTGCATCAGAATTATCAGACTTTTACGGAGCATTGTCAGAATATAATTTTTGTTCTCCCCCTTCAAAGAGATCAAAAGACAGCATACATAGCCTGGCATCAACATACACCTAATCAATTGTGGTCCCTTGGACTTCCAACGAGTGTGTAGATGTTTCATACTGAGCAGGGGCTCTGCCACATCGAGATGTCAGTTATCAGGTCATGAAGCTGATCCATGAGGAGCTTGACCTGTTTGTTTTTGCTTTCAATTTCCTGCATTAGACCCCAAAGTTAGAAAGGCATGTGAAATATATGTAAATGGGGCCCAATACATCACATACAGACTAGGACAGACCCATATACTTGCACTGGAAAGAGGATAAGTTTGGCAAAAATTAGGGCACTGTGTTTCCGTACCTAACAGGAACATGGAGAGGGCATGGTATTTATCTATTAAACACAAAATAGCAACAAGTGTTGCAGCTACTACAGTGTGCAAGCCAGCAAGTAAAACAAAAATCAAGTGCGGAGAGAAATCATATTTTGATGATTGAAGTAAAATGATCGAAGAATAGTAAAAACATAAACAGAATAGGCAATCCTAACTAAAGATTATTTTCAAGTGACAACCTTTCTCAAAGAAGATGCATGCTCTTCCAATCTTTCAATCTCAGCTTGGTCAGATTTGACTTCCGTTGATCCCATATCCTGGAAAAGTGCAGCATCATTACAGAACCATGACAAATATAATAGTATCTTCTAAATTAAAAGCCACTGGTTGCCCAGGCCACTGTCACCGGTTTCACCTCCTCTTCAGGTAACACTCTCTTCACCTTATGTGGGAGGGGTCTGTAAAGAGAGACTTGGTGGATTGGAATATCGACAAAGAGCTCTCTGTAACTTAGGCTATTGCCCCCTCTGACCTTAGTTCCTATAATTTTATGATATCTTTTTTGTTGTTATCTTCCTCTCTATTGTTTCTCTTTTCTAATTCTTGTGAATTTCATTTCTAGCCTACCCAATTTGCTTGAGCCTAAAAGGCTTTGTTCATTTCTAGCCTACCCATAGCCTAACCAACTATGAGAGTGTTTGATCTGTACACTAGCAGATGCATCTGAGTCAGTCAGGCACGACACTAGGGCATCTATTTTGGACTCTTAAGGCCAAGATCAGTTCTCTTGACTTTGATTCAAACCAGCAGCGCAAGCACTAACAGCTAAGATTAGGGTGTGTTTGGTTAGGCTGTGGCTGTGGAAAAAGGCTGTTGTGGGTTATGAGCTATGAGTAAGCTGTTGAAATGACTGTAATACCCTTGTATGTCCTATATACAATGTATATCCAAATTAATCGTAAAACATTGACTTGTTCACAGATTAGCATGGAAATACCATTTTAGAAAGAGAAATTAATTAGCTCCACATAAATATTCAACATTTGGTCCAAATAAATGGAATGATAGAATTATACAAAACATTTGGTCCACATAAATAGAACAATAGCATTATGCACCACACAAATAGAACAATAGCATTAAGAATTACTCACTCTAGTTTAGCTCAAACATCAATAATAAAATATTGAAGGGGGTAAATAGTCTTGACAAATTATTACTCTGTCTCCTTTGAAAGTTGAAAAACTAACTTTCTAAGTGAAGCCTTCCTTCAAGCTCATTGAATGCAACCCAACAAGAAAATGGCTTTCACCAGCCTGGTAGAAATGTATAGCTAATTTCACGTTTTTGCTATGTATCAGTCAGTGAATGTGATCAGTAACTTTGGTTAACGCAGATATTCCTATTTGCTTGCCACTAAACACACCAAGAAGTGCATACAGTAGATATACTTCATGGCCTCTTTAATTTTGGTCACCTCTCATTACAGAAATAATGTCTCTATTTTTCAGAGGACAATTTGTGAAACAGTTCTCACTTAGATCCACATAGTCTACATTTAAAAGTCAACCAAATCAGCAATGTGTTTGATGATGTAGCAGCATTCTCTCTTTTAAGCACTAGTGACGGAGCACCTTGTATTCCCTCAGTTAGTTAGTCGTAAACTCCGATCAGCAGTTGTTCACAGTGCAAACAACCAAAATCAGTCTCCAACTAAGATTAAATCTAAGCGAAACTATTGGCGCGCTATGTTTCAAGGTTCTAGTTTACAAATAAAAACACCTGATATTATCTACTAACAAAACCTTTCAGCACATCAGCTCTCACCTGAGCGCAGGACGAGACGGCGGCTATGGACGCGCGCAGCGCCGCCACGGCGGACTTGTACCGGTGCCTGGCCTCGTCGAGCGACCCACCGGAGCCTGGCGCGGGCCCGGCGCCGCCTCCCATGGGATCAGCGGCCTCGGAGTCGGCGGAATGCAGAGGGGGAGTGGCGGCGGAGTGTTGGATCGGGTGCTGGCCCTGAGACCCGGCGGCGGTTGAGGCGGAGGACCAGAGTGCCGGGTTGCAGAGCTCGTCGTTCATGGAGGCGAGGATCTGGAAGGCGGCGGCGATGGTCTCCTCCAGGTGCCTCTGCCCCTCCGCAGCTAGCTCCTGCCGCTGCCGCGCCGCCGCGGAGGAGGACATTTGCTCAGACTCGCCGGAAACCTAGCTTCAGCTCACCGAGGACTAGTCACCTCCACTCCACGCGGGCGAATTCCGCGTCAGTGCTTTGGTCCTTTGGAAGAAGCCGAACAGCCAAAACGGCCCATGCCCAGCGTGCTGGGCCGGTCCATATTATTCAACGATTGGCCAAGGTCCTTTCATCAAGTCCATTACTCCTCCTTCCTTAAAATGTTGACGTTATGATAGAAAAAATAAACCGAAAAAGAACTTAACCAATGGTGTCGGAAGGTCATCAGATAAAAAATGAAGGGAGAACGCAGCAAGAAAATCAACGGAAGAAGTTCTATTTATCTCCTGTAACTATTTACAGTAATTTGATTTTGGTCCTTCAATTACAAAATCGGATAGGATGACTCCCTCAATTTTTAATATTGTTCACTTTTTCCTTCCTATAAGGTTTGGATAGTGATATTGGCTAATGTGGCACTATGGGGCTACCTTTCAGTATTCCATGTATTTTTTTCTTGTTTTGTTTCATGATGGTTTTTCCTTCCAAACTCTAGGTTCTAGAATTTTTTGTTCTCATAGTACAGGAGCTATGGGACAAATAGAAAAGTTATTTTTTAAAAAATTCAAATTCAAATTAAGTTTTGGAATGCCACTTTCTTATTGCAAATTGGACAATTTTTAATTTAAATTTCATTTCAAATTTAGAAAAAGTTGTTCCTTAACTTATGTAATATAGGCACAATATTTTTAATTAATTTTTATGCTTTATAAGCTAAGTATTGGAAGAAAGCCCATCATGAAATGAGAAAATAAAAAATATGACGTGACACACGACAGGTGGGCCCTATAGTGCCACGTCACACTATCCAAACCGTCTAGGGAGGAAAAGTGAACGATATTAAATGTTGAGTGAGTCTTCCTATTCGATTTTGGAATCGAGGGACCAAAACTCAAACTACCGTAATAGTTAGAGGAGGACAGATTACGATCATGCTTTGGCTCACTCAACATCATCACGGATTCACAGTTCCTCAAAAAAAGAAAGAGTCATCGTCATCACGGCCTCAAAAGAAAAAAAAAGTCATCATCATCTGTATATAATCCAAAACATGTCTAAAAAAAGTACATTATCCAAAAACAATGATCTCGAGTTCATCTTAGTCCTAAACTAGTCAAATATCACGTCGAGATTATGGTTTTCTATTTCTCCTTCAAGAATAAGAGGATCGCGATGACGATGGTCTTCCTCACCGTACACGCAATTGCGATCTGTTGGCCGAGACCATTTCGTTTTTCTTTAGACAGCACAGTGTCTGAGACTTCTGAGCTCGTCGTATGAAAATTAAGACCTATCACCCTGCCTCAAAATCTGCAACTGGTTTCCATGCTCTACAAAAACGTTTCGAGTCAACGTTTAACCGGTTCTTCCAGCATCAAAGTCCCAATCTTTTCGGGTGATTTCTTGGCGGAACCCATGGAGAAGCTGAAGTCCTTCTACAGGAACCGATGGTTCGTTTTCGTTGCAGCAATGTGGCTGCAGGCCCTGTCCGGCGTCGGGTACCTCTTCGGCGCCATCTCGCCGGTGATCAAGGCCACCCTCGGGTACAACCAGCGGCAGGTGGCCGCGCTCGCCCTTGCCAAGAGCATCGGGGGCAGCGTCGGGTTAATCGCCGGCGCGCTTTCGACCACGCTGCCAGAGTGGGCGCTGCTGCTCATCGGCGCGGTGAAAAACCTCCTCGGGTACGGGTGGATATGGCTCATCGTTACCAGGCAGGCGCCGCCGCTGCCCCTCTGGATGGTGAGCCAAATACTAATCTCTTACACCCTCCATCATTTGTTCAATATATTTGTTGCTTTGGTTCTGGAATTGCTTTGTGATGCAATGGAATCTCTTACTCCCTCCATTATTTTTGTAATTAGGACAACAATTTTTGTTCAATTTCAAACCAGAATTTTCTTATCTATTTTTGTCCTTGTCTCCTCATGAGAATTTTATTATCAATTTTTGTTCAATTTCAAACCTTCAAAAAATCAACAGCTCTTATCTATTTTTATCCTTGTCTCCTCATGTGAATTTTCTTACTCTGGCTATTAGCCTCATCTTTTTTTTATTGTTTATTTCCCACCTTTTCTTTCATGTCTTTTTTTCTCTTGACTTTTTTGCTAGGTTTTTTATGGTACTTGTAAGATTCATCGCTAGGTTTTGATGTTGCTGTTGTTTCCATAAACTCTAATTGTATCGTAATTAATTGATCAAAGCACCAGATCAGGATTAGCAAATTGAAGAAAAGTGATTGCAGTCAACCCCAACTTTTGAAATTTTAGCGATCCTCAATATTGGTACTCAATCCGAGTTCACTTTAGTTTAGTTAAATTTGAAAGTGCCATCAATCCGAATCTTAAAGTTGAAAAAAAAACTAGTTTCAAATGTGTTCAACACCAAAATGAAAGTTGCCCACATTATCAGTCTGACAATGGAAAACAAGGAGACGGTGATGAATAGTGATATGTACTTAATTACTGTATTATAGGTCTGATATGATCAGTTTTGCTAGCTTTCCTTTTTATATATTCCGCTTTTCAAATAAATAAAAGAAAATAGTAGAAGTTTGATTATTTATCTTGTCTTATTTTGAAGTTAATATGTGATATATATTTGTTATTCAGATGTGTATCCTTATCCTTGTCGGAAACAACGGCGAGACATACTTCAGCACTGCTTCACTAGTTACATGCGTCCATAACTTCCCAAAGAGCAGGGGCCCCATTGTGGGTATCCTGAAAGGATTTACAGGGCTTAGCAGCGCAATTTTGACACAAATTTATGCACTAATGCGCACAACAAACCATGCCATGATTGTCTTCATTGCGGCTGTAATACCGTCATCGGTTGCCATTGGTGTCATGTTTATTATTAGGCCAGTCGGAGGTCACCGGCAGGAGCGTTCTTCTGACAAGACCAGCTTCATGTTTACCTATGGCATTTGCTTGCTTCTTGCTCTGTACCTTTTCGGTGTAATGCTCTCCCAAGAGTTCCTACATTGGAGTGGCAATGTCTCTGTTTTTACCACTGTTTGTCTGTTCCTCCTCATTATTTCACCAGTAGTAATCCCTGTGGCACTAACGTTACCATCAAAAACTGAACTTGCTACTGAAAAAGCTATCCTGTCTGAACCATTGATTGGAGATGCAAGCACTACGGGAGAAAATGAGAATCAACCGGAGATCATCTTGAGTGAGTTTGAAGAAGAAAAGCCAAAGGACATATATTCGCTGCTTCCATCTGAAAGGACGAAGAAGATTAGGGAAGCTGCAGAGGGGAGACCATGCACAGGAGATAACTTTAACCTTATGCAGGCATTGGTGAAGGCTGATTTTTGGCTTATTTGGCTGTCACTCTTGCTTGGGTCAGGATCAGGGGTGACAGTGATAGACAATCTGGGCCAGATGAGCCAGGCTGTTGGTTTTAAAGATGCACATATGTTTGTGTCATTGATTAGCATATGGAGCTTCCTTGGTCGTATTGGAGGTAACGGTGCAAGCGGCGCGGGCCTGCCCGCAACGCCGCTGGGCCGACCCGCGCCACAAGCCCGCTAATATGCCCGCTAATCGGCCCGCTAACCGAAGCGGGACTACGCGGCGCGGGATGCGGCTGTCCGCAGCGCCGCTAGCCGCGCCGCCAACCCAAGCTCCGGTGCCTCCAACCTGTGCGCGGCTACCGAAGCTCCGGCGCCTCCAATCCTAGCTCCGGCCTGCTCCGGCCGCGCCGCCCCTCAAATCAATGGACCGCATGCATTTTCTGGGTAAAACCAGCGAGAGCACATTGGGAACTGTAGGATATGTTTAGCGGCGGTGAACGGCGGACGGCGCAACTGCTAGCTTAACTGCTCGGGGATCCTGATCCGTTTCCCGATGTCCGGTGTTCCCCTACGTAGTCATCCGCGCTTGCGATAGGGCCTGGCTGACCTGCTAGCGCCTGTCCTCAGGTAAGGATTTGAATCCCTTCTGATTTCTCTTTGACACTTTCCAATGACTGAAATCCGGTGAGTTGGGACCGATTTGGCCGATTGATGAGCACGTGAAGGCCCTACATAGTTCGAATTACTTCCGAACTGCCGAAGCTGCCGGTCCTGTGTGGCGAATTCGAAGCCGCTGTTGATTGACATTATTCGAATTAGTTTTGCAGAGTTGGGAGCAAGCCGTAGTGATCCTGTCTTCCTGCTGTGATGCCGGGGTATTGCATACAGTAGCAACAAACTTCTCCATAATATTCAGGCATTCTTACTTTTTTTGTTCTGTTGTCATAATCATTCAGAAGCTACTTTATGAATGGCTTAATTAGGCACACAATCAGAAGAAAAGTTTAGCACAAGACGTTTGGTTCTCGGTTGTCCCTTTTTGGTCAATGGATTCCTACACTGAAGATACTGCATTTTATTTTCAGAACATGTCTGCTTACCTGCTCTCTTATTACACTTTCTGAGTCTCTCGGACTCTCGGTGTGTGTGTGTGTGTGTGTAGAGTGCAATTTAACATAAGAAATTTTTTGTTGAAATTATGAGCTATTCAGATTCAGGAGGACACACATTTTGCATTAGGCGATTGAATCCATATGCATCAGTTGTCAGTGAATTGATTCACTGAAGGTGCACTGCATTTTTTTCAGAACCAAAATATGCAGAGTTCCTTCTCTGTTCCCCTTCCCACTTTCCAAGGAAGCTCATTTTGGTAGCTAATGAGGAACAAATTGACCGGAACCTTTCTGCTTACTTGCTGTCTTATTACCCTTCTCTGTGTTACCTTTCAGCTATGATGGGTTGCCGAGTACTATAAGGAATGTCACTTGGTTAGTGGTGGTAGATAAGCAGTAATAGTAATTCGTTACTAATCTTTCGGTGGACCGGCTACTGTACGTACGGGGCGGTTAGTTCAACAACATGCTTATCAGCACTTGGCTTGCCTTTGTGCACTTGCACACAAGTAGCGGCAAACGCCCACAGAAGTAGCGAACGGCACGGTGCGATTGATGAGCGACGTCGTGATTGCTTCGGAAGCAGCGAACGGCGCGGCGCAATGCAAGCAGCTCGCGATGCGGCGCGGCGCAGGCAGCCGCGTAGTACTTGCGGCGTTAAGCGGGCAGCCGCGTAGTCCCGCAATAGTATTTGCGGCTCGTGCGGGATGCGGGGCGGGCAGCCGCATCCCGCGCCGCTTGCATCGCGAATTGGAGGTGGTTACTTCTCCGAGATCATTGTCAGGTACATTATGAAATACCACTCACCTGTAGTCATAAAATCCTCTAAAATTGAAAACCTGTGGTCACAGGAAAAACGTTTGTTTTTTCTTTGCAGAAAACTAATAACTTTTATGTTGTATCATATTTCAGGTATATTTGTAGTTTAATAGTTCACTTCCCAATAACAGCGCTTAAGATATATCTAATTTACATTAACTGCTATATCTCTACTTAGACTGATTTGAATGTTCCTTTGCATATCTCAAGTATGGGGCCTTGTTTTATCCTTTTTCTAATGCTGGCTGACCATTTTTCTAATCAGGGAGCGAACATACCCAAGGCACATAGCACTGACATTTGCTCAAATTCTGATGGCTGCTGGGCATTTCCTCTTTGCAATGGCTTGGCCTGGAACTATGTATATTGGGACCTTCCTTGTTGGACTCGGATGTGGAGCCCATTGGGCTATTGTTCCAGCTGCTATATCTGAACTTTTTGGCATAAGACACTTCGGTGAACTGTACAATTTTCTCTTGCTAGCAAACCCGACAGGAACGCTCATCTTCTCAGGCCTGATTGTCAGTAACCTGTATGATTACGAAGCTGAGAAACAAGCTCACCACCACCAGAGCTCGGCACTGCTGTCTCCACGACTGCTTCACAAAATGGACTTTCTTGCAGATGAACCGTTGAAGTGCGAAGGACCTGTTTGTTTCTTTGTGAGCTCATTGATTATGACAGCATGTTGCGTTGTGGGGGCTGGCTTGAGCCTTGTCGTTGTTCACAGAACTAAAACTGTTTATACTCACCTCTATCGGTCTGTACCAAAATGAAATCTTCTTCTTCTTCTTCTTCTAGAGAGGGAGGGAAACAGATCCTCCACTGATAGAAGATGCTCAGATCCTCCTGGTGCTGTTCCACGTATATATAAAGGCTTATCTGTAAATTATAAAACCTTACATAGCCTGCTTGCACATGATCATGTATATATAGTCATATAGATAAAATTTACTTGGGGTCCCTTGCAGTTGCAGAGAACGTTTTACTAGACTAAATATTCGTGAATCCATTTTGTCATGATATTTCAGTAACAACTTTCCATGAATACATACCCACAAGCAATTCCTTGTGAGCTTTTGCTTTATATTATAGCGGATTGTAAATTGAGCCTGATTAAAAGAAGACAACATAGTATATGTAGAGAAAGAATATTGTGATTATGCACCCTACTGGTTTCTGTTGTCGTCGTTGTTATGCACACACTGATGAGATCTAAAAGATCTCAAATTCATCTTAGTCCTAAACTATTAGCATATGTCATAGATATCAGATCATATTATATCCAAAAGGAATAAGTCCACTACTGGTTCCCAAACTCTTCTCGTGGTTTAATTTTCGTCCCTCGCCTCCTATACTTCCGATATAAACAGATCTTTGCAAAACAAATCAACAAATTTAGAACGTAAAATTATTCTACATTTGTGTATAAGACCACAAGGCCAACAAATTTAGCAACGGACTACCATGACCTTACTTCTTTCAGCTTCCAAATTGCGCTCTGCTGCGGGCATGTGCACTTTTTGCTCCCTTGTCGCACCCTCCCTTTTTTTTTGAAGCTTCGCACCCTCCCCTGAAATGAGGAGAGATGGAAAAGGACAAGAGGAGAGAGACAAGGGATGACATAGCAGCCACTTACGAGAAGAGGCCGAGTCAATGAGATCAGGTGTGGCAAACCACGCAAATGGACACACGGAGGGATGAGTTTTGAGCGGTTTCAAGAGTTGGGGAACCCATGTCCAGTACTGGTAGAGCTGCGGAACCATAATTAAGCCACAAGAAGAGTGGAGGGACCAAACATGGAGATTTTGGTTTTTTCGTTCTGCTGGCCTTCTGACCCGCGCGCACAACAAGATTCTGTCACCAAGTTTTTTAACCTCCTTCAGTATTAGCACATGATCGTGCGGCAATTCCCTTTTCTCAGACGTCTGTGTCGTTTGAGCAAGTGGTGTTATTATTCATTGCTGCTTGCAACTTGAAGTCTTCTGTCTTTTTCTATCCTGCACCAAATCTGCAATTGGTTTCCATCCGTATTTGCAGCCCTTAGGACCAACAACCTCAGTTCCAGCTGCAAAATCCAACCTTTTCCGGTGATTTCTCGGTCAATCCGATGGGGAAGCTAACGGAGAGGCTGAGGGCCTTCTCCACGAACCGATGGCTCGTGTTCGTGGCCGCAATGTGGTTGCAGTACATGGCCGGCGTCGGGTACCTCTTCGGCGCCATCTCGCCGGTGCTCAAGGCCGCGCTGGGCTACAACCAGCGGCAGGTGGCGGCGCTCGGCGTCGCCAAGAACCTCGGGTCCTGCGTTGGCTTAGTCGCCGGCATGCTCTCGGCCACGCTGCCGGCGTGGGCGTTGGTGCTCATCGGCGCCATGCATAACTTCGTCGGCTACGGGTGGATGTGGCTCATCGTCACCGGGCAGGCGCCGCCGCTGCCCCTCTGGATGGTGAGTCAACGGGATGACAGAATCTTTTTACCAGAAAATGAATTTACGATTTTTCGTTGAGTATATCTATTTTTATTTTTTATTTTTTTCATAGACCCTTCGTACCCTCTTCTATCTGAAACTCTGAATGCCAATTTTTTTTTTTTTGGCTCCGGCGGTGCCTGCAAGAATACCAGTTTCGCCTCATATTTTCTCTCTCAAGACATTTAATATTCATTGTGTATTTTCATGTCTCCTCTTCTTTCATTTTACTCATGGAGGAATCTTTATTTATGAGTTTTGCTATTTATCTATCGTTACATTTTTTCTCAAAATCTGTCAAATTTTTAAAACATTCAAATTGAATTATTGGAACGATAAAAATGTACTATTAGAACAATGGAAATAAACAAGGAAGAATCATGTCTTTAACTAGTATATTGTTATGCATTCCTAGAACAACCATGTCTTAAACCGGGTCATCATTCTAGTATATTTTCATTGTTCCAACAGTATAATTTAATTGTTACTGCAGTTCAATTTGAATGTTTCAAAAATTCAACAGATTTTGAAAAAAATCTATCGACAAATAAATAGTGCTACTTTATAAGTATTTTTTACCATCCACCTTAATATGAATAAAAACAATGAAGTTTGAGCAGTTATTTTATTTCATTTTTACAAGCTAATTTACAACATATGTTTCGTTTATTATTCAGATGTGTGTTCTTATCTTTGTTGGAACCAATGGAGACACATATTTCAACACTGCTGCACTTGTTACATGCATCCTCAACTTCCCAGAGAACAGGGGACCAATAGTTGGCATTCTGAAAGGCTTTACCGGCCTTACCAGTGCAATTCTGACACAACTTTATGCTGCAATGCAAACATCAGACCATGCCACACTTGTCTTCATGGCTGCGGTCGGCCCATCGTTGGTTGCCATTTGCGTAATGTTTGTTATCAGACCTGTTGGAGGTCACCTCCAAGTGCGGCCATCTGACAAGAACAGCTTCATCTTCATCTACTCCATTTGCTTGCTCCTTGCATCGTACCTTGTCGGCGTCATGCTGCTCCAAGATTTCATACAACTGAGCAACCGTGTGAATGTTTTTGTCACAGTTGTTCTATTCATCCTTATTATTTCGCCAATTGTAATCCCTGTGATTTTAACGTTATCACCAAAAACTGCACATCCAGCGCAAGAGCCTCTTCTGTCTGGACCATCCATGGAAGAGGCAGGCACTTCACAAGGGGAGGATGATCAACCGGAGGTCATCTTAAGTGAGGTAGAAGAGGAGAAGCCTAAGGACATTGATTCATTGCCTTCACCTGAAAGGAGGAAGAAGATTACGGACTTGCAGGCTAAGCTAGTGCAAGCTGCAGCAAGTGGTGGGGTTAGAATGAGAAGACCACACTGGGGGAGAGCTTTACCCTTATGCAGGCACTAGTGGACTATGATTTTTGGCTTATTTGGCTATCATTTCTGCTTGGATCAGGATCAGGGCTGACAGTAATCGACAATTTGGGTCAGATGAGCCAGTCTGTTGGTTTTAAAGATGCTCATATCATTGTGTCATTGACAAGCATATGGAACTTCCTTGGTCGTATCGGTGGTGGCTATTACTCAGAGATTATTGTCAGGTATTCACTCCTACTCGCAGAAAATTCAGTTCATCAAGTTCATATAACTATTATGTGTTTACTTGAATAATTCCTTCAGGCATCTCATATTCTAAATATTGTTTTGCCCTTGTTCTCATCCTGTCCGTTTATTCTTTCGCTCAGGAAGAGTACATACCCAAGGCACATAGCACTGATATTTTGCCAGATTATGATGGCTATTGGGCATTTCCTCTTTGCAATGGCTTGGCCTGGAACTATGTACATCGGAACCTTTCTGGTTGGACTCGGATATGGTGCTCACTGGGCTATTGTGCCGGCTTCTGTCTCTGAACTTTTCGGAGTAAAACACTTTGGTGCGATGTACAACTTTATCACATTAGCAAACCCTGCAGGATCACTCATCTTCTCGGAACTCATTACCAGCAATCTGTATGATTATGAAGCTGAGAAACAAGCTCACAGCCATCACAACTCAACATTGCTATCTACACGACTGTTCCACAGTACGGGTTTTCTTGCAGATGGTCCATTGAAGTGTGAAGGGCCTGTTTGCTTCTTCATCAGCTCATTGATTATGACAGCGTTATGTGTTGTGGGAGCTGGCTTGAGCCTCATCGTTGTTTACAGGACCAAACGGGTTTATGCTCACCTCTATCGATCTGTCCGGACATGAATCCTCCTGTTGCTCTATGTACTACATATACAGTTATTCATTTCTAATATATTATAAAATATTTTCAGAGCCTGTGTCGTACGAACAGCTGTTCCCACCTGGGAAATTACATGTCTTGCGTCTCAATACTCAGGGTGCTCTCCATGCTTGCCTATGAATTCAGTTATGTGATGGATTGGTGATACTTCAGTTTCATTAGAGCAACTCCAAGAGTTTGGCATCTGAGCTTTGCATCCTTGTTTTTTTGGCAAATGAAAAAATAATAGTCTCCAACAATTTGCCAATTAACTTGGCATTTTTGAGAACTTGGCAAAAACCTGGCGCTCGACGCGCATATATGCGCGCGCGAAACGATTTGGCATCGCGCGCTTCGTCCCCTCCGTGACTCTCGGCGCCGGCCCGTTCCCGCGAAAGAAATCTCCGCGACGAAGCAATCCTCGACGCCGCCGGTGAGTCCCTCCCTCCCTCCCACTCCTCCTCCCCTGCCTCCGGCTTCTCCTCCCCTCCCCGTTCGCCGCGGCCCTAGGAATGGCTGCCCGGCCGCCGGTGGCGCCCTGGGCGCGTCGGGTTCCTGGCCGCCGGTGAGTCCCTCCCTCCCGCTCCTCCCCCTACCTCCGGCTTGTCCTTCCCTCGCCGTTTGCCGCCGCCCTAGGCACGACTGCCTGGCCGCCGGTGGTGCTCTGGGCGCGACCGCTCGCCCCAGGTGCGGCTGCCCGGGCGCGACCGCTTCGCCCTGGGTGCAGCTGCCCGGGCGCGACCGCGTCGTGCCCCCGGGTGCTGGTTCCTGGCCGCCCATGTCGTCCTGGGCGCGACCGCATCGCCCTGTGCCGCGCTTTGGGCGTTCTGCTCTCGGCCCCGTTGACGAACGCGAGCAGTCCCCTATCGGCGGTAGGGCAGCAGCCCCTCCAGGATTTGCTGTGGGGCGCCACTAGAATCTTACGGGCTTCTCCACTCACTCACCGGCAAGTTGCTCCTCTTGCTCTGCTCCACTTCCGGCTTCGCTCCTGACTCGCTCCTCCGCTGCCGGGCATGGTGCGCCATACTCGCCTTTTCATCTGTCTTTCAATTGTTTGACAGCTCTTGGATAAAAAAATGTTCTCTGGGATCCATGGCTTGCCATTTTACTCATTGTACTACGGTGGATGGATGGATTGATAAATCGATTGATCTTTATAACAAGATTCTCTTCTACTGTCAGTCATTACTACAGCTACTTCAGCAATAACGTCGGTCTCTTTTCCCCTATAAATCAATATGTTGTGTTGCCTCTGTCGACCTGAACATCTGGATGGGTAGCGTCAGTAGGAAGGCTGGCCTTGTTGGCCTTTGGATGGGCAATGTCAATTAGGCCATGATATAGAATGAGACTATCTTTGTATCCAGCAGCTTTTATGTTGATATAGCAAAGTATTGTCTCTTGTTCCCCATAGGAAGAGTGATGGACTTAACTAAAGTAGCCCACGAGAGATATATACCATCTGCTAGATAATAACCCATTGTATAATTATGGCCATTAATGGTATAGTTAACCTCTGGAGCTCTTCCTTCTGCCAGGTTTGCAAATAAAGGAGACCGGTGAAGAACATTGATGTCATTATGTGATCCTGGCATTCCAAAGAAGGCATGCCATATCCAAAGATTGTGCGAAGCAACAGCCTCCAAAATGATAGTGGGCTTGTCCACATGGCCTTTGTACTGACCTTGTTTTTCATAAGGACAATTCTTTCACGCCCAATGCATACAATCGATGGACCCTAACATTCCAGGAAAACCTCTTCGCTCACCCATTGCCAATAAGCGTGATGTGTCTGTCTCATTGGGATATCTCAGGTATTCATCTTCAAAAATATCAACAACTGCAGTAACAAACCTATGTAGTGACTCAAGTACAGTACTTTCGCCAATGCGAACGTACTCATCGGCTGCATCAGTTGGAATACCATAAGCAATCATACGAAAAGCGGCAGTGACTTTTTGGAAGCAACTCAATCCAAGTATATTGGCCGCATTCCTTTTCCGCACGAAGTAATCATCGTGTGCTTCAACAGCATTCATTATGCGTAGGAAAAGATGCCTAGACATCCTGTACCTGAAGAAAACAAACTAAATGTAAAGCACTCGTACAATAATTCAGCAGATAATACGAATCAACCCAAAGTGAAAGAACAACAACTTTCGACGGAAAATTTTAGGGGTGTATGTTGGATTAACCGCCAAATAATCTTGAAACATCCTTTCGTGGCCGCCTTTTCTATCCCGATAAAGAACTCTATGGCCAAGGACAGAGCCACCGTGACTTCTTTTTACATTGGAATAAGTATGCACAATTTTTGCAGCTGAGAATATCACGTAGTCATCGTCATCGGATGATGAATCATCCAATTCTCGTTGAACAAGGGACCTCTTCAAAGGCATAATCCCTAGTTGGCAGTACAAAAATTAAGAACATTTAGATCACGCAGTGAAATATGATAATAGGCTGAACGCAGGAGATCACGTACTCACCCTTGCGATGCAGGTTCCGGTAAAAGTTGGATCACGCCGGCAGCAGGATCACGTATCGGCCGGTGGCCCTGAATCAGTCCGGCAGGTGGCCTTGACTCGGTTCAATTGGATCACGCCGGCAACAGGATACATGATGTGGACGGCGGTGGCAGCAGGGAGCAGCTCGCGCAAGTCAACCGACAGGTGACCCTGACTGAGTTTAGTTGAATCACGCCGGCAGCTGCATACACGACGTGACGGCGGCGGCGGCAGGAAGCAAGTCGCGTAGGTCAATTGAACGTGGGATACACGACGTGACGTCCAAACAGATAAAACGCCCGGATTGCTTGTGGGCCTTCTTTTCTCATTTTGCCAAGTCTAATACCAAACAATTGGAGATGGGCTTTATTTTTACTTGGCATATGGATTTAGGAGTTGGCAAATCACAGGATTTACCAACCTGATTTTGCCAAACTCTTGGAGTTGCTCTTAGTAAAACTTTCCTTGTACTAGTATGCATGTTGTGGGCAACCGAAAAGGTGAGATGTCATTTTTTTAGTTTCTTCCTCACAATATTTGAACTTCTAGTATAAACATAATTTCTTAAATGCTGTTTTGTGCATAGCTTTCTCTTGTCTTATATTAGATACCAGTATTTTGCAACAACAAGCCAAAAGAGTGAGAATCTCACTTTAGGCCTTGTTCGGTTTTGTCGGATTGAAATAGGGCCAAAAATTATTCTGGGCCGAGAATCAGTGATCTGATTGTCTTCATTTCGTATCTCAAGAGACAAACAATCAATCCGGACCATGAAGCCTACAGAATCGTCAAGATGAGCCGGATTTCATTCCCCACCAACCGTTAAACGAACAACTATTTTCTCATGGGCCGGAATCAAAACGAGGTTTGAATCGTTCCATCTAGAACGGGCCTCATTCCGGCCTGTTCTGGTGAAAATGAATAGGGCCATAAGATTCTTCTATGGTACTATGTCTGTGCGGATGCTTCACTTACGTCTAACTTTTTCACGGAATCTGAATCTACTGCTTATATGCCCTCACTCTAATCTTATCCGTATTATGCACAAGAGGCTGAAGCACATTCGGTGCATTTGCGATTCTTTGGTCTTGAGTTTGCTCGGTCCGAGTGTGTAAACAACACCATACCATTACACGGCAGCTGCTCGGTTCAACTAACAGTCTCAACCCACTAGATTAACGACCGGTTTGTCTGCACTCCGGAGTAAGTTTCCCAAAAAAAGGGGGGACTAGTCTAGGTGAAGTTGATCAATAAAATGAGACACTAATTACTAAAAAATAAAGCCAAAACATTAGCTAAAGCTTTGTTTCTTGTACTTGGTGAATTTTGCGGAAATTTAATCTGTTCTGTGACCAGAGTACTGCGCATTTGTCTTTCGGTTCCTTGGAAGGGTATCGGCCGGAACAGACAAGACAGAGCCATGTGCGCGCCGAGTCTCCTATGGAACTAGTCATCCATTGCACTTTTGTTTGTCAACTCAAAGATTTAAATCAGTTTCAGCAAAATACAGAAGTATATACGGCCACAACAAAACGCAAAAGCCAAAGACTTTTTTTAAAAAAAGTCTACTCGTGATACACTACCATCATATCTTGTTAATATAACGCTCGGTGAGTGAAAGAGCATGACAATTGACAAAACATGGCGGACGATTTTTTTATACTCTGTCCAATTTGCTGTTTCGTGTCTTAGCACATCAGTTCGTCTTTCATCGTGACTGGCATTTCGCCGCTTTTTTATGCGTCAAAAGAATCATGTGATTAGGTATCCTGATCATCAGCATGCCAAATCCTCGTGAAGTAGTCGTTGATGGTTGATCCCTGTCATCATCTGGATGTACACGAGGTACAGATGATCTTCAATTCGTCAAACTTCAGCCATATATTACAAAAAAATGTTTTTTTTTCTTCAAGATTAGGTTAATCTAGCTGTCAATCTGATCGTACAAAGGATGACATTTTATTTTGGAGACCTGAACTATTTCACTGTTTCTAGATAAAGAGTATTGGGACAACTAGTTGGTTCTTGACAAAGACTTCAAAGCAAAAATCCAAAATCAACAGATATTTGTTTTAGACCGAAACTGTTCTGTCTAAAAGAGCGCATGTTACGCCAACTACTTCTCTAGCTCTTCTCAAAACTAAAAAATATATATGAAGGCCACTGGCTTAGCTGTAAAATGCTGAATCAACAAGATTTTTTTTGTTTCTTTTTCTGAAAGAGCAGATGTCATGGCTGCAATTGTTGGGGAAAGGCTAAAGCAAGTAGCTTGGTTTTAAAATGCAGAGTTAACAAATTATTCTTTTTAATTATTTGGAACAAAATCAGCATATCAGGTCGTCACGAAATAGTCGTTGATCCCTGTCGACTGTCATATATTACACGAAACAGAGAAGATGATCAGTTCGACAGCTCGTAAAACTTCTTTCATATATCCTTGCAAAAAAAAAACTTGCATATTATATCATGAAGCTTATGAAATTTTCCTTCGTGGTTCGAAGGAGGGTGAGCTCTGACCGTCTGACCAGCCACATAATGGGAATTTTTTAATTTTATATTTTGAGACTAAATTGTTTGGAACGAAATCAGTATATCAGATCATTACGAAGTAGTCGTTGATCCCTGTCGACTGTGGTCGTTGTCTATGTTACACGAGATAGAGAAGATTATCAGTTCGTCAAACTTTTTTCATATATCCTCGCAAATAAAAAAAAACTTGCATATGATATCACGAAGGTTATGAAATTTTCCTTTGTGTTTTTTTATGTAATTTCTTTGTGGTTTGAAAAAGGACGAACTTTGAATATCCAAGAAAACATTGGCAATTCTATATTATGAGACCGAATTATCGTTCTCTTTCTAGGTGAGCACATGTTACAGGTAGTCAGTTCTTGTTAAAGACTTGATAGCAAACGGAAGAAAGACGTGGCAAATGGTGTGGCTCCAAATCCAAAGTTAACAGCATTTTTTAGACCAAAATTTGTTCTCTACAAACGAGCACATGTCAGCTGAACCATTGGCTTGCTCGTCTCACAGATAAAAAGAAAAGCATGACCACTGGATTGGTTGTAAAATGAAAAATGATCGAGTTTATGTTTCATCCATCTTTTTCTAAATGTTTGCATGTCAGGGCAGCATTTAGTTTTCTTTTCTCTTGTAAAAGGCTGAAATGATAAAAACAAAGCAACTAACGGTTGTCAAATAAACTTTATTTTCTTTTATATTTTTAACAAATGTGTGTTCTCTTTTTAAGTGCACATGTCGCCGGTGGAAGAAAAGAAAAATGTAAAAGCAAACGATTGGCTTTGCTGAAAAAAAATGCAGAATAATTTCTCACATAGATACTAAAGCTTTTCAGGAACAATAAAGCGACCGCTTAACTAGAATGGACAAGGCCAATAATTTATAACCTAAATGATAGCAGGTCTCTTGGAATTTATAGCATATACCTATATCTACATTTTAGAGGGTTTCAGACACCCATTTGCAAGTTCTTTTGTTTTAGAGAGTTTCTGTTTGCTTCCATAAACCCCGCCTAACAGTTTTGACCAGGTAGCATAGCTCTTAGGAAGGCTCCAATGTAGCTCCAAAGTCTTTATCATTACTAGATACCTTATGATAATATGGGAATTCATAAATACTCGGAGTTCTTAAGCTTTATTTTTCTTCCAAAATTTCTCTATTTGTTACGATTAGGTTTTTGCTTGTTAATGACAATGGGTGATTTTTTTTTTACACTAGCTACCTTTAAGATTCAGAAAGTCATCACAAGTGTCTCGATATCAACAGAGACGTCGCTTGCCTCTGAAAAAATAATAAACTATAAATGCAAGGTTTAGGAGATAAAATATTTGCAACAACAAGATGAAATTAGGAGATACAATATTTGGCTAAAATTAAATGCTAATTATTTTGCTTTGAAGTATTGGTAATGTTGGAAGTCAAATAAGTGACGCATTGACTAGTCAATGTTATTAAGAAGGTATATATATATACAATATAAAACTTGCAGATGTTAGTAAATGAGTATATGAAAACCTTTCTGAAATGTGAGTGGGTATTTTCAAATTCCTTAAAATAAAAATTTGCATATAAGATGGTCCATAATGTAGGTTATGGGTATGCTAAGATCGAAAAGTTATAGTTTTCTTTTGATAAAAATAAAAAAAACAGTTGTGATTTTCTAAACATGCTCGAGAAGTACCTTTCTATAACACGTGACGAAAGAGCTCTTAGATTTATAAAAAAAAACAGGAAAAGATGTGTACAGAGAGGTAGAGGTGTCTTGTTCGTGGCTAGTCAGAACTCTGAAGGTTATTTTACGATCCATTCAACTTCGCGTACGCCTCAACCTTCAATCCCCCTGTCTCACTCTCACCAATCTATTTCTTTTGTTCAGTAGGGGTCGTCTTGTTCCTGGCGACTCCCAATTGCCTTCGTGCTTGTCTTTATCCGACTGCGCAGAAGCCATCATCCCGATACCCAGTCTTGGGGATTCAATTCTGTCTGTTCTTTTGTCCAAGAGCCGTTTCCTATTCTGTCGGCTCCCATTCCTAATTTTCAGCTGAGCATCGAAGGGATTGATCTTCCATTCGAACGCTACCCAGATTGCTTTTCCGCCGGGCCTATTCGAGGCTGTAAAGCTCCTTCTTTTTATGCCCATCATCTCTTCGTCGATTGTGTGCATTCCAACGACGAGCCCCATTTTCTTTCCGGCGGATTAATCATTGGGTTTGCACTAAAGCAGCCCAGCTCGATTCTTTCGCGCTCTTCAATTTAGCATCTTTTGCTCATAGTCTTCCGCCGCACTCGTTTTTGGGATCAGCATTTAGCTCCAAGCTTCAACTGCGAACCATTTCCGTTGTTTCGGAAGTTCCAGGATCACCAAGCTTGACCCAACTATTCCAGTCAGCTCCAAAATTCTGTCTTACCAATAAACGCAGCAGGTTCATTTTCCCTGCGATTCTTGGGAATCCGATGGGGACGGTTGCGGAGAGGCTGAAGGCCTTCTCCACGAACCGATGGCTCGTGTTCGTGGCCGCAATGTGGCTGCAGTCCATGGCCGGAATCGGGTACCTCTTCGGCGCCATCTCGCCGGTGGTCAAGGCCGCCCTCGGGTACAACCAGCGCCAGGTGGCGGCGCTCGGCGTCGCCAAGGACCTCGGGGACTGCGTCGGCTTCTTCGCCGGCACGCTCTCGGCCATGCTGCCGGCGTGGGCCATGCTGCTCATCGGCGCGTTGCAGAACTTCATCGGGTACGGGTGGCTGTGGCTCATCGTCACCAGGCAGGCGCCGGCGCTGCCCCTCTGGATGGTGAGCGATTCGTTACTTGCATCTTGCAATAGTTCTTGACTTACTCGATAATGAAAAATCCTTTGTTCGAACAACGATTCGTTGGCATGATATTATCAGTTCACTGTTCTTGGTCGTGACCTCTGAAAACGAAATGTGCTACTAAATTACTGCACGAGTTGTTAATTTGTTATCTAGTACGAAATTGTTTTGTTCCCAATCGACAAAATTTTCGATTTGTTTCCTCTTAATTGGATAAGGAGTAGACGTTCTATTTTAATGTGAGCTGTTCATTTGTTTATGGAAGTGAATTGAGAAAGGGTGGTGTGAGCTTATGACTAAAAAAATGGTAGTTGGATTGGATCGACTGAACAAAATGGGGCGTGGAAGCTACATCTTAGATCAGATCCAGTGTAGTACTGGTTTTTCTGAGCACAGCTTATTTCTGTAATTGACTAATCGCGTGAGTGTTACGCTGGACCATTTATGGCATATTCCTTTAAGGTCTCTATCACTTATATTAGGCCATATCCATTGTCTTCTGTTTGTACAATTGTGTGACAGACAATTATCTGGGGCGATAGCAACTGGTTGTGACATTTTTAAATTCAAGATTTTATTCATTTTAATACTGAAGGATTTTTTTCTTTTTGTTAAGAATTAGCCTTTTCGATATTGCTTTTGTGGCAGATAATCTCTTGAACTTGAACTGCTTATGGAACCATTACATAGTTTTCCTCTCCTGACTTCCATGTGTTCATTCAAATTTAATAAAAGTGGGATCTAATTGTGATTTCTTTTAGTCTTAGGACTTTTTTTTTGAAACTTTTAGTCTTAGGACTTGGTTACAGAGGTATCAGTACTTTCCATTGATTATGTACAGATTTGCATAAACTCTACCAGAGAAAATGAAAAGGAAAATATTAGGAAAATCTAAGGTGCGAGTAGTCAATAGTGCCTATATACATAAACTCTACCAGAGAAAGAAAAGGATGCATTCAATAGTGCCTGAATATGCTTATAATGTGGATATGGTACAAAGATTGATCATACCATTTCAGTGATTGTGATTATGGACTATGCAGTGACTAACTGTATGATGCTGATAAATAAATAATTAGTTTGCACAAATCATTTGTCTGAGATTGAGAATAGGAAATGTGTTGGGGTAAGCTAGAGAGCTTCAGATGCTTGCTTTAAGCAATTGAAAATGATCGAATCCATATATTTTTCTTAATATAAGTTGCATAATTGTTCTATTCTTATATATACTCTGTTATGAACCTATACTTTGTCAATACATGTGTACATGCTGCATATATGCACACTAGATAATAACAAGAACATGTATAATTGTATATAGAAGAATAGGCTTCTCAAACTGAAATTGACCACTAATTCCAGTGATATCCACATCTCAAATTATGTGCAAAAATAGGGAACCTTTTACTTTCTTGTAGTGCTTATTATTCTAGTCCCCCATGGCCAGAACAAAATTACAGAACTTGCAGCAGTTATTCAGTTTTAGTTTCTTTGACTGATATATAATATCCCATTGTTTTACTATCCAGATGTGTGTTATTATCTTTGTTGGAACCAATGGTGAGACATACTTCAATACGACTGCACTTGTTACATGCATTCAAAACTTTCCGAAGAACAGGGGGCCAACAGTCGGCATCCTGAAGGGATTTGCAGGCCTTAGTAGCGCTATACTGACACAGCTGTATGCGGTAATGCACACACCAGACCATGCCACCCTCGTCTTCATGGTTGCGGTTGGTCCATCGTTGGTTGCCATTGGCCTGATGTTTGTTATTAGGCCTGTTGGAGGTCACAGGCAAGCACGGCCGTCTGACAAGAACAGCTTCATGTTCATATACGCTGTCTGTTTGCTCCTCGCCTCTTATCTTGTTGGGGTCATGCTAGTTCAAGATTTTGTTCAACTAAGTGACAATTTGATTTATTTTGTCACCATTATTCTGTTCGTACTTCTTATATTGCCAATTGCAATCCCTATGGTATTGACGCTGTCGTCGTCAAAAGTTGAACATCCAATAGAAGAGGCTCTACTGTCTGAACCATCAAAAGGAGAAGCAAGCACTTCACAAGGAAAGGAAGATCAACCAGAGGTCATATTAAGCGAGGTCGAAGAGGAGAAGCCTAAGGACATCGATTCATTACCCCCGTCTGAAAGGATCAAGAGGATTAGAGAACTGCAATCCAAGCTAGTGCAAGCTGCAGCAAGGGGTAGTGTCAGAATCAGGAGGACACCACATCGGGGGAGAACTTCACCTTGATGCAAGCACTGGTGAAGACTGATTTTTGGCTTATTTGGTTATCTCTTCTACTTGGATCAGGATCAGGATTGACAGTGATAGACAATCTGGGTCAGATGAGTCAGGCTGTTGGCTTCAAAGACGCACACATATTTGTGTCGTTAACAAGCATATGGAACTTCCTTGGGCGTATTGGGGGTGGCTACTTCTCTGAGATTATTGTCAGGTATCAAGAATTAATCATCAACCCTATGGTCCACTTTCTGTTCATAATAGGAAAAGGAGTTCCCTTTCATTGTTTGTCATTGGTAACCATTTTGTAAACTTAAATTAAAGTGGCTTGTTTTCCTTCCATTCACATATTCTGCTATGATATCTGCATGTTCTTTTTGGTGTTGCTCCACAGTAGCAGTTCTCTCTGGCAGATAGCAATTTTTTTGTTCTATTTCAGTTATCCAAATCACATTACAGCTATTATTAGGTTCACTTAGGCTTGAAATGTTCCTTTGCACATCTAGTGTTTTGAGATAAATATTCTTAATGTATTGACTGTCTTCTCTTCCAATCAGGGACCACACATACCCAAGGCACATAGCACTAGCAATTGCTCAGATCCTGATGGCTGCTGGTCATTTTCTCTTTGCAATGGCTTGGCCTGGAACGATGTACATTGGGACCTTCCTGGTTGGACTTGGATATGGTGCTCATTGGGCTATTGTACCAGCTGCCGTCTCTGAACTTTTTGGTGTAAAACACTTCGGTGCAATGTACAATTTTCTCACCGTGGCAAATCCCACAGGATCGCTCATCTTCTCTGGTCTTATTGCAAGTAACTTGTATGACTATGAAGCCGAGAAACAAGCACAATACCATCAGAGCTCGGCATTGCTGCCTCAGCGATTGGTTTGGAACATGGGTTTTCTTGCAGATGGACCACTGAAGTGTGAAGGGCCTGTTTGCTTCTTTGTAAGTTCACTGATTATGTCAGCATTCTGTGTTGTGGGAGCTGCCTTCAGCCTCCTTGTTGTTCACAGGACTAAAAGATTCTATGCTCAGCTCTATCGATCTGTCCGCACATAAAATTTCCCTGGACGAGAGATTTTAGATCCTTCCTTTTTGCTGTTCCATGTACTGTATATTATTGCATATATGTATCATTTAGACACAAAGTTAAAGTTTTCCTGTACATTATTGATTCATTTCAGAGCTTGTAATATAAGGAACACTGCTTTCAATCTGTTAGTTACGCTTTGTATTTCATTTAATCAGTGAGGAGTTCATTCTTAACATTGATATTTGGTTCTTGTAGTCCAGCAAAAGAACATGTGACATCTGCATATACATCTCAAGATGGTACTTCAGCTCTAATATTCATACCTTGCTTATGCTTCTATTGTCAAATAATTGAACTATTCCCCCCCCCCCCCCCAAAAAAAAAAATTTGTATTATTATTGAACAGAACGTGAAGGAACAATTTGTTCGGTTCTTTTTCCTACAGCAAATGAAAAGAAACAGCAAAATTCTCCAGATGTCGTTTATTGTATAAATCAGGCACATGATCAACAGCATTTTTTGTTCTCTTTTGTGGAGCCAACAATGGCGAACAAAATGTGGGAAATGGCAGAAAGGGGATTGAAACGAATCATGCGTGCACACCAAAGCAGAGACATCAATAAATGGATGCACAGGAATGAATCCACCTGATTCACGATAACACGAGCCTGAGTGGAGGTCACACATTTGTTGGTTTCAGAAAAATCTCTCCTAGCATGGACTACATGCTCCCATTTTCTTCATAAAAAACACTGAAAATGATTAATCACACGTCTCTTTCAAAGGTCCCCCACCACGGGGGTTAACAGTTTCCCCTGGAAGGTAATACACCAAAGCAGTTACCTGATGATTGAAAATGAAATGGCAGCACCAAGAAAATAAATGGCAAAGAACAAGATGCTAGAAATGAAAATCTTGTCCATATCACTTCCGAGCCAAATACTTTTGTCATAAACATGGAAGCTAAATGCTGGTTACATCGAAATAGTCATCACAGCCAATCAGATCTACAGTTTCAAAGTTACAGGACAGATGAAGAGTGTGACTGGTTCATGCACCATCAGTAAGGGTCTGCTTCGATGTGCTGATGTACAAAACTGCATTCAAGCAAGAAGTATTAGCATTCCACACCTAAATATGTAAAACATAGAAATGGTGAAATGATACTCAAGAAATAGAGAACAAACACTTTAAGACCAAGGACATACCATTGTTGCCTCTAATGAAAGCATCACCATACTTGTTCTTCAGTTGGCCATTAACATATTCTTCTGTCTGCTCCATGGCAATGTTCATGTACCCATCCAAACAAGCCAAGATACCTGGTCATCAGAATGATTGGACAGAAGAAACTTAGTAAACCTGGTGATCAGCTTCCTCAAATAACAAAGGGCAGTCACAACATGTTAAATTCTCTTCTTAGCCAGTTCAACATGAATACACAGCTATATTTTGCATTTTGCACCGACAATAGTTAAATAATAAAGACAGCACATGCTTGGATGGACGAAACAAATAAATAGAGTAAGTAGATATAACTACAAAATATAAGCCAACACTGGAAGTATGTTCTAATACATATATACCCACGAAATTTCTATATAGACAGGCTATATACTGAAGAGTCAGAAACAGGCACTGCACTGGAATCTAAAATGGAATAGTAATGTTTGTCATAGTATCATCTGTCGAGCAATATCAAGCAGTGGAGAACTGTTTTGCAAGTGACATTGATATGCATGATATGAGAAGAAAACAGAATGCATTGTAGTATTGTAGGGTCCAAACAATCATCATAACACAGGAATAGAAAATGCTATAGTGATGCCTGTCATATGCAACAACAAGGAGCAGAAAACTGTTTTGCAAATGATATTCACCATATGCGTGATGATATTCACCATATGCGTGATGTGAGAAGAAAAATGTAATGCATCGTAGTATTGTAGTGTCCAAATAATCATCAAATGCACAGTAGACTGTTAAATGTGCAGTAGCAAGACAAGGATGCCTACATAAAGCAGATAAGGATGCATATAAAAAGCAGCATAAACTTTAAGGGAGCCTGCCCTAGTATCTTTTCTCCCCTGAGCTTGGGCTTACTAATTTGAATAATAACATTATGCAGCAAGGTATTGCAACAGCACTAAACTAATCACTTACTTTGCAGTCATATTACTTATATATATGATTAGCACTTGAGTTGCACTACTATATGAATTAGATCTTCTAGAACTATCTATTATATTGAACTTGGATAGCCCTACCGACAAATAGCAACAGTTTTACAGAATAAGTGCAAGTTAAGGAACTGTGTGTGTCATATTAGCTTTTTATTTTATTTTTTACAAAACAGTAATCATCAAAATTCAAAAATACAAAATGCACTTCTGAAAAGATAAACAGATATAACTCATGATTAAGATAGTGCACTTTTTGAAGTCTAGTGGCAACTGTTTCTTTATTAAAACAACATGCTACGCACAAATCGGCAAATGCTGCAGGGCAATTTTATCTTAGACATGGCCATGATAATGCAACACGGTGTTTCAGGACCCAGCTTCCGGACAAATACAAAATTGTAATGTTCCTCTGGGGAATTAATTGATAACTTTGAACACACATCCTCAGTGCCATATTTCAATATTAACTCGGTGTTAATCAAGAAAGAAAAGGCATAAATGACTCTGATATAAGATTGTTTTCTCACACTGAAGAGCTGCAATTCCACACAACTTTGGTATTTGTCAAGCAAATCGAAACTGAGGGATTTTAATATCCCTTTCGAACTTCTCCACCTTACGTGAGAGGCAACCATACATTTGAATCTTGCAGCCTCGAAAGCATTAACCTTCATGTAAGACGAGGTTCAGCTCTCCACCAATGTACATGACTATGCAATTGAGTTATAATAAACTGCCCAAGTGAGCAAAGCTGAGGCTAGCCTACAGCCCCAGTCCCAGATCGGAAGAATCCGCAAAGATCCACCTCTAATGCCCCAAAAAAATACTAGCCTTTTCAGAAAAAATTCCAGGGTTTTCTAGGGTTTGAACTTAGCGCTGTCGGAACGCGAGAGGGGAACGAGAGGTACCTCTGTAGTCGACACCCGAGTTAAGCTTCACGACCACGGGACGGCCCCGGATGGACTTGAGGAAGTCTGACGGCGTCTTCACTGAGCCTCCTCCCCCGCCGCCGCCGCTGCCGGACTTCTCCGCGCCGCCGGTGCTCATCTCTCTCTCTCTCGGGCTGGTGGGGTGCGGGTGCGAGTGCGAGCGAATCTGCGAAAGTTTCGGTGGTGGGTTTTGGTGCTGGGCCTGGGTTGGCATCAGTTTGGGCGTATTTGAGTTACTCACGCTCACGGGAGAAGAGAGAGAGAGTTGAGTAGACGGCGGCTGATCGTAGCCCTCTCTTTTACATCTAACAGTGCTTAATTTCAGATCAAAGTGGATGAGATAGAGAGCCACTGAAAATGATGTAGACATGAATTTTCTCACCTGCTATCCCATTGAAGTGTCATTTTAGACTTTTAAACATCGTCATTAACTGTTCATGTTATTCCAAAGAATAATGTAAATACAACTATTTTTTCTACCTTAATATATCATTAGTGATACTTTATTAATATTTTTTTATTTTACAATTTTTTAATAAGACAAAAGATCATATGTGAAATCCGATAAGTCAAAAATGACATTTTTAATAGGACAGAGGGAGTACTGTTTTTTCAAAAAAAGAGAATAAAAATATGCTAGTTACTTGCAATACAAGAGCAAGAAGACGATATTAAGAATCGGCTCACCTTTGATCACCCTGGATTTCCTTGATGAAATGGGTGAATGTGGTGGTGAGCTAAGGACTCGAGCCCTGATCGTTTCCTCGCCCTCTAAAATTTAAGCATCGTCACATCAAAGAGAATCTTACTATTTAGTAGTATTTTTATTAATTTAATAACAAAACCTATGTCACGACCCCCTCTAATTTGCGAGACGAATCTAATGATCCTAATTAATCTATGTCTTGCTACAGTGATGCTACAAGTAAACATCTTCTAATAACACCATAATTACCCTCGTTGGATTCGTCTCGTGAATTAGATAGGGGTCTGCAATTAGTTTCGAGATTAGACTTTATTTAAGTACTCTAAAATGATAAAATTCTCTTTAATTTGACCCCTCTAAAAATTATATACACTGAAACGAACAGGGCCTCACTCCTTTTTGTCCCTAAACCAAAACACAAGAGCTAGAGACAACCCAGGAAGGATCGTTTAGTGAGAAAGACAACATCATGACAATGCTTTCATATATCCAAGCAAAACAAGAGCAAGAAGACGGTGCTAAAAACGACTATCACCTTTTGATGACCAAAGGTGAAGGATAGGGACACTTTTTATCCAACTCAACGTCAAACTCGTATTGGATGAATGCATCGCGTACCCAGTGCAGATAGCCTCAATCCTTCGTTTGGTGAAATATATGAGGTTAGGATGGAATCAAATTGTGGCTCATATAGGCAAACCTTTTAAGTGGAGATGCTATTCTCTACATGTGCACTCTTGTGACTTTTTTTATCGAGCCCAATGCTGCCCTTTTTTTCGTTTGTTTTATGTGAGTTCACACAAAGCTAGGTGAATGTGCAACCGCGTCCGGCCCATAGTTTCTAATTATCGTAATTTACACAAAAACATTATAAGGATGATCTAACTTTTGGTGAGGTCATTGTGACAACATTTCCACTTGAATTATTAGGCACTGAACAAACATTAGCGCAATATACTCTGGTCAAATCAAATTTGTTAAACTGTGTTCAGTGAAAACAAAAAGAGAAGAGGGAAAGAGGCATAGCAAAAAAAATTACGGTCCATGTGCATTGGTGCGTAAGCCATGCTCGTACAGTTTTGTGCCGCACCCACCCACGTGGCTGAGCCCAGACGCGGCTCCGTCCGTTCGTCGCTCCACCCATCCAGAAGGATGCGACGCAGATATATCCCAGTGGTGGGCCCGTCTTGTTTGAAACCGTCAGGCCGACGTGCGGGCCCCCACCTCTACTTTTCCCATCTCATCTCATCTCATCTCTCCCGATCAATTGGCATCATCTCCCGGGGCCCAAGCCAAGGAAGGTTTCCACACTTATCGGCAGGGGCGAGACGCCTCGCGAATCCATCCATCTCCATCCGTCACCTCTTGCCGAACCACCGGGCCTCACGCGGCGGCTGCGGCGGGGTTGCTTGGCGCCAGGACGCTCCGTTCCCACCCTCTGTCACTGGTGAGCCACGCTGCGCGACCTGCGCCCCCTGCGTCTCGATCTATTTTCCGGTGATTGATCCCGTCGGCCTGTGGCGGAATGATCCGCAGCCGCTAGGGTTCGTGCCGGTTCGAAACATTTGTTTTATTTGATGATTTTTCTGGCCCATCTCGATCGATCGATCTCGTGTTGCGTGTCACTGCGCGGGTAGTCCCGTTCTCTCCCGATTTTCTAGTGAAATTGTCGATCTGCGGTTGGTGTGAGATACGATTGGCCAGATTAGAGGAACCTTCGCCACAGCATGTGCATAAATTATGTGTTTTAATGCTCCAATTTCGACTCCTACTTGTATGTTGTTGTGTTACTGTTCACTGACACCTGATCCGTGTCCATTCGCAGGGTCGGGATTTGGATTTCGTGCGCGGCAGCGGATGGGCGGGTAGATTCGCGGAGCAGGAGCGGCGGAATTCGGCACCAGATCCCTGGACATTGGATTTCGGTGAAGGAAGCTTGATCTGATCAAATGGGGCTTTTCCGTGCGGCGTCGGGCCTGGCCCGGATGGCGCTGCGGCGGAACCTGTCGCGCGCGCCGGCGAGCCCCTTTGCCGGAGCGCCGGCGCGGTACTTCCACTCCACGCGGCCCAAGCGGTTCGCGGCGCCGGTGCCCCGCGCCGTTCCCTCTCGCGCCTCACCGACAGCTTCCTCGACGGGACCAGCAGCGTGTACCTCGAGGAGCTGCAGCGCGCGTGGGAGGCTGATCCCACCTCCGTCGACGAGTCCTGGGACAACTTCTTCCGCAACTTCGTCGGCCAGGCCTCCACCTCGCCGGGAATCTCCGGTCAGACCATCCAGGAGAGCATGAGGCTGCTGCTGCTTGTCAGGGCGTACCAGGTTAACGGTCACATGAAGGCCAAGCTCGACCCGCTGGGGCTGGAGGAGCGGCCTGTCCCCGATGAGCTGGACCCGTCGTTCTACGGCTTCTCTGAGGCCGATCTGGACCGGGAATTCTTCCTTGGGGTGTGGAGGATGGCTGGATTCTTGTCAGAGAATCGACCTGTGCAGACGCTACGGTCTGTGCTGGAGAGGCTTGAGCAGGCCTACTGTGGCACGATTGGGTATGAGTACATGCACATACCTGACCGGGAGAAGTGCAATTGGCTCAGGGATAGGATTGAGACAGTGAACCCAAGGGAGTACACTTATGATCGTCGCCAGGTCATGCTTGATAGGCTTATCTGGAGCACACAGTTTGAGAATTTCTTGGCTACAAAGTGGACGACCGCTAAACGGTTTGGACTTGAAGGTGCTGAGACGCTGATCCCTGGCATGAAGGAAATGTTTGACAGGGCAGCTGATCTTGGTGTAGAGAGTATTGTCATTGGGATGCCGCACAGAGGCAGGCTGAATGTCTTGGGCAATGTTGTGCGCAAGCCCTTGCGCCAGATCTTCAGTGAGTTTAGCGGTGGTACCAAGCCTGTTGATGAAGGCGAAGGTTTGTACACAGGGACTGGTGATGTCAAGTACCATCTGGGAACTTCATATGACAGGCCTACCAGGGGTGGGAAACATATCCATCTGTCATTGGTTGCAAACCCAAGTCACTTAGAAGCAGTCGACCCAGTTGTTGCTGGGAAGACGAGGGCGAAACAGTACTATTCCAATGATCTTGACAGGACCAAGAACTTGGGGGTGTTGCTGCATGGTGATGGAAGCTTCTCGGGACAGGGTGTGGTGTATGAGACCCTGCATCTCAGTGCCCTTCCAAACTACACCACTGGTGGGACTATTCATATCGTGGTCAACAATCAGGTTGCATTCACCACTGACCCAAGGTCAGGGAGGTCTTCACAGTATTGCACGGATGTCGCAAAAGCATTGGATGCACCAATTTTCCACGTTAATGGTGACGATTTGGAGGCAGTGGTTCATGTTTGTGAGCTTGCTGCAGAGTGGCGGCAAACATTTCACTCTGATGTTGTCGTGGATATTGTGTGCTACCGACGATTTGGACATAATGAGATTGACGAGCCCTCCTTCACCCAGCCTAAGATGTACAAGGTATGGGATATTTTTTTCGTATGATATTGATATCTCGCACAATTTTATGGATCCTTGTGTCTACTTATTCTTGCTCTGCAATATGAGTAAATCAATCTTCAGAACTCCAGGTAGTATGTACTAAATGGAAAAGAAAATGTGATTGCTGAGTATTTGTAATGTATCTTTTGGTATGTAGAATCAGAATAATCATTATGATTGAGCAATTAGCATTGATTCTAGATAATATAGCAAAATTATATGTATTACTGTTTCTTGTCCTGTTTCACATTTGGAAATCTCTTCTGTTTGTGTCAGGTGATTAGGAACCATCCAAGTGCACTTGAGATTTATCAAAGACAGCTGTTAGAATCTGGGAAGATCTCTAAGGAAGATATTGATAAGTTAAACAAGAAAGTCAACACTATACTGAATGAGGAGTTTCAGAACAGCAAAAACTATGTCCCAAACAAGAGGGACTGGCTTTCAGCTTACTGGACTGGGTTCAAGTCACCAGAGCAAATTTCACGTATCCGAAACACTGGGTAAATAATTCTGATGTCTTATGGTTTGTCTTTCTCCTGTGTTTCACGTCTACATTTTGAGCAGGTATTCTGAAAAAGAAAAAGAAGAAACATTTCAATTATGTAACTCTTATGCTATTGCATTTGTGTCCATGCAGTGTCAAGCCAGAGATTCTAAAACGTGTTGGAGAAGCCATGACTACTCTACCAGAAAACTTTAAGCCTCATCGGGCTGTCAAGAAGATTTTTGATCAGCGGCGTCAAATGATTGAGACTGGGGAAGGCATTGATTGGGCAGTGGGTGAAGCACTTGCTTTTGCTACTCTTATAATTGAGGGGAACCATGTCAGATTAAGTGGCCAGGATGTTGAGAGGGGTACATTCAGCCACCGTCATTCTGTCATCCATGACCAGGAAACTGGAGAGCAGTACTGTCCACTTGATCATCTGGTCATGAACCAAGATGAGGAACTGTTTACTGTAAGCAACAGGTATGAATTCAGATATACCAACTTGTTGCAGTTAGGGCCTTAGGGTGTGCATAGTTCATTCGTGTTCATCTTTTAAATGAAAAAACACTACCACAACTGGTTCTGGCAACTGCATTATTGGATTTAGGTTTCCACATAATGGTGACAAGTTTAAAACAAGGCATTGTATATGCATATAAACAAACTAAGATACTATTAGTAGCTTTAAGTCTGACCTTACACATATCTATTGTTGTAATTAGGAATCAATCCTGAACATACCATTCTTGTGCCCTAGCAAAGAATACTTTGGTAGTGCTAGTCTTGGAACTGTGTTGCCTACTTTTGCTGATGCCTGGGTATCATGGCATGATTAATTTTTATTTGAACATTTGGACTAGTGCTTCAATATTTTTACTGGTAAATTGAGCTGCAGAAAGTGAGGGACTCAGCAGAAATACGGACCAGGATAACTAGATAAGATCCTTGCTAAGGACATGATTTATCAAAGGCCTTATTTCCTTGCATTTAGCACAAAATGATGTAGATGAAAGAAATTATTAATGAAGCTTCATGGGTATTAAGGTGGAATAGTAATAAGCTTAACATCTCAAAGGTAGAGACGAATTAGGATATTTTAATAGTGTAGTTGGGTTAGAAGTTTGCTTTGCATGCTTATACATCTTGAACTGTGCAAAACATCTGAAGCAAAGACAGAAGAAATGAACTTAAACATTTTGTATGCGTGTAACTGCCCACATTATTGCGATTTCAGATACAAACAAATCTTCAGGTTCTTTTTAGGTAACCATCAACCATAAACTTCGATGCTTATAACTACTGTGAAGCAGTTTAATGTCAGTTTGCTCGTTTTGGAATCAAATCTAGTTTTAGAGATAACATTGCTTCATACCTGACTATTTCCGCTTTTTATGGTTGATCTGGCTTTGTTTGACCTGATATGATGTATGCAATGTATTTGACAGTTCTCTATCGGAATTTGCGGTTTTGGGCTTTGAATTGGGTTACTCTATGGAGAACCCAAATTCACTGGTCCTCTGGGAAGCTCAGTTTGGTGATTTCTCTAATGGTGCTCAAGTGATATTTGATCAGTTCCTGAGTAGTGGGGAGTCAAAATGGCTCCGCCAGACTGGTCTTGTTGTTTGCCTTCCTCATGGATATGATGGTCAGGGGCCTGAACATTCTAGTGCAAGACTGGAGCGCTTCCTTCAGGTATAATTTCCACATTCAACTATGAAGATGCAGACATACTATCTCTTGAGTTTGAAAGTGTATCCATGAATGGAACAGATACAAACACTTACTGTGAATTGTACAGTGCTTGATCTTTCATAACTCTACTCTCCTAAAAAAATAAATCTTTGATAGCTCACCAGCCATGACATTAACTTACCCTCAAGTTCTTACTAGAGCTGTACTACACCCACTTTTTATACTATCGGTTCTATTTTACATGACGCTAGTTATCAGTTCTACAGACCATGGAGAAGGATGTTTAACTTAGTTCATTTATGCATGTTTATACGAAAATACTGTGTGAAGTGTACGGTGTACCATCTGAAAACCTATAGACACATCGTGCAAAATGCAAAATATTGTTAAAGTATGAAACGCATTACTGACTCTTTCATGCGCATTTACTATCATTCTGTTGTAGATGCTGCTAAATTTTATTACCTATATGTTAATTTGTATAAAATATTGAAAAATGCAATGCAGATGAGTGATGACAACCCTTACGTCATACCTGAGATGGATCCGACACTGAGGAAGCAGATCCAGCAGTGTAATTGGCAGGTCGTGAATGTAACTACTCCTGCAAATTACTTCCATGTTTTACGTCGCCAGGTGAAAACTTTAACATCTTTACCTATTTCCTTGAAAGCCATCTTAAGTGCATTATAACAGTTTGCCTCTGTTTCTAGATACACCGGGACTTCAGAAAGCCTTTGATTGTTATGTCCCCAAAGAACCTCCTTCGCCACAAGGACTGCAAATCAAACCTATCTGAATTTGATGATCTTGCGGGCCACCCTGGATTTGACAAGCAAGGGACTCGCTTCAAGCGACTTATTAAAGACCAGAACAATCACAGTGACCTTGAGGAGGGAATCAACCGTCTAGTTCTTTGTTCTGGAAAGGTAAGTTTTATGTCACTTTAGGCAGCTGCTTTGAAGAAAAGTTACATTGCTTCTCAGCATGTCATTGTTTGATTTCTCTTTTTACTATGATTTCAGGTGTACTATGAACTGGATGAACAAAGAAAGAAAACAGAACGCACAGATGTTGCTATATGTAGGGTTGAGCAGCTCTGCCCGTTCCCGTATGACCTCATCCAGCGCGAGCTGAAGAGATATCCAAGTATGTTGATAAATAAAATCCTTGCCCAGATTTTTCAATTAAATTGCTATCTAGAGTCATTTATCCTCTCCCAAGATAATATAAAGCTTTGTATGCCAATATGCCATTGCAATGAGAGAAACTTTGTCACTAGGGTGACTGCTTGGGATATTATAGTGCCGTGCATTTCTTTATAAGCTGTGATACAAGAAATCAGGATTGACCAGTCAAGAGTTTTTTGTTTTTTGGACAAACATGTTCTGGTGAATTCTTCTTAAAACTTGTTTCTATTGTGCAGATGCCGAGATCGTGTGGTGCCAAGAAGAGCCGATGAACATGGGCGCTTACAGCTACGTCAACCCTCGCTTGCTGACCGCGATGAAGGCGCTTGGCCGGGGCTCCATAGAGGACATCAAGTATGTCGGAAGGGCCCCATCTGCGGCCACCGCAACGGGCTTCTACTCCGTCCACGTGCAGGAGCAAACCGAGCTCGTGCAGAAGGCGCTGCAGCGAGACCCGATCAACTCTCCGTTCTGAAGCCTGTAGATTCTTTCTGCGTAACCCCGGGAGCATTTTAACATTTGAATCCCACTAGCCTCATATAGAGCAGGTCTGGATTTATACCTGTGCAGCCATTTTGGTGAAATAATTTTCGGATGTACGGTACTGCATGAAAGAAACCGTTATGAACTCCCATCTGATAGCACAGTTTTCCCTAATGTTTATTTTTCTCCCGCTGTCGTGTGTTTCTGAAGAATGCCAAACAAGCTGCATGCTGCATCCAGTGGAATGTTCCTGTGATACACTAGTGTAGGAGGCTTTTCTATAGGCAATCATTCAAGAGGTATGCAATTTTTCCATGGTTTACGGTTTGTTTTTCATAATCATTTAGCTGGCGGTACCTGGTACTGCTACAATTTTTAGAGTCGAGATGCGTTGCTCGAATGGCAAGGTACACTGCGATGCGAACACGGAGACGGAGCTGTATGTGAGAGAATTTATGGGCTCAATCAAAGGACGCAAGTACTACTGGGCCTCGAGACTGGCCCCTCGGCCTTCATAGCAGGACGTTAATTCCGTACCGGAACTAATAATGGACCTTGGTTTCAGTACTGGAAAGCTCCTAATTAATGGCGCAGGACACTTGAGCCAGCGGAAACCGAAGGGTGATTTGATCACTCTGTCGTCATTGCAGCAGCGCAGTGACTGATAACCATTTGGCCCTGTGCGATTGGCCCTCTCGTCTGTGTCCTTTGCACTGGACACCGATTTGGTCCGTCGGGATCATTGCAAACTTGCTTGTGTGGCGGCGATCAAACAACAGCATGGGCTCTGAACCATTTGGCAGGTCGGTCACTTGCCATTGGCAGGCGGGGTTTATTGCCCGCCTTTCCCGTCTGGAAATTACTACTAGCCGCAGTAATCAGTGCAGCAACCAGCTTTACCCTGAACATTGACAGTTACACAGTAGCCCCAACCAACCAAACGAAAACCAAAATCGCTGTTGAAAATGGAGTTAGAGGGGGCCTGCACCTGCAAAGCATTCACGCGCACAATTCCCGCCGGTTTTCAGTTCCACGGAAAGCTCGCAACGCAACAAGGCGCCATGTCAAAAGGACAAGCTCTGCGGGAGTCATTAACCCGTCGACAGCCTTGTGATGAGCCGAATCTGCAAGGCGATACGCCACATTAACCATGCATCCGGTACCCCCTTTTATTTGGAAAAACAGAGTATGGCTTGTTGACGCCCCACGGTCCGTACCCAAGGTCGTATATGTGCTGTACAAGATTTTACTGTGGGGCAAAAATGTAATCTTACTGTATTCTACTATGTGAACGAGAGAGGTAGCAGAACAGGTCGAACAATAAGAAGGATTAGCAGGCGCCGATCACCACGACGCAGCGGTAGAAAACGCTGTTTTGGTGTAAGAGTGCACAACATCCGTGTCCAGGGCCGGACGTGTGCGTGGTACCGCCTGCACTAGTACTGGTACTTTTCGATCGCGACTGGTACATTTTAAATGTTACTGTACGTTGAACTCCGTTTTGCTAGTGGGAGGTTCCATGTGGTTCTAGTATGTATTTCTAGCAGGTGTTAATAAAAGTAAAAGCGAAATAGTAGTAGCTCCGTTGAAGTTATATATCCTGCTGACGAGTGACCTTTACACTGGTAACAATGAAGAACACGTGTGCATGATCCGCTACTGACGAAATGATCTCCTTTTTCTCGTCGTGAAAAATGATGCATGGTCAAATGACACACCTCAGCCTACCTTTTAGCCCGGTTTATTATCAGTGTCCCATGCAAGAAAAAAACCGTGCACGAAAACGGTGGGTCTTTGCCAAAAAATATGGCATCCTGATGAGGATGGACCTCAACCTTTTTGATCCTTTATTTTTCTTTATTTATCTAATAATTAAAAGGCTTCAGGTATGTTAGATGGTCTTTCACGGTCTTCTAATCCGTCCCCTTTTCTTTGCTTAAAAGTCTCCATCACCACCCTTCTTTTCTTAATTTGACATGCGCTAATACAGACAAAACAATACTAGTTTGTTTTCTCTAGAAAACATAGTTTTTAAGAAGTGATAAGTACCGGCCCCGGGCTGGAGACAAGTGTACGACTGCATACGAACTCCATGGCATCGAGGTTCACATGAACCATGCATATGCATGCTGTTCCGTGCCAGATTTTTCCATCCAGAATTCAAACCAAATTCAATGGCATGACGCAAGAAACTGGCGGCACAAGCCACCAAAACAAAGGCCCTGTTTGGATCCATGGGTTAGAGTTAGATTGGGTTAGTTTTGCCAACTCTAACCCTCAATCCTCCAAACGGGGTGGGTTAGATTGGGTTAGATGCATCTAACCCACCCAAAAAGACTATCCCCTCCAAGGGGTGATTATTAGGTTAGTTCTCATGGGACCATAGGGTCATGCACACTCGATCCAGCGCACTAAAGTAGGGCCAACACTAAAATATTTTTATGGTGTATGTTTGCGTAAAATATTGTATGGATAAATTAAATTTATCGTGTTTTAAATGTTTGAATCGAAAATTAATTTATTTTACTCATTTGTGAGGAGGCCACACAAAAGCTGGCCACACAAAATCCGGTCGTAAAAGAGTTAAAAATAGCTTTTTTGTCAATCTAACCCTAGCGATCCAAACACATAAAGAGTTAGAGTTAGTTCGAGGGTTAGAGTTGGATAGAAACCAACTCTAACCTCTAACCGAGTTAGAGTCTCCAAACAGGACCAAAGAAGCTAACACTAGCACGCCACACGCCAGCAGCCGGCCACGCTCCTTCTTCCCCGGCTTGAAGCTGGATGCACGCACGAGATGATGCTTGCTGCATGTCAGCCAACTGGTGTGGCGTTGGAGATGATGTGCGTGTGTGTGTGACTCATGCGTTCGCCTGGCTAGTGCCGGAAACCTGGTAACCGGTGACGACGGCACCTCTCTCTCTCTCTCTGGCCGGCAGCAGCAGGGTCGCCAAGCCCCTCAAGGAAAAGTAAACCAAAGCCGCTTTGAGAGCCGAGGCGTCCGCGAGAAGGCCCTTGAAACCATCAAAGCTTTTTATTTGGAGCGTTGTGGCGCCCAACGGACGGACTGGTGCTCAGGGATTCAGGCACGGTACATACACGGTGCAAATTGCAGTAGAATATAAATACGTGGTACAAACATAGTACTCAGTTATTGTTATTAAAAACGGGGGCAAACCATAATCGAATCACAAAATAATTTTTTTTAATTTAATGGTATGGAGGTTTTGTGGTATTATGATGAGAGCCATCACTTTCGGTGGCGCGCCGGGTGCGGATCAGAGCCGTCCATCCCGCGATCCGACGGTCTGGAATCGCTCGCGGCACGAGCTTGTGGACAACTGGCCATTGGATCTCCACACTGGCACGCTGCAGCAACAACAAACAGGGACACACGCAAATGCACTTTATTTCACTAGTTAAATTTGGATATGCTCCCATTTATTATGTGCTAGTAATAATTATTCGCTTTCCGGTGCACCGAAAAGAATAAAGAAAAAAGGAAAGAAAATTCCGAGCACTGTGCCACCCAAGTTCCGAGAGAGAGATAGAGAGAGACGCCGGGTGCCCAAATCATTTCCATGCGGATCTTGCAGCAGCCCTTGGCGGCGCCCACCCGCTACATAAGGCGAGAGACACCACCACCCCCCACCGGCATCGCAAACGCACACACGCTTGCACAGAGCCACCGCACCACTCTCCCGAGAAGCAGAGCAGGCAGCAGCCGCCATGGGCGAGGTAAAGGCTGCAGCTCTGCGCGTCGCCGGCGTTTTTTCTTTTTTGCCGTGAAAGGCGGCACCTTTGATTGGTCTCGGCTGCTTGGTGTGTTCCTTGCAGGAGGCGAAGAAGGAGGAGCCCAAGAAGGAGGAGGAGAAGCCCAAGGAGGCGGAGGCGAAGAAGGAGGAGGAGAAGCCCAAGGAGGAAGAGAAGCCCAAGGAGGAGGAGAAGCCCAAGGAAGGGGAGGAGAAGAAGGAGGAGGCGCCGCCGCCGCCGCCACCGCCGCCGGAGGAGGTCGAGATGCGGGTCTACATGCACTGCGAGGGCTGCGCCAGGAAGGTCAAGAAGATCCTCAGGCGACTTGACGGTAATGCCCGCGCTCGTCTCTGCTCTCTCCTCGTTGCCTTTTCTGGATCACCGTCTCGTTTCTCAAGAGCCGGTTCCAGTATGCTAATCTCGATTTGTTTCGTTGTTGAATGCCTGGCCGTTCAGTATCAGTGTATCTTGATTCAGAAGACAGTTCTTTTTTTTGTGTGTGTGTGTGTTAGTATACAATTATTTGATTTAAGCTTATTTTGCTGTCACTGAAAATGCAAGATTAGAGTCTTAATCAGGTTTATAAGTGTCATGATGCGATGGAGGTATGAGAATATTCCCTCTTTAAACTCCAGATTTGGGTGTTACTAACGGCTGTTTTTAGAAGAAATTTCCGTAATTTATGGTTGGATTTGAACTGGGGAGTAGGTGGGTTAAGCTTTAAATAATGAGCTGCGCCTAATTAATCAGATCTTTCCCTTTCGAAATGGTTGCACATGAACCTAGCAGTTTATTAATAATGGTGGGGGGAATGACGTAGAGATCCGGGTGACTTTTGACTCCAAAAAAGGTTGGTATGGTAGATTCCAAGAGAATGACAGCCTTAGCATATGTCATTCAGAGCATATCCCCCCGAAGCTCAAAAGTGGGGTGGATTCCTCAAACCATCTTCAGATTCTCAAATGTTCCAAGCACGTATGCATACTCTCACTGTACTTGTAACTGCTATGAGAGGAAACCTATGGTTCTTTAGCTCAGAAAATCCAATCTTCATGACTGTAGCTGTATACAGTATACACATCTGAAAGTTTTTTTTCTTTTTGTGTGATGCAGGAGTGGAGGACGTGATTGCTGATTCGAAGGCACACAAGGTGGTGGTGAAGGGGAAGAAACCAGCTGCCGACCCCATGAAGGTGGTGGAGCGTGTCCAGAAGAAGACCGGACGCAAGGTGGAGCTCCTCTCGCCGCTACCGCCTCCGCCGGAGGAGAAGAAGGAAGAGGAGAAGAAGGAGGAGCCTGAACCGCCCAAGGCCGAAGAGAAGAAGGAGGTGAATAAGCCAATTCTCATCTTAGCATTTCAGCATTTGTCCCTGCAACCACCACATTGCAGTACCTTTGTCCTGATTTAATTGTACACGTATGTATAGTTCATTAAAGGCTGATCTTCCTTTGATTGGTTTTGAAGCCACCGGTGATCGCCGTGGTGCTGAAGGTGCACATGCACTGCGAGGCCTGTGCTCAGGAGATCAGGAAGAGGATCCTCAAGATGAAAGGTGAGCAGATGGCTGCAATTAAATCTCTAGTCCTTTTCATATCGTTCCTCTGTCCCATCTGATGCTCCTGAAATTTGTTTAGTAGTGCAATTAGCTTGATGATTAAGCATTGCCAAACCCAATCGTGAAAATCCTCATCGAGTGAAAATCAAACGAAGCCAGATGCTGACGTCTCTGTCTGCAGTTGTGTTGTCCGTCTCATCGATTTGATGTTCCTTGTCATGGTGCAGGAGTGCAATCTGCAGAGTCCGATTTGAAGGCGTCGGAAGTGACAGTGAAAGGCGTGTTCGATGAGGTGAAGCTGGCCGAGTACGTGCACAGGCGCACCGGCAAGCACGCCGCCGTCGTCAAGTCGGAGCCGGTGCCCCCGCCGGAGCCCGCCGGCGACGACAAGGCCAAGGAAGAGAAGAAGGAAGACGGCAAGGAGGAGAAGAAGGAAGAAGGCAAGGAGGAGGAGAAGAAGGACGGCAAGGAAGGCGAAGGCGGCGGCGGAGACGAGAAGAAGGACGAGAAGGAGAAGGAAGCCGGCGGCGAGGACAAGGACAAGGATAAAGAGAAGGACCCCGGCGCCATCGCCGCCGCCAACCTGTACATGCATTACCCGCGGTTCGGCTTCCCCGGCGGGTACTACCCGCCGCCGCCGCCCGGGTACGTCTACCAGCCGGCGTACGCGCCGCCGCCGCCGCCGGCGTACCAGCCGTACGCGCCGCAGTACGCGCCGCACGCTCCCCAGCTCTTCAGCGACGAGAACCCGAACGCGTGCTCCGTAATGTAAAAAGGTAGAACTATGGGGCGGTCTAGGGCGAAAAGAAGAATAAGAACAAAACTCGGAGGTTGCCATTGCAAAAAATGTCGCTTGGGCAAATGCAAATGGCAGCTTGAAGAAAGAACCAGGCTTTTTGGGGGGTTAGGTCTCTTTTTTTTTACTCTTTCTTTCTGTAATTTTAACCCTTTTTTTCATCCTTTCTGGTATAAAGTAAGCCTGAACTTCTCTCTAGTATCAGTTTATGGATGCTATCTTTATATATATGTAGTGTATAATTTTGCCTTGTACTATTACCTAGCTCCTTCAGACTACTATAAAAAGAACTGTAGTATATACAACCAGTGTATACAGCCTCTTGTCTTGCCACACATTATTAACTGCTTGAGCAACAAATTATCCACTAGCGGGGGTGAAAATGATGTGAAGGTTCTAGATGCGATGGTGAATATGCAGAGGCGAGGGGGGACAAGTGCCGGGCATGTGCATATGGGGCATGTGATGGGTCCACCGTATGCGGCCCAAAATCCTAGGTGGATTGCACCTTGCTTCAATTTTGATGCTCCCCGCTTTTTACTCTCGCTGCTTGCTCTGAATGCGTGTGAGAATCACTGCTGCTTCTTTTCTTTTCCCCTGACGAGTGACTTCACTCAGGTTGCCATCTTGTCCAAATGATGGCCTCGCTCTCTCACCTGCTGATCCCATTCGTGCGTACTCCAACTGTGGCGGCATCTTTGCTTTCAGGTATTTCATCCTTTACATGTAGCAGGGGACTTTGTTTTCCTTCGAGGCGTCCTCGCATGGCGATGGCGTGGCCTGATGATGGCGAGTTGCGTCCTAAGAAAATGGAGGCGTGTGTGTGTGCATGGTGGTGTAGGATAGAGACGGCGCCGGAACAGGCTCAGATCTTGCGCCCTTTGGTTTGAAAGATACAGCTGCAACCTTGGCAAAATTCTCGTTTGTCCAATCTGGATCCGGACAACAACGGTGACAATGATGTGCCGAGCGAATATAAAATTGGCCTGTTTTGCACTCAAATTTCACCAATGTTAGAGTTCGGACCAAAAGTAATACTCCTCAACTCTGAAAGTCATGTCGTTAGTCCATTTTTGAACTAATCTTGTTGCTCATACCAACATGACCTTCAGTACGGATGAAGTAAAATCTATTCTGGCCTACTAAAGAAATGTTGAAACGAGTTCCAAACTCAATGTAGTTGTTACATATTCTGATATGCATTATTTCAGTAGTAAGCCTAAGCCATGTTTCGATCGATAGCGAGACACAATGGAGCGCAACGGATTTGTAATTCAGCATTCCTTGGCAGAATATCCAAAAAATCGTACTCAGGACGTGGGACACTGATGGTGGGTGCTGATTGAGATACTGTGGGTATGCAGCCGTTAGTTCCAGCATGCACATCATCTGATGCTTGCTCCCCACATAACCCAGCTCAATTAACTACTTAAAACACCAACTTGCTGCGTGTTTTGTCCTCTGACAAGCTCTGGCTAATCCGGTATTCCCCGCTGCCCCACAAGACTATAGTACGAGTAATCTATGCTGGCAGTACAAACACATGCAAACCACTGCCTTGTGTTGCAGATCAGCTTTTCGGATCTATTATACATCTCAAACAAAACAAAGAACTTTTGGGATCCTAAGTGAGCTCATAATCCAGGTCTGTAACTCGCAAACCGCTCCAAGGGCCGGGACACATGAGACCCAACCATGTGCTAGTGAGTGTGTGACCACGTCCTCAGCTTGTACCGACCTGGGGAACTGAAAGTATCACATGGTGAAGCCAACAAAATTTGGGAATGCAAAGGCAGGCTGGGTTGAGGAATTTTGGAAGGACTTGATTTCGCACAGTCAATTTGCAGGATGAATGAGATCTTGTTTTTATTTGAAACTGAAATCATCATTAGAAGATACAAAAGATTTTAATGACGATGGGGGCTGATCGGCAGAAAAGAGGGGATGCTTTAGGACCAGGTAGCACGCAGGACGTGTGGATTCAAAACATGTAAGCTCATTGATTTGTTTACATGTGACCGGGACTATGGTCCCAAAATCAAATGTCCTGTTTATTTTGAAATGCATACAATTCTGCATGCCCACGGGGATATCTTATTTAATTTGATAGGTTGTGTACGTACAATTCTACATGCACAGTCGTTATTTATTATTTCGTTTCGTGCTGAATTAAAAAGATTGCAAGTATGCGACAGTGTTGTTGATTACGACTTACCTACGGAACTGAAAATTAAAGGAAATCCCACTATCTATTCACAAAAGTATTTGAAAATTGGATTATTGGGCCCCCGATTTTTTAAGATGGACTGGATTATCCCTCTGCGATCAGTGGATAAAATTATATGAAAGGTGTGGCTGTTAATATCTCTTACATCCGCATTATGAAGAGAATAAAGTAAAGTAAGACTTAATTAGGAAAACGAAAAGGAACTGCACAACCAAATATGGCTTCCACGACCGTTCCATGGTAGAATTGATAATGAACATCTACACATTGTTAGGACAAACTAGTGCTAGAGCTGGTCACAGATCACAAAGTAAATGGCAAGCATGCATGATCCATGATGTGCGTATGAAACGAAGGCAACAGCACCTAGTGGACAGAACCAAATGTGCTTTGGCACAATCCAAAAAAGACAACAAGTGCATTCATTTTGTAATTTCTCAGTGCCGGATTCTGTCGTACATCGAGGGCAAAAAAATCCAACAGCTCCTTGCGGGAAATAGCTCACGCACAATTATTTTCTGTCATCTCTGTTATTAACGGCTATATATGTTTCGAACATCATGTTTATTTCACTATAAATCGTGTATTATAGCCACGTCTCGTAAAAACTAGTAGCTGCGGAACTCAAAACGGGTCGCGGCTACAGTTGGGGACAAGCTACAGTGTGCATCAATCGTGGGTATAGGCATCTCATTACCCACTGTTGACGTTGTCTACAGTTGCTATTGAGTCAGAAATCAATAGTCACGATTCACAATGTCAACCGTCGCTAATAAGCTCTCTATAGCCACCGTCAACAATGTGGCCCACACCTAGAAACATAGGTCCATTTCTTTTTTTTACCCAAGTGAGCCTGGATCTCGTGGGCGACTCTTATGTGTTAGGACCGGGGTCGCGCGACCCCAACGAAATTTGGCAAATCCTATAGAAAACCTACGTTTACCATGACGCCGACCCCGTCGTGTAAGCTTGCCGACCCCGGCGAGCACAGCGGCTGGCTTCGCCCCTGCTGGATCTCCTCCCAATATAAACTTGCCAAACCCTAACTCTCTCTCTCTCTCTCTCTCTCTCTCTCTCTCTCTCTCTCTCTCTCTCTCTCTCTCTCGCGTGCAGCCCACCGGTCCTCCACGTCACCGCCACCGGCCTCCTCCACGCCGCATCGTCCAACCAAAGCCATCGGCAGCCCGGCGCGCAACGAGCGGCGGCGCGTCGTGGGCGGCCCCGCGCGCACCGCCGCCTCCTCGCCGGGCTTCCGGTCGCGCGCGGATGGCACACCGCCTCCTCCCCGACTCCCGGTCATGCGCCGATGGCGCTGCCTCCTTCGGCCCGCGCGCCGCCTCCTCCTCCTCTCCGGACCCCGGCAGCGGCGGCGAGCCGTGCGCCTCCTCCTCCTCTACGGCCCCCGATGGATCCGGCCCCCGAAGGCGGGCGGTGGATCTGCTACTGTCCCGGTGGAGCGGTGAGGTAGGCCCGACATGGATCCACTTTTTCTTTCTTGTAGTCCATGTAGCAGCAGTTGATATTGTCAACCGTGGCTATTGGGTACCTCAATAGCGGCGGTTGACAATGTCAACCGTGGCTATAACAACGGTTGGCCTTGTTTGTGAGGCTACGAGATGATTATCTCTAGCCTCACAAACTTAGTCACGGTTGGATGTGGACCGCCACTGTAGAGCCTCCAACCGTGGCTACGGTACATTATTGTTATAGTGTTTAGAAAGCATCATGCATGTGAGACTCTTCACCCTTCAAATGCTGGTTATTAGGAGCCGATCGGATGAAAGTTCAAACTGGCGGTATGTCATAAGCTCCCCAACAATTATTCTACAGAATTGCCAACTAGCACGTGCATAAGTTTCAAACTGGCGGTGTGTCATAAGTTCAATCCAAGCGCGTGCACGCGTAACACCCAAGTAGTAATATGCAATGCATGTTCTGTGGTCCTAAAGGCCTGCTTTGCTTGTACTCAGGTCAACACTAGCACTAGACACTACAGACCGGTCTGTTGGTTGCATGATGAAGGATGCATAGCTGAGGACGGCAGGGACAGTTGTTTTGTGTCTTGAGATTTGTCTCTAAGAAGAGTCCATGCATGACACCAAGGAGTAATCATTTAATCTCAAAACAGGAGTAATCATTTTGACACGCCCTATTCATAATTGTTTTATTGGGAAAAAGTCTATATATTTACTTCATTCTCTGATTGATGTATTTTAGGAACACAACAGACACAAACACTTATGTACATGTACGAGGACTTGCCCCTATGGACACACACACGCGTACACTTTACCCCCTATGAGCATCTTCGAAAGATTGGACTGGCTGATCTTGAGATTCATAAAGTAATCACGGACGTCTCACCATCGACGAGGATATCACCTATCACTTAAAGAATAATTAGTCGTAAACATCCGTACCAAATCTGGTATTTGAACGTGTGGATGTATTGGTTCCACCACAAGAGCCTAAATAACCATGCTGGGTTAGGTTCAAATTTTATTAGAATAACAAATTTAGTTTAGGACTAAATTATTGTCCTAGTGATAATAAGTTGACAAGGACTAAATTATATGAAGATACCTATAAAGCCTACTAGTCTTTCTGCCGGGTCGTCTTTGCTCATCTCCCTCGTACAAGTAGCATTCTAAAATGCCCGGTCCTCTTTGGTTGCACTGGTTGTTAACCTTAGCCCGTCCATCCAAAAGCCAAAGCCACGTCATTAACCGACGACGTTTGATCGCCGTTCGACAGTAAAGGGCGTCTGGCTGGTAGGGACGGGCGAGCGCGCCATGATGACGACACGGTGCCGAGACGGACGAGTCTGGTGTTGCTGGAAGGCTGTGCGTGCACAGAGACGCGTGGAAAGCCGCGAAATAATTGAAACGAGACGGGAAAGGCGTCGCGAACAGGGACGGAGATCGCGAGATCTTGCCGACTTGATGGGCACCACCGGACTTTGCTTCGGTCACTTCACTTCACTCCTCGTCCGTGTACATATCATTGCCGCCTGCAGGTCTCTCTGTCTGACGAAATAAAATAGCAACATCGACTGTGAGTGACAGTGCCCGTCTCATCGCCTTCTTTCCGTTCCGGTGCTACGCAGAGGGCATCTCTGCTGCAAAAGACCCAGGGGAGGCTCGTCGACCTCAAGGCTGCAGCCTGCAGGTCTAGCAACCAAACAACTTGAAGTTGTTACTGTATCTCCGCTTCCAGACCAAAACACGATAAGGTTAACAGTTAACACCACAAACTACTATTGAGCTTCGCATATTTTTTTCTCCTTGGAAGGACTGTATTTTTAGGTGTCCATTTAGACAAAAAAAAAAAAAAAAGGAAAGCAAAGGTGTCTCAGTAGAGTCAGCCCTATAATTTTTTCCAATCTTTAACGTTTTTTCTTTCTTTCAGAATCGGGGTGGCATGTGCACCCAATACTCATAATGTAGTTTCGACCCGACCCAAAGTCATGTTGTATGGCCTAGTGATAGAACTACGCTGTTACATGCTCAGTCATCGCCAATTTGGTGGTGCTTGCAGTTGTATTGAATATCAAGTAGCTAGTTGGCGTACAATTAGGGAAAATGATTTGCACGTTTTAAGACGTGTCTGCCATGGCTCTGCTCTTCTCCACCGTGGTTGCTCTGCTATGAGGTTGCTCTACGCTCGAGTTGGAGTTGTTTGTAGAGATGTTTGGCTACAAGACTGCTCCCAGCTAAAAAAACAGGGTTTTAAGGATCAATTGCCATCCTTACCCTTTGTTAGATTGATCTTATGCGAGCTTCCGGCGGCGGACGACCTGGTCGCGTTTCGGCACGCGGTGGAGGATGACAAGTCCGTGACGTGCCACCGGTACGACCTCTTCACGGTGACCCCGCTAGCTGCATCCTCTCCGGCTCCACGTCGGAGGCGGCGTGCGCATCGGCCACCGACGCGCGCCACCGTCTCGAACCTTGTGACCACCGGCGACGCGTCCAACGCCGTGTCCGCTGCGCACCTTTGGTGGATCCGGGCGGCCCCCTCACCGTTGAATGTCGGTGCCCGCTTGGCGGCGGGATATGGGCTGACATCTCGTGTCTTGGCGAGCCTAATTTGTGTCAATGAAACGTTGACCAACGGAGAAAAGGGAACCATGGCGACGAGGCTAGCTCTAGTCATGGCTAGAGGCACGCGGGGCTATGGGCGGCGAGCAAGGAGCGGCGACCTGGCACCGAGTGCGCGCCGAGAGAGAAAGAGTCGGACCGTCAAGGGTGAGAGAGGAGCGACGCGCTCGGGGAGAAGAGAAAGGAGAATAGAACGAACCGTTATTTTGTGTAACGAGATGGCAGTACAGGTAGATCATTCATAGAGTTGCAAAAGAGGAGCTCCGTCTGCTCCATAAAAAATGAACTACGACTCCTCCAACTCCGTAGAGCTCGTTTGCTCCGAGCAAGGGTGTTTGGATTGCGCATGTCGGCTATGGTCTAAAGTTCAGCTTCGGAGTCATGCCAAACACGTCTTAGTATCATAGGATCCATGTTCCGTGGTATGACCTTCTTTTTCCCTATAGAACAGTGATATACTCGGTTATAGACCCATCTGGAGTAATAATCAGCTGGGGGCCATTGCCCCCTTATGCTATAAGCAAGAGTTTTCAAGTATACATAAGCTTCGTTCATGTATTTTTCAGTCACTTTAACGACTTATTATGTTCTCTAATGGAAACATAGTGGGTCTGAGGCATAGAAAATTGGACGGCATGCAGTGGTTCAAAGCAGAGAAAATGGACTTCATTTCCACCTTAGATAACTTAGCTAAGTGTAACTAATTGAAATGTCAAAAGTGTTATTTCTGCATTGCGAATGAAACAATTCAATACTTACTTTTCAATTGCCACCACGCGAGGAATATTTGGAGAGTTGTGGTCTCATCCCACTACATCTGTAGCCCGTATAGCGAGCGATTGGCTTTTTCATATTAATACGGGAAACCGCAATATTATTGTAGTGAGAACGGTTGCCATGTATTAGGCAATGTGGCACGAAATAATATTTGGTTTAACAATATTAAGTACACATGGTTTTTACAAGCACTTTTTAGAGGAGCATACTTGGGTGCGGTATTAGACCATAGCTACTACAACACGAGGAGGTTAGAGAGCACATTTGGGAGGCTAGCACAGTGTTAGAGACAATTGCCTTGAAGATTTATGCCTCTCATGGTTGGAAATTAACTGATAGGCTAGCTTCAACCTCCATAATTTATGTATGTTTCCTTGAGCTCCTGTTAGTCTGCGAACTGACTATTTATGTAATAATAATGAAAACATAAAGGGTTGTGTGCTGTGCAGTGATCGAAGACTTCGTACCTCGATCTCACCGGTCACCACGCAAATTTTAATTTATCTTGAGTGGCCGGCCGGCCGGTCCATCACGTACGCGCGCACGAGATGATGTTGCAGAAGTACTATACACGTCACGACGATAGACGTGCCTGTACGGAGAGGTACCTGGAAAGTTGGAATGTGGAAATCGAGATGCACGCACATTATACGTACAGTACCACGGTACTAGTACTACAGTAGATGTGTGTGTGGTCGGCCGAGGCCGATCGAGTGCGGATGGAAAATCCGCACGCGCACGTGGCGCCCGTAGGCGAGTACTAGCAGAAGAGTAGTAGTCGTATTCTACAAGTAAAGGCGCTGTATATTCTTCGGCTTTGGATCCGCTTTACCACCGCCACGCCGCGCCAGAGAAGCTATAGGACGGCGGCCTCGTAACTCGCGCTGCGCGCAAACCCCGAGGCGGCCGGCACACGAGCCTACGTGGCGCCACGCTGTTGGGCGCGTGCGCCGGCGGACGATTCGCCCGCGGAGCTGCGCGGCTGCGGTTGAGCGCATCCCTCCCTCTCGCAGAGGCTGAGACGCATACAGATTCCTATACAACCATGCTCCTGAGAAACAAAAGGTATGCTCGCGTTTATATAACTCGATAAAAGGAAACGCGATCATGGCATTCCTCGGCGGTAATTATGCAGCGGAGAGCTACCTATATGTTTTGCGAGGCTTTATAAAATTTTAGAATTTGGAGGGCCTAATTAAACAAACCTTCCTCAAACTTGTCTCGGCAAAATTCCAAGTTTGATAGGCAGGCCATTACTCTGATATGTCACTTCATATCAGGATTCTATCAGGAGCAGAGATAAATTAGTCGCCGATATGTGCGTTGTCGCGGCCTACCGGCAGATACGGGTTCAATCAACTGTGCATATTTCCGCTGTCGGAACCAAGTGACGACGAGGTGTTGCATTTGCGTGCTTCCTGATGTGATTGCCTAGGAGGAAATCCTGCCTGTTCCGTCCATTCCTAATGCGGCATGCCGAGATGGGCTCGATCTTCTGGAAGCACCCGGGTTATGTTTACTCAACATCGAGGGTATCTTTCCCCTACGGCCGTAGCCTCGTCACCAAGAAGGGTATCCTCGATTGGGTCCCTATATCTATATATCCCTATATCTATATATCTGCAGCGTTAGTATATGCGACTTGAAATCCTCTGACATGTGCGGTAGTAACTTGTCGATGGGCAATAGTAGTAGTAATCAGCTGCTGTACAATTTTCAACGGTAAGAAAAATTTCCCTAAAGACATTAGCATCACGTGGGCACTGGGCACTGTCCATTACGTGCTCCCGTGTTTCAGAATTTGTTTCCCAATGGCTTTCTATAGAGATGTTTACGATGCACGTTGTGCCAAAGGAAATAACAGAAAAGTAGTCTATCCCATGTACGGACCGGTGGGCCTGGCCGTCGCCAACGGGCCCATGAAGCCGGCCGGTGGCTGCCCTCACGTGGGCGCGCACCGGGCTGCCTGATACGTCCATCCGCTGCTGACTCGGAACGGGCCCCCTCATCCGGCCCTTTACGGTACTGTACGCATGCAAATTGTTCCTCCTTTCCGTCCACGTACGCTCGGTCGCGCAGAGCGGCAAATGCTGCCAACCTTTTCGACTATTTTTTATTCCCAGATTTTCTACTTTTCGTGGTGGCGGTCATATACGGTGTGCAATTGCATTGCGCATCAGGATCGGATCCTTCAGAACATGCATGTCATCAGATCAGAAACAGATAATTAATATAGTCATTAGTCACCTGCAAAATACTACTAGTATTTAGTATACAATGTTTTCGTGGATCCACCAGGCCCAGCGGTCGTGCTGCCCGGCAACAGTCCAATTTCTCAGATTTGTATTATTTTCTAGTACTACGTGCGTTTAATTTGATGGCAATTTTTGCTCGGACACTGTGACTTCATATGGCTTTTGCTCCCGGAGATGGCAAAAATTCCCCGTGAGGTTTGGTTAATATAATTGCCCCATAGTGGTGGCGACCGGCGGGAGAGTTGAAAGCAAGTACTAGAATATCACATCAAAAATTTATAGCTGTCACATCAAAAAAAATCTTACTATTTAAGAAGTACTAAATAAAATTTAATTATAAAATAAATTACAGGCCCCTAGACTAATTCACGAGACGAATCTAATAAGGTTAATTAAATCGTGATTAGAAGACAATTCATCGTAGCATCACTTTAGCAAAACATAGATTAATTAAGCTCATTAGATTCATCTCGAAAATTAGCACCAATCTGTAAAAAGGTTTCGTCATTAAATTGATCGAAATATACATAAATAATAAGATTTTCTTTGATGTGACAATGCTAAATTTTAGAGGGCAGGAAACGAACAGGAAAAGTCTACTCCTGGATGGCTAGATATGAGTTTAAATATGTTGTGATTGGAAAGAAAGTATCTTACTGTACAACATCAGAAACTCTGCTCTAGTTGTGCTATTTTCGTGAGAAATGCGATTATTTGAGCAGATAAAGTAATTGAGCTCTCTATGCAGGTTGCAAAAGTTTCAAACAGAGTTGACCATATACTTTTTCCCCAAAGGATTCCGGATTTCTCTTCATTTTGTAACAAAGTTGCAAGTTCCAAAAGGCTCTATTTCATACTTTAAACTTTACAATTGTAGCCTATTTCTCCTAAGACATGCAGATGCAGGTCTTAGCTTGACAAAGCACTTATATGCGTTCAGGTTCAGGGGAAAAAGCTGGTAAAGCTGCATTGTTGGTGCGCGTGGGTGACATTTGGGCCCTGCCACAGGAATGCTGGGCCCCATGTTCATTTGAGATGGATCTTCCGTATCTTGTAAGTTTTTTTTATACGACAGTGAAATCAGCGGTGTGCATTTGGGATCACTGTGTACTTGCGCTTTGCCGGCAGTCTAGTCTAGATGGTAGTATCATTTGGTCAACGTGATTTTAGACATGGAAATGCATATTTTAACAAATATTTAAATAAGATGAATGATTAAACGTAACAAAAAAAAAGTCAACGACAACAATAATTTTGGGACGGAGGGAGTATTGCCTATTGCTTAAGGAAATTAAATGTTTATAGCTAGAGAACCTACTGTTTGCTGGTTCACAATCACACTTTAGCAGACATCTTGTGGTTCGATTTGTTGCAGTAGTTTTACACAAAGCGTGGCACATATCTTGCAAAAATGCTTGGCAACAGTTATATATATATAACGTCCGGTGGCCATGAACCAAGCACACCATAAGCCTGGGAGCTTCAAAGTCATGCTAATTAATTAGGCGTTTAGAGCAATGGTGAGCAAATGCAAGCCGATGGCGACCATACTTTTCAAGTACTGTAGCCGCAAGAGGATTCTACACTGGTGGAGTGGTGGTAGATACTCCTAGGAGCCTAGGGGTGGGGATAGAATGATCGGAAGATGGATTATTCCATGCGTGCAAACGTGTCCGCACAGTGCCCGATGCACCCGGGGTCCAAAGGCGAGAGGTGGGATTGATGATGCATCCGTCCTTATCACCCAAGAATTTTAGACCTGGGCACCCACGGTCATGTTACTGCATCGTCGTCTCCAGATTGGAGCCTCTCTCTCTCTCTCTCTCTCTCTCTCTCTCCGCTTTGGTCCCTGTTGCTCGTATCCTCCTAGCCGGCCCGGCCACCTCCTCGATCGCGATGCATGATGCAGCAAGGACGACATTGCCTGTGGACCTGGAAGGAAAAGGATACATATGAATGGCAAGGTGCACGTAGGACTAGTTGTTGCAAGCGCGTGTGTTCTCCACTAGGTGTTGGTTGAGCGTATGGTCACTTAATTGGACCGATCGATCCCTCTGACTGTTTTGGAAATCGAATTATTGGTGCAAGAAGAAAGGACTATATACGGACCAGAGCTAGTTGTAGGAATGATAATGATCAGTCTGATATCAACCGGAGCGAGTACTATATTATTACTCCCTCCATTCTTTTTATTCTTGACGTCTCGGACAAAAGAGATGAACTAGAAACAAACTGTGGTGCAACGTCAATAATTGGAGAACGGAGGAGTATAGTGTTGGAAACAATAGCAATTTAGTCAATAATTGGAGAACGGAGGAGTATAGTGTTGGAAACAATAGCAATTTAGTGATGATTATTCTAATTCCAGTAAGCAAAAACAAGAGACCAAGAGCATGTAATCTAGGCATGTAGATAAGCACAAACACACCTATCTCAATCACATGTTCTAGCAGATCATATAGGAACGAGAAAGAGCAACCGCTAACAGCAGCAACAAGGATCATAGCAGCAAGTAACAACCATCCATCATGAAAGCGAGCAGTCAGAAAAGACCTATTAATGGTAATTGACAAGGATCATAGCAGCAAGCAACAACCAGCCACACGATCCATCCATCATGAAAGCGAGCAGTCAGAAAAGACCTATTAATGGTAATTGATTCGTAATTAGGAAATCACATTAAAGACCATTAATAGAGAATAATTGCTTACCATAAGCGGGTTCTCCTTCTTCTCTCTCATACCTTCAACTAGGTGGAAACAACTCTATTATTTAAGTTGTCCTCCTTCCACCTAGAGTAGCAATGTGGGACTAAAGTCCCCCACCATGCCATACATGTGTGAGTGGGCCTTTGGGATTTATAGGAATTATTATTTGGACCACAGCCCAAATCTTCTAACATGTAGTATAGCACAATATTTGTGTTTCGGTAGTATGTAACTAAGTTATGCTCCAGTATTACGCAACTAAATTATGCTAGTCAAAGGATGGAGTGCTAGTGGGGAGGTTGCGGAGATTCATTGTGGACACATGGATCGTCACTGTATATATGTCATGAACTATACTACTCCCTCCGTCCGAGTTTACTTATTATTATCTACAGAATGTTCAATGAACTTGGACATATTATTTGTCCAAGTTTAGAAAACGTTTAATGAATTTAGCGATAAGTTGGATGACCATGTAATTTTGGATATAGGGAGTGTATCGTAAGATTAACAGCGAGCTGACTTTCACATGACCTGTATTGCTAGCAAAATCTTCAATCTCACTCCCTCGACCAAGCTCTCCACTCGATCTGCACTTTACCTCTAATTTACCTCAACAAGCTCGGCCGCGCGCACCACTGCCCTTGCACGGCCTGATCGAGAAATGGGCTCTGCTTTCAAGCAAACCCGTAGCAATGGCGTGCTGAAGGACGGGATCCAGAGCCGTACGCCGGGTCAGATCACCATGCAGTGCCGTTGACGTCGTTTTGCATGCCAGCCATATGGGAGCGGTTTTCCCCATGCGCCATCGTTCCTGTGTACAGTACGTGTGTGGGCGCATAGATTCGGCCCAGCGAATCGATCGCATCAGGTACGTACGGCTAATTGCAAGGTTTGTTCCTTCTCTCATGCATGGATCAAATCAGGACAGCTGCTGAAGAGAATCTGAACTTCGCAAAGGAACGAGGAGGTGAATTTTCATTTCCAACGACGAAAAAGGTTTCAGAATCTAAGTCTAGTTTCGAAATTGAAAGAGACCGTGTACCACGGGCAAGATGACTGAATCGAAGCTAGCTACCCGCTCTTCAAATAGTAGGCCGCAACTATTCTTTTTTTTTTTATAACAGGCCGCAACTATTCTTTGCAGCAAAGTTTCGGGGAGAGGCCGCAACTCTATTCAGATGCACACGGAAGCATCTAACATGTTTCAAGGCCCAAATGGGTTCCATTATTTCTCAATCAAGTTTTTTTTTTAATACACGAATAAAGACACTTGTTGACAGCAATTGGATGTGACTATTGATATAGATACTCCTCCGTCCAGAAATTAAGGATTTGTTGACTTTTTCGATTCTCGTTTGACCATTCGTCTTATTTAAAATATTTATATAAATAAAAAATAAAGAAGACATACTTAAAATGTATCTAGAAATAAAATAGATTCTAATAAAATAAATAAATTTTTAACAAATTTTTTGAATAAAACGAGTGGTCAAACAAGGAGTAAAAAAGTCAACAAATCCTTATATTCTTGGACGGAGGGAGTATATGGTTAGGATTTACGAATATTTGGATCGCCATATAGCGAGATTACCCATCTGAAAAAGAGCCAGAGATCGTTAATTAGCCACCATGTAGGGGCCTGGATGCCGGAGAGAATATATCACCCCTCTTTCCACGGACACGACGTACAGGGCCGGGGAGCAGAAGAATGTTGTGATTGCTCTCTCCCACACCTGCTGCCAAATGCAACCTAGCTATAACAGAGGTAGCTAGGCCAACATAATGGATGATCATGGCGGCATTGACTCGATCTGGAGGTGTTCCCGTGCGATCCAAGGTGGAAGCCATGCTCATCATCAACAATTAAGGTCCATCGGCTGCGATTGCTGCTACGAAAACATCCCCAGATCACGGCCGCACGGAAGATTCGGCTTTCAGAAAGTGTCACCTATTCTGGACGCGTTATGTCCGATCGATCGAGTGGGCGTCAGCACTCAGCAGGATTATTGTTATACATGGGAGCAAGCCATTTCTGTCAGGACTCTGCATCATGGGATTTTGGCTGGGAAGCCCATACATGCAGCTCAATGGTCTACTAGCTAGAGCTATATATAGCTGCATACGCATTGTCGTCAACACTAGCAATCACATTGTCGGTGGAAAAAGGTATTGGCGATCGATCCCTAGCTTTAAGCTTTGCTCGGTGGCTCCATTGAACAAGCTAAGTTAACATTAATCATTCACCTCATAGAAAAGGTCCATCATCAAATAAACAAAAATATCTAGTAAAATTGCTTCTTTTATTTGTACAAGAACGGGCGAAGCATATATACATGCGTTCAGTGTTCGTATTCCTAGAGCGCACTATAAACGGAAAGATAGAATAGGTGTGTTCGTTTTCTGGGTCTAAACTTTATAACTGTCATATAAAAAGAATCTTACTATTTAAGAGTACTAAATAAAGTTTAATTATAAAATAAATTACAGGCCCCTAGACTAATTTACGAGATGAATATAATGAGGTTAATTAAGTCATGATTAGAAGACGGTTACTTGTAGCATCACTTTAGCAAAATATAAATTAATTAAGCTCATTAGATTCATCTCGAAAATTAGCATCAATCTGTCAATAGGGTTTTGTCATTAACTTGATCGAAGTATTCATAAATAGTAAGATTCTCTTTGATGTGACAATGCTTAAATTTTAAAGGCAGAAAACGAACAGGGCCTAAGAGAAACAGCCCACCACAACTAAAAGTGAGGCCCATGTGGCGAAGTTAACTGGGCCTATGGAACACGCGACCCTTTGATGAGTCGGGCGTCGGGCTTTCCAGGAAAAGCAGGGAGGACGGATATTATTAATACCACATTGCTAGCTTAACAAGGAACTAATCACCTTATAAGCCGCTCCGCTCGATCTGGCGCTGTCTCTCCGGAGACATCCGATAAAATTGGAACGATACAGAGAAGATTAGCATGGCCCCTGCGCAAGGATGACACGCACAAATCGAGAAATGGTCCAAATTTTTTGGGATTTTGCGCTCTAGTCCCTGGCTGTGCTTGTTCCGAATTGCAGATGAGTCCTTGGACATTTATGGTAAAGTTTGGTACTTTGCGCTCTGGTCCCTGGCTGCCTGTGCTGATTCCGTTTTGCAGATGCGTCCCTGGATATTTATGTTTGCACACCTCGCGGGTTATTTTTCCCTTGGTGATATGCCCTTGCTCTTGCAAGCCGTGTGATATTTTGTTTTTACAAAACTATCCTGTTTTTATTCCTTTTTCTTTTTGTAAAATATGCTGCATTCGTGATTTGGTCTACTATTAATCATATGTTGTGAGCTACAACTACACTCTCGGGATATATAATAATCGCACCGGCTCTCTCTAGTACAAGGAGCACTATATTTTTCACACCAATGTTGTCATAGTGAACGCAAGAACCAATACCAAAATGCATATAAAAATGTTGTTGAAGGGTGAAGGGCAATATATTCCCACGCTTTGCAAATTTATGGAAATTCAAACCAAAGAAAAAGTCCCCGGACTTTTGAAAATTCCAATTTGCAAAAGTCAAATGGCGATCGTTGAATCCTATTCATCCCTCGCTCCCCAATGGCATCAGCAACAATGGCAACAACACTGGTCAACAGATTGAGCAAGTCTAACCTTTTTAGGGTCAAGAAAGGAATTTTCTCTTTTACTTCACCCTTGTTCACTACTTGAGAATCCAGAAGTTCTTATATTATGGGATAGAGGAAGTAAGCATCGCTTGGGGATTTGGGTGAGGTAAAGGTGTTATTTGGTGTCTCCAAACTGGATTTGAATTTCGCAATTGCTTCACATTAATTCGTCCGTGTTGTACGAATGCATGGTCTGACCCGTGCTTTTGGCCATTCGATGACTTGTTGCGTTTTTACGTGAATGATTTGGGCCACTAGATATGCAACGCGTAACTATCTGTCGGACGTCATTTGAATTGGACCATAATTTCGGCAATTAGAAACTTCAGATGTTATTGCTTTAGAGTATAAAAAACTGATCTTCCGTGATCTACGTTACAATACCAAGTCGTGACAGTAACTCTCACTATATATTAGTAGATTATTGTGGTCAAAGACGTGGTACGGGCATGTACGACGAACCATTGAATCGCTTCCGTCAGTCTTCGCCGTGCAGTCGCTATGGCGCGTCCCTCGCGTGACCACATGCACGGCGCGGCGACCTTCAACTGCGGTTATAATAATATACCCGGTCGCGCTCACCAAGAGCAGAAAAATTTGCTATTTTGCCGCCTCTTCCAACAACTTCGGCTGAATGCTCACACTACATTGAATTTCTTTAAAATGCACACCACTATGTGTATCAACCGGTAAAATAACCATGGCGAAATTGTTCCTATTCTTCCTCTTACTCTCCTCAACCATACGCAGCAGCCATGGCTCGAACGCATGCGCACGACCTCCGCCCCGCCTGTAGTCTGCGCGCCTTCACTCGGCTGACTTCTGCCTTCACCACGCCCCACAGGTAGCCGTACTGAACTCAGCCTATCGCGTCCTACCAGCCCGTCGGCCTCCGCCCCGTCGGTGCGTGCCCGACAGGCATGCCTCCGCCCCTCACTCCGCTCTACCGGCAGTCCATCGACCTCCTGTATCCCGCTAGCTCGAGCATGCACTGGAGAAGCAGACCGAGGCGGGCGGATGCGACGACGAAGGCAATGGAACCCGGACTGTGACATGCGATCGTGGAGAGGAGGAAGAAGGACAGGGACAATTTTGTCTAAAAAGAGATGCATGGGTATTTTACTGATTGACACACAAAGTGATGGACATTTTAAAAAAGTGCGATGTCGTGACATCCCGTCGAAGCCACTGAAAGAGGTATGCAAAATAGCAAATTTGTTGAATGAGCATCGTTCATTGACAACGAGGTGTGATTACAGTAAGCGTTTGTACGGTTCGGGGCCCACTTGGCAGCGAGAGACGGGTGGCGCCAAAAGAACTTCTCCGGCCAGGGAAGGAGCCGCGCCCGCGGGCGGAATATTTGCATGTTACGGAACGGATAAAGGAAGCGTAACGCCTGTGCAAAGTTCTTACCGTCACGTCTCACCGCTTTGGATTCTCCGTCCCCGCCCGCACCGCGTCCCGACCCGAGCCCACGTACCAAGCACGAGTCTCCACCACCGTGCCCTCACTGAATCCGGGCCCCACGTAGCCCGTCGCCCAACGCGGACTCGTAGCTACTGTGCTTCTGCCGCAGACGATCCGGCCTCCTTGGCGGTCAACTCGATGACATGTGGGTCCTCGGTATATCTAATCCGTCCCGTGGTCCACGTCGCTAGCCGCTGCATAACTCTATTCTCCTGCACGGCGGGCCCCCTGAGTTTACGCTCACAGGAAAATCAACTTCACGGGCACTACGTAGGTGGGTCCGGAGCGTTGCCAATCTGATACTGAGCCCACAAGTCATCGAGAACTAAACAGATCCACGCGATGTGCGTGTTAGCATCGGCAGGAGATTCACGAGTTTTGGATTTTTATTAATTCCCAAAAAAATAGAAGATTCTTTATGAACAACCACCCCTCAACGCCCGCCCGCAACCCCATCATCGTCGTCGTCTACCTCGGCACACCACACGCGAGCCCAAACCAAACAAGAGGCTCTAGTCTCGAGGAGAGAGAGCGAATAGAAGGAAGTAAGAACAGAGCAGGCATTGCCCTTGCCGCCGGCCCAGCGCCCGCGACCGATGGGCTCGGTGGCGGACACGGCGGAGATCACGGGCCCGCTCCTCGCGGCGGGCGGCGCGGATTCGGCGGCCGCGGGCCCGGAGCCGGTGCCGTCGTGGCGGGAGCAGATCACGGTGCGCGGGATCGCGGTGAGCGCGGTCCTCGGCGTGCTCTTCTGCCTCATCACGCACAAGCTCAACCTCACCGTGGGGATCATCCCCTCGCTCAACGTCGCCGCCGGGCTGCTCGGCTACTTCCTCGTGCGCACCTGGACCACCGCGCTCGAGAGGCTCGGCGTCGTGTCCACGCCCTTCACCAAGCAGGAGAACACCGTCATCCAGACCTGCGTCGTCGCCTGCTATGGCCTCGCCTTCAGCGGTATGTTGCTGTAATTAGTTCCTGGGACCTTATTCTCACTTGTAGCGTATTTGGCCTACTGTTCGGGACTGTTTTATCGACCTGTAGTCGGTAGAAACCATCTTCCTGTTGCGGTTCAGGTGTAAGTGTAGTTAAATTGCAGCTCAAATTACTATCGGAATTGCTTAGGATTCAGTTTAGTCATTATCCAGAATTCAAATACATATAAACTTTAGTTTCCAGGCGTATGATATAATGCTGTTACGTGTTATCTGCTTGGCTTAAGAATTTTGTGTGACTTCTTCTTGATGTTGTTTAGAGTCGAAGAGTGATAAAAGTGGAGAAATAATTTGATGTACTTCTTAAGGCGAAGCTGGAATTTCACTATATGCAATTCATTGTACGGGGAATGTTTAAAGGCAAAATTGTCTGTAACACACTGAGAAAATGTGGATTCGTCTCAAACACATCAACAAAGTCGAATTTGTCTGCAACACACTACGATTTTGTGATTTATTGTCTAGGACACATTATGACCATTTAATAATTGTTTTCAACTTTTTTTATCTCAATACTCATAGTACATTAGGACTTGAAACTTGGTATAAATATACATTTTTTCTTTATCTATCATTAAAAAATAGATCTTAATTTTTTTTCAAATGTTTGTCTTGTTTACTCATTGTTTTAATATTCAATTTGTCCAAAAAACCATAAAAATAATAAAATAAAATCTAGCATTATTTTTATTGATATATAATAGGACAATGTATATTTCTGCCAAGTTTCAAGTCCTAACGCACTATGAGTATTGAGATAAAAAAGCTGGTATCAATTGCTAAATAGTCATAATGTGTCTCAGACAAGAAATCACAAAATCATAGTGTGCTGCAGACAAATAAGATTTTGTTGATGTGTTGGAGACGAAACCACGTTTTCTTAGTGTGTTACAGATAATTTTACCATGTTTAAATGATGCCGATCAATTATAGTATCGTGTTTCTCCATTTTCTTTTATTTCTCATCACCAATAACCAGTTTTGTGCTTGCAGGGGGCTTTGGAAGTTATATTCTTGCAATGGATCAGAGAACCTACGAGCTTATTGGGGCTGATTATCCTGGTAACAGGGCCGTGGATGTGAAGAATCCTTCACTGGGCTGGATGATTGGGTTCTTGTTCATTGTTAGCTTCCTCGGGCTATTTAGCCTTGTAGCACTACGCAAGGTATTTATTTATTTCATTAAAGCATGCATTGGCATTGTTATGTTTGTGTTGCCTGCTATTTTTTGAATGAGTTGGGGAGCTTTGCACAACTTCTCTGTGTAGGTCCTTCATTGAAACATTGTCTTATTTTGGTGTTTATCAGGTGATGGTAATTGATTATAAGCTTACATATCCAAGTGGGACTGCCACGGCTATGTTGATAAATAGCTTCCACACGACTACTGGAGCTGAACTTGCAGAGTAAGACATAACCGGCATTGCTCCTGCGATTTTGTAGATAAACAGTTAGACCTGCGTCGATTTGCAGTTTGCGTCTCTCAGCCATCAATGTTTTCAATTTTGATAATATAGTAGTACATTGATTATATGATTATCATCGATAATTGACACATGATGAAACTGCAAATAGGCTCAGATACCTTCTGCATCTAACAGTGTGAACAACAAGGTTTAATTTACCGATTTATCTGGCAGTTGGTTATACTTAATTGGAGCTATAAATTATGATCTGCTCAAACTATTTAGGTCTAGTTTGGCCAGGCTTCCGCCGGCTCTGGATCCTTCTGACTGTAGCACTATTGTAGCATGGAGTTGATTAGATCTCTGGTGATAAAATGAACTGGGAGCTGGAGAAGCCACTTTTTTGGTCTCACAGGCTCCTAGTATAGCTGCACAATAGAGGAACAGGAGTTACAAGGAAAACTGCTGAACACACCCTTAAATAATCTAATCTTCTTGGAAAGGAAGCGCACAATAAAATGTCAAATGCATGAATGACGGATACTGAAGAAAATATTCCGTCATAACATAATTTTTTACGATTTGAGCACAAGCAAGATCTCCAACTTTTGGTTTCAGCCCTGTATTATTCTTTTTTATTACTCTTTATAAAACTGCGTGAGTATCTTAGATACAGCAGTGAATGCACTCATTTCATACAGCCAATGTGAATGCCTATAAAATGATGTAGGCCAAAATTGAAATTTTATAACAAATTCTAAAGCTAGCAAATCAATATCTTTTCAATCACTGCGATTTTTTGTTTGTGAATCCTAACGTCTTATTAATTGTTGCAGCAAGCAAGTTCGATGTCTTGGAAAGTATTTAAGTATCAGTTTCCTTTGGAACTGCTTCAAATGGTTCTTCAGTGGTGTTGGAGATTCATGTGGTTTCGATAATTTCCCTTCTCTAGGACTCACAGCATTTAAGAACACGTAAGTTTGCTCTTCATGTTGATAATTCGTTCAAAGTTCAGAAATGAATGTTTTATTGCTTGATCATATATATCATGAAATGAGAATACTCATGTTGGATTCGAGCTCGAAAAACCTAACCTTTTATATTATTTTTGCAGGTTTTATTTCGATTTCAGTCCGACTTATATTGGTTGCGGTCTTATTTGTCCGCATATTGTTAATTGCTCTACACTTCTTGGTGCCATCATATCTTGGGGCTTTCTTTGGCCATACATATCCACAAAAGCTGGGGAATGGTATCCTGAAAACCTTGGAAACAATGACTTCAAAGGTCTCTATGGATACAAGGTATAGAAGGTTTTATTTGCTATAAGTTATTATCAGTTAATGAATAAATTACTACTAAATTTTTACAGCAACCAGTAGTGTCTGTTTTCGAGTGATCTAGAGCATGATTCTGAACTCATCATACTTAATGAACCTGGAAACTAAAACAATGGGTATGCGAACATCGAGTAATTGTCAAGACAATTTCTTACTGCTATGTGTTTAATCAGTTGACATGGTATTGGTGAGAACAGTAAAATACGTTCAAGAGTAACAACTGCTGGAAATTTTGTTAAATTCATAGTAAGAGAGCATATAGCATCGTTTGTTTATGGGATCTGCCTTTCCAATATAGCATTGTTTGTTTATTATGGGATCTGTCTTTGGAACTTTATATTAAACATCATTAACTGTATCTATTCCTTGTGCCCAGGTTTTTATATCTGTATCTGTGATACTTGGAGATGGTCTTTATAACCTCATCAAGATAATTTATGCTACTACCAAAGAAATAATGAATGCACGGTCAAAGCAAGGAAGGCTTCCTCTTTTTGGGACTCAGGATGGTAAGTGATGTTCCTAGTGTATGCTTTTTATTTACCAGTATCTGTTGCAGATTCTTATATTGTCATGCCTAAACAGGTGATGAAGATTCTAAGTTATCTGCCACGGAAAAGCATCTGAATGAGACATTTGTGAAGGATAGTATTCCACCCTGGTTGGCGGGATCTGGTTACGTTGGCCTTGCAGCAATATCAACTGCAACTGTCCCGATGATCTTCCCACAGCTGAAGTGGTACCTTGTCCTTTCAGCATACATTGTTGCTCCCTTACTCGCGTTTTGCAACTCTTATGGAGCTGGCCTAACAGACTGGAACCTGTCATCAACATATGGAAAGATTGGCCTTTTTATTTTTGCCTCTTGGGTTGGTCAGAATGGTGGTGTGATTGCTGGCTTAGCAGCTTGTGGCGTTATGATGTCCATTGTATCTACAGCTTCTGATCTAATGCAGGACTTCAAGACTGGCTATCTTACACTCTCTTCACCAAGGTCCATGTTTGTATCGCAATTGATCGGGACCGCACTTGGCTGTGTCATTGCTCCTCTCACCTTTTGGCTTTACTGGACGGCTTTTGATATTGGCAATCCTGATGGAATGTTCAAGGCTCCGTATGCTGTAATCTTCCGTGAGATGTCAATTCTTGGTGTGGAAGGATTCTCTGCACTGCCTCAGCACTGCCTCGCGATCTGCTCTGGTTTCTTCGTGGCAGCTCTAGTGATCAACCTCCTTCGGGATGTAACTCCGACAAATGTGTCCAAGTTCATTCCTATCCCGATGGCCATGGCTATTCCCTTCTATATTGGGGCATACTTTGCTATTGACATGTTTGTCGGTACGGTTATCCTGTTTGTCTGGGAAAGGGTAAACCGTAAAGAATGTGATGATTTTTCAGCTGCAGTTGCTTCAGGCTTGATTTGCGGTGATGGGATCTGGACAGTTCCTTCTGCAATACTGTCAATCATGAGGATCGATCCACCAATTTGTATGTATTTCAAGCCATCCCTTGCCAGCTGAAAATAGAGCTGAGTGTTGATTATCATTTGAATGTTTCCATGGAACAGAGCGACATGTGTATATACCTCTGTAAATTGCACTGCAAAGACACATAGCCCTATTCATTTTGTCAATATCTAAATTCTGTGTTTGCATTGTACATGGATTCGCTTGTGATTCTTCATCATCCATTTTTGTTTTGGTTGCTGGAACTTCTTTTGATATAGTGTTGCTCAAAATTGCAGTAGAACAGTTCGATTGAAATGATAAGAAAACACATAGTGAGAGCATATATGTCTTGCTTGACCGTAGTGCACGCCATGTACTGGATTGCATACAGTGGGAACGAAATGATTCCAGGAAGGAGAGATTCGATGTCTTGCTTGACCTGTAGTGCACTTGAATGTTGGCTGGACATCCATGGTATTCTCATATGCATATACGTTCTCTTCCTTTGGAAGAATAACATAACGGTCATCTCAGATCACTGAATGGTCTGCGGTCTACGTATTGTTTGATTGATCTTCGTCACGTTTGGAAGTTGCAGTCGAATGTGTATTGATTGAGATAGAGAATTTCAGTGGTTGCTTCCCACCTACAATCCTACGCAAGTTACTCAACATATCAGCATGAAATCAGTCACTAAATCACAATTTTTTTAGAAAAATACATTGAGGACGAGGAAAATCTATGTACCACAGCAAAACAAATTACGCTTTCAAACGAGTGCAAACTCAACGATGACCAACTCTGAGTCTCAGATTCAACCGGAAGCAGAACAAGCGTGCGCCCGTGTCTTCCTTCGATCTCAATTTCCGTTGTGATACCAACTCTGCAGCAGCAGTTTGCACCACTGCATGATATACCACATACGCCCAAAAGCATGGATTAGTGATCACAGATGGTTGATGCGATTATGCAAACGAATCGGTAGCGACCAGGAGCAGCTGGTGGCCGTGCGACCCGAGAGAGGAGTTCAGATGCTACTGCAACTTAAGGTGCTACCGTGCAGTCCGTGCTCCATGCACTGTAGCACCAAAAATACACACAAAATAATTGCAACAAGAATATAAATGGATGGTTTATACCATCTTCTATCATCATGCAAACAATCAGGTGTAATGCAAACTTGTGTAAGATGTAATACAAAAGTGAAATCAACGCATAGTTAACGGGTTTGATGTAATAAACATTAAAATCCGCAACTATTCACTGCATGATTTCTATTTTTTATTTCTCATTGCACGAATACTTGTTGCAGCTAATTTTTTGTAGGATGGTAAAATATGATATGATCTACCAATTTGTATTTTTGTTGTAATTTTTTCTGAGTATTTTTTGTGCTAGAGAGAACGGTAGCACCAAAACTCCTCTCTGCGTGCCATCATCGAGTTCCCGCCACCTTAACACGGTCGAGTTTGAATCGGGGGCCTAAAGCTTCGGCTTCGCATGGGAGAAGGAGAGGGCCTAGTGTTAAAAAAAACATTAATCAAATCTTCCTTTTCTTTGTTGAGAACAAGTCAGAAGATATTCTCGAATTCGTGCTAGATTTTCTTATTTTTTCCGAAAAATAAACAGGATCACTGCTCTTTCATTTAAGAAGAAAATTATATACTCTTTTATTATGACATGAAGGCATGCATGCATCTGATTGAATCTATTAAAGAAAATAAATAGTACTATGCATTAATAACTTTTCCTTTTATTGACCTGCATGGATTAGGGAGAGCAAATATATATTCGAGAAAATAAAGAAATTAGGAGCGCTTTCCATTTTATACAAGTAGACGAATATACAGCATATGGAAAAAAGGGGAAAGATTTTATGAATTGCAATTCCTCGTCTTCCTCTCGCCGGAACTGAAGTCTTATGTGAAGCAAAATCTCGGGGAGAGCAGAAGGCATTGCCCCGACCTCGCGCGACAGATGGACTCGGAGTCGGAGGCTGGCGCGGCGGCGGAGATCGCCCGCCCGTTCCTCGCCGACGGCGGCAATGAGGTGGTGCCGCCGTGGCCGGAGCAGCTGACGGCGCGGGGGCTGGTGGCGAGCGCCGCCCTGGGCGTGCTCTTCTGCCTCATCGCGCACAAGCTCATGCTCACCGCCGGGATCATCCCCTCGCTCAACATCGCCGCAGCGCTGCTCGGCTTCTTCCTGATCCAGGCATGGACGAAGGTGCTCGAGAAGCTCGGCATCGTGTCCAGGCCCTTCACCAAGCAGGAGAACACCGTCATCCAGACATGCGTCGTCGCTTGCTACGGCATTGCCGGTAGGTGGTACGTTTTTGCGTTACACGCTCTTTCCTTAGGGAGGTAACTAGATTACTTTGCACTGCTTTGAGCGCTTGTCCACAGGTCATCAGAGCCTAATTGTGATAGTATTGTTGCGATTTTGTGATAGTGGTGTTACAGGTCTGATATAAACAGTCCAGTTCAACAGTTTTGTTAGGTTTAGTGAATAGTATACAATTCATTCATTTTGCTTAGTTATTTAAGGATTTTGGGTGAAATCTTATTCGTCTGGTTTAATTAGGCCCGATTGAAACTGTGAAAGAGCGATTCAAGTAAATAATTGCAAGTTGTTCAAGTGTTACGGAGTGATCACATTGTATCTGCTTGATAACTGGATATCGGATTCTGATAGAGTAAAACGTTGAATCTCGCTGCATATAAATAAACAAATACAACTTATTTTGTGGCTGCAGGGGGGTTTGGAAGTTATATAACTGCGATGGATCAACAAAGTTATGAGATTATCGGGGTCGACTTTCCCGGTAACAGGGCTGTGGATGTGAAGAACCCTTCACTGGGCTGGATGATTGGGTTCCTTTTTGCCATTAGTTTTTTGGGGCTATTTAGTCTGGTGCCACTGCGCCAGGTATGTTTACGAGTGGATATTCAAAGCATGCATCTGTATGTTTTGACATGGATGGATTATTCTTCTGCAAGTTTACTTTTTTTTTCGGAACATTTATCTGTTTCACTGCTCCATTATCAAGGTTTTGGTGATTGATTACAAGTTGACATACCCCAGTGGAAAAGCCACGGCTACTTTGATTAACAGCCTCCACACTACCACTGGAGCGCAGCTTGCAGAGTAAGATATATTGACCACTGAGCACCAATACTTCCTAATGTTGTGTTGATGTGATTACTCCCTTTTACTGCAAATGTCAACATAATGGATGGTCATAGGCTTGCATTGTGAAATGCAATTACATCTGTTACACTTTTTAACTGATGTCTTAATTACTTTTGTTTTACGGTTGCAGAAATCAAGTTAAGTGCCTTGGGAAGTATTTAAGCATTAGCTTTATCTGGAACTGCTTCAAATGGTTTTTCAGTGGTGTTAGAAATTCTTGTGGTTTCGATAATTTCCCTTTTTTGGGACTTGCAGCATATAAAAACACGTATGTTCCTGTTTCAGTTTGATATTGCTCCATGGTCCAGAGCTGGATGCTTGTCTACTTTACTCACACATATTGTAGGCCTTTACTCTGCATGCTCTGATCTGTTTTACATCTGTTTTCTAATTCCTAAAGGCCTAAGTTTTCCTCTGTAGATTTTACTTTGATTCCAGTCCAACCTACATTGGATGTGGTCTTCTTAGTCCACATATTGTCAACTGCTCTGCCCTTCTTGGTGCCGTTATATCTTGGGGTTTCCTGTGGCCATATATATCCACAAAAGCTGGGGATTGGTATCCAGCTAACCTCGGAAGCAATGATTTCAAAGGCCTATATGGATATAAAGTATGGTGATGAAATTTTTTATCGAGAAAATTACACAATTGTGTCCATTCCCTAATGCATCTTGACAAGAATTGAAAAGTTCTTATAAAACAAAATCATTTGTTTCTGCTTTGTAGATCAATGGACCTGAAAAAATTATCCAAATGTTGGCCGTTGCTGTGAACCTAGAAGTCCATGTGTAACTAATCATTATGTATTTCATCTGTTTGTTAGCGGTTTGTTAGATAAGATCATTTGGTTTCATCTGTTAATTTGTTAGGCTGGCTCTTTATACTGGGAAAGTGGCAGGTTAGTTTGAGTTAATCATAACTAGAGCAAAATACTTCTCAAAGCCTGTCACCTGCCTTGGGAGGGCGAGTAAGTTGTCTAATTATGCTGATAATCCCAGCCATAACACATTTCTGGATATAATAATTACTAGAGTTGTACTTTTATGTATCGGAACACTCTTCTACCTCATTTAATTATTTTTCTATCCATAAAGATAATATTTTATTGTAAGCACACTAATATCATTTTCCTGCTTTTCAGGTTTTTATATCTGTATCTGTTATACTTGGAGATGGTCTTTATAACCTCATCAAGATCATATATGTCACTATCAAAGAAATAATGATTGCACGGTCAAACCAAGGAAAACTTCCACTTGTCCGGGTGCAGGGTGGTAATGGGTTATTTCTCATTTCTGTTAAAAGAATGTGATATTCCTATAAATCTATTATCAATACTGCTATAGGTCCAACCCGAGCATCCAACACGTGTACAGCTCAAGTCATCATATGGAATCAGATATCATCACGTAGAAACTTTAAACATCTAGCTACCGTAGATTCATCAGGGTCAGAACAAAGTTGGATAACACGGTTGGACCTATAGTAATTTCTATTTGTTATATACTTCTCACCTATCAATAAATGGTGTACCTAAGTGGACTTCATCGATTCTTTTAATTTTGTTCCTGAGCAGATGATGAAGGTTCTAAACTACCAGAAGAAGAAGAGCTTTGCTATAAGATATTCATGAAAGATAGTATTCCTGCCTGGGTAGCGGGATCTGGTTATGTTGGCCTTGCAGCAATATCTACAGGAACTGTCCCAATAATATTTCCGCAGCTTAAGTGGTACCTTGTTCTTGCTGCCTGTCTTGTTGCCCCACTACTAGCATTCTGCAACTCGTATGGCGCTGGCCTTACAGACTGGAGCCTTGCCTCCACATATGGAAAGATTGTCCTTTTCATTTTTGCCTCGTGGGTTGGTCAGAATGGTGGTGTGATTGCTGGCTTAGCTGCTTGTGGAGCTATGATGTCCATTGTTTCTACAGCTGCTGATCTAATGCAGGACTTCAAAACTGGGTACCATACACTATCTTCACCAAGATCCATGTTTCTGTCGCAATTGATCGGGACTGCACTTGGCTGCGTCATTGCTCCTCTCACCTTCTGGTTTTATTGGATGGCTTTCGATATTGGCAATCCTCATGGCATGTTCAAAGCTCCATACGCTATCATCTTCCGCGAAATGTCAATTCTTGGAGTGGAAGGACTGTCAGCACTGCCACAGCATTGCCTGGCCATCTGCTCTATTTTCTTCGTCACAGCTCTGATGATCAACCTTGTGCGAGACGTCACTCCAGAGAGTGTGTCCCAATTCATGCCCAGTCCGATGACTATGGTCATTCCTTTTTACATTGGTGCAAACTTTGCTATCGACATGTTTGTGGGGACAATTATCGTATTCATATGGGAGAGAGTGAACGAAGACCAGTGCCGTAACTTTAAGGATGCGGTAGCATCTGGCTTAATATGTGGTGATGGGATGTGGAGTGTTCCGTCTGCGATATTGTCAATATTGAGGATGGACCCACCGATTTGCATGTACTTCAAGCCATCTGCTGGCAGCTGAATATAAGGAATCAGCTGTTAGTTGTAACATAGGAGAGAAATGGCTCTTACGTATTTGGTTGTGCAAAATACATCCCTAACTAAAAAATAAAGCAAAAAGCTTGTCGTTGAGTCATTGAGTCATCGAGTGTAGTTTCCATATCTTCATATATTTCAATTTCGCTCATTTTCTTTTCTCTTTTTCATTCATCCTCCATGTCTTTCATGCTTCAAGAATAGTCACTACACATGTTCTCATAAAGACATTAGTCAAATTTTAATTGTATTGATGTCAATCGTTCAGAACAAAATTAGGGCCCAGATGCACTTTCAATGTGTCGTCCATCTGCTTGACCATATATTAAATTTATAATTGATTTAGTTTCTATGGGCACATTGTTTTTTTGGTCAATCATATTCTGTATTATTATTATTCTGACATATACATGTATATGGACATACCTTGTATCATCTATGGCAGTGGTTATAATGTCAGCATCTTAAATAAAAACATACGATTTGCAAGATGCGTTATCCACCATGTTTGTTTATTTTGTTTCCTTGATCATGTTCCTTCACGTCAAAAAATATTGTTTCATAACTTGCTGGCCTAGTTATCTTAGTTTTTCCCCTTCTCTGATATAATCACGCGTCAAAAAATAATGTTACGTAGCTTCTCGTCAACAAACAACATGGCAGTGTTAGTTAAACCCCGTGACGTTCAAAGCCACAGTATTTTAAATACAATATGGGGCTCTCGATTATATATATCGTTTCTTGTTTTATTTTGCGTGTCCATGGTGTTTCATGGACATTCTTATCAGTGGAAGAACTTTAAAACTTTTCAACAAAATATTTTTTTCCGAATTTTGGAGTACAGCGCCAGAAAAAGTGGATTGGTGCTTTGGAAAATGGCTCTCGGTAGTTATTAATCTCTATCTCTACTCATTAAATTCACCAGTTATTTCTTTTCTACTTCCATCCAAAATTTACCTACAATAGTCTCAAACCAAACTTGGTGCACACAAGAAAGTTCACATAGACAGATCCTTTTTTACAGATTCAATGAACCATGTCACTCCTCCATTCTCATTCAGATCCTATGGGTTATATTAGAACATCTGGATCTTCTGCACGACTCTTAGTTATTCATCTCTCCACGGATATGTAGACCCTATCTCTATCTCTACTCCTTAAATTCATTAGTCATTTCTTTTGTACTTCTGCCCAAAATTTACCCCCAACAGCCACAAACAAACTAAACTTTGTGCACAAAAAACGTGTACACACACAGTTCCCTTTTATATATCCAATGAACCATATCACTCATCAACTCTCGCATTTAGATCCCACAACTCAAGACATCGAGATCTTTTCGCACAACTCTAAGTCGTTCATCTCTGTGTCGACATGTAGATCCTCTGCTGAACAACAGTGGGAAGTGCACTCGTTGATTTCGCATCAAACGATGCTCGCTCGTTTGTAGCCACATGCTCGCGATTCTGCAGCCCAATAGGAAAAAACATGCCCACTTATCTTCGTCCCCGCTGCAGGAACTCTGTCTCCACGCCGTCCAGCATATCCTCCTGTGCTAGGACCTCGCCCACTATTCACAGTCGTTAAATACTAATTTCACATGTCAATATGCCTACAAAAAATATGAAGACTTGGCATGTCATACACGCATGTTAGTTAGGAATAACAAGTATCCGCATGTCCTTGAAGAAATATGTGGATGCATGGATTTGACATAAACGAAGTGGAGAAATGGAGCAAGATCTACGAAATCACCATGCCAACCAATGGGACGGCGATAACTGGACATCATACGGATCAAATACGTGGCTACACAAAATTTCTCTAGAGAACATCAAGTGAAAACACAAGAGGACCCACCTGTCTCCACCCTGAGAAAGCACAAGGCCCAAGGCCCAACTTCTAGGTCGGTCGACCCGAGGCCCCTGGTCTGCCGACTTAGAGTTGAGGCGGTTGTCCCTCACCTTCTACGTGTCAGATGCTCATCCGTTCCCAAGGTTGGCACGGTTTTCGTGGCAGTTACTCTTAGAAACCCACCTTTGGGCATTATACAAACAAGGGGAGAGCTCCACTACAACACATACAAAAAAACTCGACCTGCCAGGGAAAGCCCCCTGACGGCATTTGCTAAGAAGAAGACCTTCTCACGCAGGTCGAAAAACCCCGAACCCCACTCCCTGGTCATACACCAGGACTCAGCTGGCTCTGTGAGCTGTGGCGCGAGTCTTTACCGCGTGCTTTGGCACAGGGAGGGCGAGGGATTTTTTGTGAGAACGGGGATCGAACAAGCCCGGCCGGGCTGCCAGCCGCAAGCCTTACCAGTGCGCCGAGCGCACATTCTCACTACAACACATACACACACACTCTCTCTCTCTCCCTCTCTCTCTCTCTAGAATTATTCATTTCCCTCGTAATCCATAGTCTGTAGAGGTAGACAGTACATGGTGACAACCGTTATGTCCTTTGTACTCCTCAACATTCGGTTGCGACGTGCATCCAAGACAGAGTTGACTTGTGTGTATGTTGAACATGAATCCGTACAGACTATGACTTGTATAGACTTGATGGTAATTGTTTGACTATGCAACTGATTAATTAGAACCTATTAGAGATATGGCTTGCTCTCCTAACTAAAACCACGAGATACTTAGGTTCTTTTCTTTATTCAGGGAATGAAGTTCTATGTGTCGTACTACCCCCAATATTATATTTAGCCATGCATAGACTTTGATTATCAGTAACAATCTATATGTCTAAGCTGTCCTTATTAATACTTTATTCTTACTACATCTTATTCTGGAAGAGCTACAGATGAAATCCATTTGAGTAATTCAATGATGAAATGCTACAACGTATTTTTTGCGTGCTTGCAAATTTTACCCAATTAACACTAAGGTGCATCTTTAAATTATTTCTAGCACCGTTACTACAGAGAGAGATTGGCAGCAAATCCATCGCAACAGTCATCTGCTGAGAGTGTCGCATACAACGGACGTGTCGTCTAAGCGATTTGGCATGGGAGCACGAGCCTTCCCCGTCATCTCGCGAAGTCGTGAGGCTACGGCATTGTTCTCTCTCTTCAATTAATCTCGTTCAGGCAAGATAATAGAGCTCATATGTCAACGTACAGATTGCTTAATTTTACCGTTGTAAACATGTGGCATTAGACTATCCGCACTCCGTTACTTTATAATTTTACTCTAAAAGAATATTCCAGTCAGGTCAGCAAAATTCATTACTCTACATCAGTTTCTTCTATACTCCTGTTACTCTATATCTTTTCTCTATATCTATCTACTCAATATTTTATTTCACCATCTCCAACTACCATCTTCAATTAAAAATTGATTTGTACATCTATAGGACTAAAGTGTGAGGAAATAATAGTTTTAGGGATCAAAATATGAAGAAACAGAAGTTATAGGGACTCAAATATAGTTATTAAAAAGTAAAGGGGGCAAAACAAAAAAATCAACCCTATTATCTCTTCTCCACTCTCTCTCAATCTCTCCCGATCTCTCTTTTTTCTCTCGATCTCTCTCTCCTCTCCCGATCCAAGCAGGCGGCGGCGACGGCGTACGGGTTGAGCGGCAGGGCCGGCGCGTCGGAGGCGGCGGCACTACTGCGGTCGGGGCTGCTTGGAGGAGCTGGACGGGCAGAGAGAGGACGGTGCGGCGCCGGAGCCGACGAGGTCAACGGAGGGCAGCTGCAGGGCGGAGCTCCGTGGGTCGGCCACGGTGGATCCCGCGGTGGCAGAGGAGAGGGGCGGTTGGCTCCCGACGGCGGCGTCCTTCCTTTGCTCTCTGCCTGCCCCTCCTCCTTCCGTCCGTGCCCGCGAAGAGAGTGGCGGTTGAAGCCGACGGCTGTGCCGTGACCCAGAGCGTTACGCCACATCCAACGTAAATCCGACCTTACGCTCTCGTAGCGTAAGTGTTGCCGTCGAGCGCTGCAGCAGTTTTTTACGTTATCTGGCTTTGCCGTTGCTTTTACCGCAACGCACTGCGGATAGTCTTAAAGCTGAAGACAAATTAATGGTAGAAGATTGAGGACATATGGGTTGAGTTTGCTGTACGAGAATTACCACACATATATATATTGGATTTGGAGTGAAAGTTCAATTATATAATTAACTTTCCGGCTTCTCAAGGGTTGGACTAGGAAAAAGATAAGAAGCTGCCAGGATTGAGGACATATAAGGCCAATCTCAATGGGAGTGTCATAGTAGTGTCATGAGCATTAAATTTGCTGACATGGCATGAGAGAGAAGAGAGGGAGTGTCATGAGATGAAAGATGAGTGTTATCACCATGACCCTCCACGGGCACGGTTCTTAAGAATTTCTTTTTAGTAACTGTGCGATGACACTCTCCACTGAGACTTAGGCCAGGCCTAAGTTGGTTTGCTGTACGAGAATTACCCCACAGATATATCGGATTTGGAGTGGAAGTTCGATTATATAATTAACTTTCTGTCTTCTCAAGGGTCGGACTAGGAAAAAGACAATAATATTCAAAAGGCGAGAAACTTTTATTTAAAGTTATCCATTATATATAAAGGAAAAAGACCCTGCCAGTGGTTCGTAGGTTCAACTTGATCTTATGGTGCTAAAAGGTGAGACTATGTCTTCTTCTAATTTACTTGACTCTAACTACAAAACTTCTTCAACGTTTAGCAAGTTCTCACAATACTGAATAGTTTATCTTTAATTTCAATTTCATTGGAGTTTATGTTTGGAATACAGAAGCAACGTGTAGAGTTTTTCAATATCAAAACCTAACAAGTTTTTGCTTTTTAAATTACATTCAGAAAATGAGAAGATTTAAATAATTATTTCACAGGAATTAGGATAGACCAGTGATTCTATAATTGTATTCAAAGATCTGTGCGTCAAACATGGGCTCTAGTACTATGATGGTACTATAGTTTTGAAATACCACTTATCTAGCCTATCAGCTCTAAGAAAAACTATGCCACAGAAAACAATGGTGGTAGCCAAGTTGTTTGACATTTGTTGTTTGACATTTGCACCATTGTTGTTTGACATTTGCATTACTTGCTACTCTATGGTAGAGTAGTAGTTATAATGTCATCATCTTAGCTCGAAATATACAGTTGTCTATAGGGCTTGTCTACCAATTGCATTTTAAACTTGACTACTGTATGTCCCTTCATGTCAAAAATATCATTTCATTACTTGGAGGCCTTTTTTATTCTAGTATCTTCCGTCCTTTTCTTACATAACGTTGTATCAATAATGCTTCATAATGTCGTGCCAAAAATTAATATTGTCTTGCACCTGGCATTTCACTAATAGGACCAACAGAACTTGTAATTAATCATGCTCATCCGTTGGTCTATCTATCATTCTATAAATATGGTCCACCCCTTCCCCATTAGTGCACATAAGAGATCGAAAGCTATATCCTGCAATCTCAACTCTACAGAGCATTTCCAACTGCGAAAAGCCTAACCTATGGCCTACTATGCAATCGCCCCTCTAGTATGTATGCTTGCGCAGCGCGAGCTATACATGCACATATACATGATCCAAATAATTACTCCACCTGATGTTAACCAAGGAGTAGTGGTATCAGGGTCAGGGCTACCCAATCCAAACGGATTTGGTACAACCGCTGTTACTAATTGGCTATTGACCGATCGACCTAGCCCAAGTGCAACTTTGGTTGGACGTGCAGAGGGCATGCTTATGAAAACAAGTCAAACTAACCTTGCCCACTGGTACTTATCCATGAACTTTGTGTTCAAGGATGCAAGGTACTTATCCATGAACTTTCAGCTTGGCTTCCTGCCCTGCAAATTTATTGTTTTGAGATAATCTATTGATTATTTTTCTAATATATATATATGTATTCTCTTAACAATAGCTATATAGTGAAGTAAGCAACCGATGAATTCAACAACAATGCCATTTATATTTCCTATATATATATATCACTAAATGTATACTCACAGTTACATTATTCAAGATAAATTTGGGTTGTGACATAAATTTGAGAGTTAATATTCTCCATTTGTAAAATGAACAATAATTTGATTAATTGCACACAAAGATACTGTTAATATAATTTGATTCTATTACTATTACCCTTTGCAGCAATTAGTTTCTAAAGGAAGAACTTGAAAGTTGGAACTATATTCAGTGGCCACTAAATAATGTAGTAATATATAAAATCATGTGAAATTCGTGTGTTCCAAAAGAATTCACAAGAAACATGTTTTTGCAATATATATAGGTTCAGTGGGTCAACACTTAAGGTTATGGGGAGTCATCCACAAAATGGTGAGATGAGCATTATTGGAGGAACAGGACAATTTGTTATGGCACAAGGTGTTGTCGAGCACACAATTTTCAGCCAGGACAACCATTTAAGGATTTTTGAACTCAATGTGCACGCATTCTACACCCCAATGGCATCTTCCGTGGTATGTAAATTACTACATATTTTGATGCTTTGCTATTCCTCTTAACTATTCTATAGAAATATATATATGTTCATGGCTTGATGCATTTCATTTAAATATTATCATGAATGTCTTATCGATAAAATATAATGGAAAATTGTGATCTCATAATTAAGCAACCGAACAGTTAAATATTAAAAGATATTGAGACAATCCATACATATTTTCATGAGTGCCATATGATACCTGTTGAAGATATAAGTCTCCATATTGATGTCGATGAACATTGTCGAAATCCTGAAGAACTATCATACATGTAAGTTGACCTTGTTAGTACTGCAATTTGCTATGAATGCATATAATAATCACTCTGTAATTTGTCCAAGTTATATGGAACTTTGCATTTTATTTGGCAATCACATTTTATTCATTTATTGATGAATCTTGATTGGACTTTCAATTTTTCTTAACAAGCATCCCCACACCCGCATGCCTATTTGTTTTCTTGCCTTGTTACATTTTTATTATAGACTCCAGGAACTGAATGTAACACTTGGAAGCTGGGGCCTTCACAAGTTGAAACTATGATATGACTTCATGAAAAGCACATATTTGATAGACTGTTGTCCATGCTACGCGATTGTCATGACAACCATATAGTTGCAACTGTGTCCTCAATCAAAATAAATATGTTTGCACGTGCATGGAATTTCTATAATATTTATGTTTCCCTTGGTTTCATGTAATTTGTATTGTGATTTTCCACACCTCTATCAAAGACAATGGGTCTTGTTGTAATAAAGTCGAACTTTGTGTAATGAAATGTTTGGTAATATTGTGTTTGACTTCTATTTGTTACATTTATTCTAAGTTTCAACACACACAAGGCTAGTAGTAATTCTAAAAAAAACTAAGATTTACTTGTGAGGTTGGATTCCTTAACATCTCACTTTTTCCTATTGGGAGTTTTATTTTCATTAAATAGAGCACCATGTCACTATCCCAGGCTCCCTACTAGGGCCAACAATATCTATTCCGCCAAAGGAAGAATTCAGAATTGGCTCCATATTGCAAGTTTGTGATCGATGTGATCATATGAACCCTTTGGTGTGCATCACAAACTTCCATCTCTTCCAATACAATTGGGTTCTCCATGAGGAACTTTGCAATTTTGACTTCAAAGCAGTGGAAGTGCTCCAACTCACACTGTAGTCTTATTTTCCACAAAGGATTATCCAAGCAAGGGAACGAGCTTGCTTTATGCACAGGAAAGATCTGTTGAATCATAAGTGAATTGCACACTTTTCTCTTTCAGCTTAGCCTTTTGAGTGCAACTGGTTAGTACATAGTAACTTAACATGATATAAGAGCCAAAAATCTTGAGTTCAGATCCCGGTGGCCGCATATTCCACTGCGCCGCTCCTATTTCTACGTTTGCGTTCACAAGAGCTGCACGTGATGGGGAGTGTTGAACCATAAGTGAATTGCACACACTTTTCCATCAACTTAGGCTTTTGAATGCAATTGGTTAGTGCATAATAACTTAACAAGATCCATATCACTATGCCTAGCATCATCATCATCGCCACCGGTACTCGTTGTGGACTTGAGCTTCCTAATGGATTCCTCGAGATCGCTGACCATTCCTTTTTCTCTAGGATGGTGAATTTTCCTGGGAAAGGCATACAGGTCACCGTGTACCATGAATTTGAGGCGCAGCTCCTGCAACGCCGGGCAACAGCGGAGAAAGTTTGTGATCGCCACCGCAGCTCCATGTTCATCCACCTCGTAAGATCCTTTTCGTTCCAGAAACTTGAGATCAGGGAACACTTTCAGGTACGTGCCTTCCTCTTAAGGGTGGACACAACAATACTGTCGTTGATGTCCAGCAGCTTCACCTTCAAGAACCGCACGTGGCTTTGAGAAAGGATCAGGTGTTACGGTGCCTTCACGTGTTATCGTGTTATCAATTTTTTCGCACCTCTACAATGCTCAAGACATTTGGATATCTCATGTCACCTTTTGCTGGCCTGCAAAAGTTGAGTTGCAATGAAGACTTATAAAAAATATAACAAAAAAGAGAAATCAGTCTTTAAACAGTGCAAATTACAACTGTTCACATTAAACCTGCAAGCCATTACTGTTTGCAGACTGTCTTCTTTTTGTCACATTTTATGTAAGTGTTCATTGCATGTCAACTTTTGCATGCTAGTAGAAGATAATATAAACTATACATTCATATTTTTGTTAGTGTTTCAGAGCATTGTAGAGGTGCAAAATTAAGTTAGTAACAAGATAACACCTAACCCGCTTATAACATCTTAACCTTTCTCATGTGGCTTAACCTACCAACGGATTCCCACGTGCCGCTGAGTTTTCCTTGAAGCATGCATGATAGTTGCGACACCACCGCTTGGTGCAGAATCTAACCTCGGCGCGCTTCAGAATTTTTCATGGGTAAGCGCGACGGATTCGTCTTCACTGTGAATGGGAATACCCCTTGTATCGCAGGAACCTGACGGGGGCATGTTGAGGTACGGGCAGTGCAGCAGCATGGCGTTGACCATGGTCTCCGGGCAGCGGAGGCGGACCGATCGCTTCGACATGACATATACACACTGCAACAGTTGTTGCGGCCTGTTCCTCTTCTGAGCCAGAGCATGGCGACAGCAAGGCTCGGCGGGGTCAAAGGCGGCGGAACATATTCAAATTTTCTAATTCCGTTTGATGAAGTCTATTGAATGAATTAAATAAAATCAGTTATTCATTGGGCTGAGAAAAAAAAGAACATGGAATCAAAGTGTTTCACATCATACATTAATCAGATAAAGTTTCTAAGAGTGAGACTTGGATGTGTGCGTGCCTATAGGCACCGAGCAGTGGCAAGCTATCGGCATGATCCGACGACGGGCGAGATTGAGTTTTCACGAGGAAACAGAGAGGCTGCCAGTTGTAAGAGAGATGAAGAGACACAGGAAAGTATACGGAGCACTCAGCTGAGTCTTTCTAGCTTCTATGTGTGTGGTGACTACATGTGCCGTGCCGATTGAGCTTCTAAATATTTTTTTATTCCAACAAGCTGCATGTACGTATTCGTATATGTATACTAGTTGATAACCCGCGCGTTACAGCGGGACTAAAAAATATTAATTTTAAAATTATGATCTTAAATTAATTGTGTTAATCTCTAACATCCATTCTTATCTAAATAGTTGAAATTAATTATGATGACGTGGCACAACGTGGATTGAGAGAAATAGTCATTAATACGTGCTTAGTGGGTTGCATCTTTTATATATAAGTAGATTGGTTAGATTTAGAGGCCCCAAGCATGTGAAGGCCCGGTGCGATGCACTGTCGCACCTAGTGCTGTCCAAATGGGTCAGGATTCGTGGGTCGGCCCGAAGCACGAAAAAAGCATGGCACGAGTCTAGCAAGGCAGGCCTAACTGTCCGTCTGTGTTAGCAGACCTAACGGACCGACCCAACATGAATAGCTGTTTCCGTATCGTGTCGTGGGCCGATGGACGGGCACGTGGGCTGGCAAGGCACGACATGTATAATTGTTCCATGTCGTGTCATGCCGACCCGAAATTAATTGTACCATGCCTTTTTGCGTCTCACATAGTGCTGACGTAGTGCCATGATACGTGGACCTCACCAGCCACGTCGGCTAAAACTACTCTAAAAACCGGACAGGGAGGTAAAACGAACGGTTTTGATAGTTAAGAGACCATAGATATCCGATTTTAGATTTGAGGGATCAATAGCGTGCCAACCATGAAAGTTGAGGGAGGTAAATAGGACTTTTTCTTCTTTATTCTAAGAAGCAACTCCAATGGTAACATGTAAATTGAAGCCTCTAAAACTCATTTGCAGGACGGAATGCAAAAAATAGAGGCCCAAAATTACATCTCAACTCGAGTGAAAATTCAACCTAGGTCTCTACTTTTTTGTGGATCCATGTGTTAGTGTCTATCCGTCCATCTTGCTGACGGAACTGCACTCCAGCGCGCATGCTCCTGTAGCACGGAGCTCGTCAGGCTGCCAACGAATTGCTTCCGGACGCATCGTCACGCACCGGCACGGGCACCACCCACGCGCGCGAGTGGAGGCGGGCGGCGGCGGTAGATCTAGTGTCGCTGCTGCCGTGAGAGGGAGACGAGGAGAAGAGAAAGAGAAAAAGAAAGGAAAAAATATGAAAAATAGATGGGAGTCACTTTTTGAGGGTGGGATGGAGGCGGTCTCCAGAAATAGAGGTTTGAAGTTGCAATTTAGAGGGTATGAAAAATAGAGATCCTCGTTAGAGTTGAGTTTTGAGACTCAAACCTCTAAATTTTAGAACAGAGTCATTTAGAGTTGCTCTAATGGTCTTAATTCTCCACGTGATTGGCAAATTCCAAATTCTTTTTGAATGGAAGAAAGGGGAACCAGAGCAAGCGCTGGTTGAGCGTGAGCAGTTGACCTCTGACAGAAAATCGTCGTCTCCTCGCCGTGAGATGCCGCCTGTGCCGTCTCCTCCTGCGCACCGCACCCTTGCCTCGCCGCTCCTCGTTCCAGGCCCCATCTCACCCGCGCCCCCATGGCGAGAGCAGCTCAGCTTCCGGGGCGTTGCCGTGGCGGCGGTGCTGGGGACCCTGCTCTGCGTGGTGATCCACCGGCTCAACCTCACTGTCGGGGTCATCCCGGCGCTCAACGTCGCATCAGGACTCCTCGCCTTCTTCTTCGCCACGGCGTGGCGGGCCGCCGCTGAGCGGCTGGGATTCGGCCGCGGGAGGCCGTTCACGAGGCAGGAGAATACAGTCATCCAGACTTGCGCCATCGCCTGCGCTGGCCTCGCGTTCAGCGGTAAGCTGCGCCGTGAATTATCAATTATATGCCTCTTTCAGTTGATATTTGCTAGTATGCCAAATAGGTGTGAATTGTCCTTAGAGGCAAAGGTGTCACTTTGATACTCGGGATACTGCAAAGAACGCATGCCTCTGTTATTTTCAGGTTTTTGAATCAAGTAGTGTACATTGTAGCAGTGTATGGCGAATTAATTTTAAATTGTCTGATTGGGTAATAGATTTTCTCGGCAGGGTGCTCGGTCTCGTACATCTTGGCGATGGACAGAAAGACTTACGAGCTTGTAGGACCAGATTATCCGGGGAATCGAGAGCAGGACATTAGAGATCCCTCCCTTGGTTGGATAATCAGTTTCATGTTCCTTATTGCTCTGCTTGGGCCATTTAGCATTGTGATACTGCGAAAGGTATCCCACATCTTTTTTAGGAACTCAGTGTGACTTTTATTCCAGTTTTTTATTTTGAAATCAGAAGCTATACAGTACAAACTTATCCATAGGTTTTCGGACCTTAATGGATTTGGTACTTATAAAATTCTACTGCAGGTAATGGTGATTGATTACAAGCTTACATTCCCTGGTGGGACAGCTACAGCTCTGATGATTAATAGCTTACACCGGAAAACAGAATCTGATCATGCAGGGTAAGGCGTCAATTACTTTTATATCATGACAAATAGTAATTGTAATGATTTATGCAAAACCATATAGAATTAAATATATGATATTTAGTTAATTTTACTACATATATATGTTTTTTTGAAGCAGTTCATTTCATCATTTAAAATAAAAGCATATATGCTAAATTGGAGCTATCGTTTCTGTTTGTGCTTGGCCATCTGCACCATTATGTCAGCATCTAAGCGGCAGGTTTTGATTGTGGTTAAATTTTTTTGCCACATGCTTGTGCACGATCATACTCAGATTTAACAAAGTTATGTGGCTATTTATCTGTTATTTTGCAGGAAGAAAGTTCATTGTCTTGTAAAGTACATGAGCATTAGTTTTATCTGGAGCTTCTTTAAATGGTTTTTTAGTGGTGTTGGTGACTCTTGTGGATTTGACAATTTTCCAACATTTGGGCTTGAAGCATTTAAGCAAACGTATGTTCTACTACACCTATCACCCTGTTATTTTCAGATTGTTGGTGTGATTGTCTGGATCATTTTATTGTGAGTTATCATAAGCTGTGGATGTTGATTTTTAATTGTATTTCAAATGGATAGATACTTTGGTCAAAATTATCATTTGAGCTTCCATTTTGCTTGAAGTCAACAGTACCAATATTTGTATATCTTTTAGATTTTCATGATTATCACGGAACATATGAGATTGATGTAATCCCTGAAATATTTAGCAATCCTACTTCGACTGTCTCATTTCAGTTTTCTCTGACAATTATAACATGCAATTCTGCAATACTTGATTTTTTTACTTAATGAGCTACTGTTGTATCAAATAGAAAACAATGTTACAGAGGATGCTAATTAGTAATTAATAATATTCCACATGTCATGTTTCATGATCTGAAGCGTTCCAAAGGATGTTTTCAGTAATCATATATCGTTTATGGTAATTGTAGAAATATTTATTGATTTACCCATTCAATGTCTGAGATAAGTGTAGGGTTTATTTTCTGACATTATCTCTATTTGAATTCTGGCAGATTTTATTTCAACTTCAGTCCTAGTTATGTCGGCTTTGGTCTTATTTCCCCCATATTGTGAACTGCTCAGTTTTTCTTGGGTCAGTCATATCTTGCGGTTTGCTCTGGCCATTTATTAGTGCAAAAGCTGGTCATTGGTACCCAGATAACCTTAGTAACAACGACTTCAGAGGCCTGTATGGATATAAGGTAGGTTTCTATTTTCTTGGTATCCTCTTAGGTGATGGTTGTTCTGGGCCAATTGTTTCTGCTGTTAGTAGCCAGTTTGATTACAGTATATGGGTGTCTGCGATTGAATTTTGTTTCAATGATCAGGTAGATAGTATCTACTTGAAATGTTACATCAGTGGTCATGCTGAAATTCTTGATTTTCCTCTTATGATCATATTCCTGCAGGTTTTCATAGCCATTTCTATCATACTTGGCGATGGTCTCTACAACTTGGTTAAGATATTTGTTGTGATTGGTAGGGAATTCTGCAATATGCAGTCAAAACAACTTGATATCCCTGTTCAAGCTCTGGAAGGTAACATTGACACTACATGATGTACCCTGGTGATCAATTAAGCTAAATACTGTCTTTCAATGCTTACACAGCATTCTGTGCAATGAATTGAAGTGCATATTGTGTTTAATTTCATTCAGCATACACCTTCTCGAATTATTTCTCCAATGTTTATCTTGTGTTATAATTGCAGATGATGAGAGACTGGAACAATTAACAGATGAGAAATTACAGACTGAAGTATTCCTCAAAGATAGCATACCGTCTTGGTTTGCTGCGTCTGGGTACATCGTACTAGCAGCAATATCCACCGCCACAGTGCCCACAATATTCCCCCAGCTTAAGTGGTACCTTGTCCTCTTCTGCTACTTCGTTGCTCCTGCCATTGCCTTCTGCAACTCCTACGGAATGGGCCTCACCAACTTGAACCTTGCCCCCACCTACGGCAAGGTTGCACTCTTTGCATTCGCCTCACTTGTGGGCAGCGACGGTGGTGTGATCGCTGGTCTTGCAGCGTGTGGCATCATAATGTCCATCGCCTGCTCCACAGCTGATCTTATGCAGGACTTCAAGAGCGGGTACCTGACCCTCACCTCGGCACGGTCAATGTTCGTAGCCCAGCTGATTGGCCTCGCGCTCGGGTGCGTCATAGCTCCACTCACACTCTGGCTCTTCTGGACTGCCTTTGACATCGGTGACCCTGACGGCGAGTACAAGGCCCCATTCGCCATCATGTTCAGGGAGATGGCCATCCTTGGGATTGAAGGCTTCTCTGCTCTGCCATCGCACTGCCTCGAGCTCTGCTGCGCTGCCTTCATCCTCGCACTGGCTATCTGCCTGCTCAAGGACGTGACACCAGCCAATGTGTCCAAGTTTATCCCTATGCCAATGGCGATGGCTGTGCCGTTCTACATTGGCGCCTACTTCGGCGTGGACATGTTCATAGGGACAGTGATCTTGTTCGCCTGGCAGAAGTTGAACCGGGAAGAGGCTGATGATTACGCTGTGGCGGTGGCGTCCGGGTTGATCTGTGGCGATGGCGTATGGAGTATCCCTTCTGCTGTTCTGTCCATCCTGGGCATAAATCCACCCATCTGCATGTCCTTCAAGCCTTCCTCTGCTTCGGGGTGAGGTCATGGAGATGGAGGTCCATTCTTGGTCATGTGTTTATAACATTGATGCGGTCCTGTAATACTGTACAGTATGATTCTTACTGCCATTGTGTATAGAATTTGGGGCACCACGTCCAATTGCCCTCATGAATTAATTAAATGAAGCAAAATATTTTGTGAATATATATAAGCCATTGCCTTTCCAGCTTTCCCATTATGATAAAAAATTATCATTTTGGATTCTTTTCTCTTTCAATCTTTTTTAACTGGCATCAGCCTGTACAAAAATTTCTCTTGAATTTTATAATAATTTCACAAGAAAGGCCGCATGTACATAAGGGAGTTGATTTGTGTTTTCTAACTAAAGCTTGAGCTCTTAGTACTGATAACCAGTGATCTCTCAGTTTCTAAAAAAAAAAAAAAAACCAGTGATCTCTCTTAAGCACTGTATGGAGCATTGCAAAAAATAGTTATATTCTGCCGACTTAACCCCATGCCACCTGTTCTTGTAAGAAATGACAGGTAGCTCTGCTTCTCCATGTCTCGTCTCCACGTGCCCTCCCTCGGCAACGTGTCAAGCTGGGAAGACTGCATGCAGGCCCATGGGGTCCAGCTCCTCCTCCGTATCTCTCGAACGGTGAGTGACACGAGACAGACACGGGCCTGTGGTAGGAGACTCGAGAGTGCAGAGGCAAGCAGCGGCAGCAGCAGGAGAGGTTGGGCAGCCATGGAGATGCTGAGCATGCTGAAGGTGGGGTACACCATCCTGCGCAGCGAGACGCCGGCGACGGACCTCGTCAACAGCTTCATGGACTGGGCGGCGCAGCGGTCGCTCATGCTCCTCGCCGTCTTCCTCCCGCCGTACTACGTCTACAAGCTCACCACGTCGGCGTTCAAGGCGGCAGCGCCGGAGGACGTCGCCGGGAAGGTCGTGCTCATCACGGGCGCAACCTCTGGCATCGGCGAGGTATGCCATCAGTTTCTCTGCGCATTCATCTCGGGTGAAAAAAAACTTTATAATCTAGAATGCATGCGCCTACTTTGTTGCCACTTACATTTAGAACTTGGATTACATATAAGTAAAAATTTAATTATTGAAATATGTTCCCGTTTTATAAATTATTGAGTTGTAAGAATAGTAAAAGAACATCAGAATGCATGCCTTTACTTGTTGCCACTTACATCAAAAGCTTCGATTACATATAAGTAAAATTTTCGTTATTGAAACATATTCCCTTTCTAAATTATTGAGTTGCAAGTGTATGAATAGTAAAAAAATGATTTGTAATTACTACGCCACTATAAGCTGAGAATTTAATGGGTCTATTTGGGTAAACTATATACCGAATGGTAGTACATTGGAACCCAGATACAAAGTAATTGAAGAATCAAATACAAATGAAAGATTACTGTTTGACTGTGCTTCGGTCAATAAAGGACTCCCCTCTGTCTTCCAGCAAATAGCTTACCAGTACGCAAAGAAGGGAGCGAGGCTTGCACTGGTGGCAAGGCGGGAGGCAAGCCTTCACGAGGTGGCTGCAAAGGCGAAGGACGTCGGCTCACCGGACGTTCTTGTTGTTGCAGGGGACGTTTCAAACCCAGAGGATTGCCAGAAGTTCGTCCAGATCACAGTCGAACGTTTCGGCCAGTGTAAGATGGAATTATTACAGGCTTGTTTTATGCTTTGTAATACAAAGTTCAAAACACATTTATCATATTTTGATCTTCATTCTATTCTCATTTTAGTGGATCATCTTGTGAACAATGCTGGTGTGGCGAACGTGAGTTGGTTTGAGGAAATATCGGACGTTGCTGATTTCAAGCAAGTTATGGTAGGCTTATCCGATCCCTGTTCTTTGGATCTCTCGTCAAGAGAGAACGAGAATCAGTTTGAGAGTTCTGCGTATCTGATCTGCTTTTTGTTGCAGGCTGTAAACTTCTGGGGTGCAGTTCATCCGACACATTGCGCTCTGCCTCATCTGAAGAAGAGTGGTGGGAAAATCTTCGTCAACTCTTCGGCTGCAGCGGTGCTGGCAATGCCAAGAATGAGCTTCTACAATGTACATATTTTCTTCTCTATAGCACACACAACCCATTTCCTAGTTTTTGTGATCACGAAAGCAGAATGACTTGGGATATGTATCGAATTACTGATGATCTGCAACATTGGTGAAAATGACATCCAGGCCAGCAAGGCTGCCATCCTAAACTTCTTCGAGACCCTGCGGATTGAGCTCCGCAACCAGGTCGGCATCACGATCGCCACTCCTGGGTGGATCGAGTCGGAAATGACCAAGGGCAAGCACCTTTCTAAGGAAGGGACGGTGGAAGTCGATCAAGACATGCGTGATGTGAGTGCTCGATCCTCATGTGAGAGACAACGTTCAGGTTTTGACTTCAGTTATTCGTCACTCCTAACCGAACAATGCATGTACTGATCAGGCCCAGGTCGGCCTGTTCCCGGTGGTTCGTGCGGAGCGGTGTGCAGAGGCCATCGTCGACGGCATCTGCCGTGGCCGGCGCCACCTAACCGTGCCGGCGTGGTACCGGGCGATGTTCCTCTGGCGGATGCTGGCGCCGGAGGTGGCGGACATCAGCCAGCGGCTGTTCTACCGCCGGACGGCCAGCGGCCGTGGCAATCAGGCCAAGGCCAAGAAGTTCCTGCAGGCGACTGGCATGAAGGGAATGCTTCAGCCTTCGTCGCTGCAGAGCTCGGACATCAAACGGGCTTAGGTTCGAGTTGTGTGCTTTGGTACATCAAAATAATGTGTAGAGCGAGACATACATAGTGTGTGTAAGAGTGATCGATAGGCTAATGTATTTGTAGCGTCTTAAAACTTTGTACGGGTTGCGCAACGTGTGGACGAGGATCTTTCTTTTGAATGGAAAATTAAGGCAGAGGTATCTTTTCCTTATATATTCAAATGATCGATCAAAGTTTGTCCGAATACAATACAAGTTATCGATGTTTTTTTTGTGGCCGAGGATCTTGCTTACAAGGTTTAAGAGTTTTATAACTGTGCCAAGCTACAAGTAGCATTTGGCAACCCCGTTTCGTCACTCTTTGTTCTCGAGGAGAAGTTTTTCGAGAAGTCTCACAACACAATACTAGACAGTAGTTTTCTCCGTAGTACTGGACTTCTCTCCACAATACCGGACAGTAGTTTGTCCAATAGTTTGAGGATACGAATGTAACAAATATTTAAGAATTTTACGTTATATTTTCAGAAAATAAAATTGTTTGCAACCAGGAGAGCTCTAATGGCATTAATCAAAGTGATTGTTCAACCAAATATTCACATAAATATTACTTCTCCGATTTTGTAGCAAACAATTTTATCCTCGTTGAGAAGAACTTGCTCATGTGTGTCACTAACACCATTTGATTTTTACCCTTGCTCCACCTGATTATGGTATTGGGCAGCTATCTAGCTCGTGGACGCTGTATTTGTTCAAGAATCAAGAGCACTTTGTCATGGTTGAACGGAGCAAACAACAATGGTTCAACTCTGAACGGCTGAACATTTGGAGAATCTCTACGACAAACAGGTAGCCGCACATGCAGAACTTAATGAATGGCTATCTGAGTGACCAAAATGAAATCCGTATGTTGAGGTCTGCACAAATGGCTCGTACTAGCAAGAAAAAAATTGGCACGGCACAAAGGTTAATGGACGCATACCACGAGGAGTCTAGGACAGGTCTAATAGCATTACTCAAAGGGATTGTTCGACCAAATAGCCACATTAATATTACTTTTATAATTTTGATTAAACTATTTTATCCTCGCAGAGAGCAACTTCTTGCGCCGGTTATTGAGATTATCTACATTTAATAGAGCTACTCCTAGATAACGGGTAACAATGGCCTTTAATTTTGCGCTGATGATTCGTAACGAATTGTTAGGTCAGACATTCACATACCAATATTTGTCCTCCGATTCGTACGTGTGAGTGACAATTTTTTGTTTATAACTTGCCCATAAATATCTTTATGTCCGGTTCAGCTCAAGCGCCCATTCACATACCAATATTTGTGCTAGTGTTGGCATGATTCACACGAAAACTATAGGTTTATTGGTATGCCGGGAATTGAGTGTTCCTTATTGTGCAAGTGCATAGCACAAGTTACATAATTAGGACTGAGGGGTGTTGGGAATCTACCTGCTGCTGCCTCTCAACCTACACTACAGGAAACCCCACTGTAGCAGCACAGGGGTCAACCCCGTAGCGGTAGGATGGCATGCAGGCTGCCGCTACAGTGTGCGAGAAGCGGTCCGCCATTAGAGGGACGACACATTAGCGGCTGATGGCTCCGTGGGCCGCTTCTAGCAAGGTCCAATGGTAGAGAATGTCCGGTCAGTCCGATCCGCCTCTAATACTTAAAGGGCTTTAGCAGCGGATGGCCCACAGGTTTGCCCCTACTTTTGGGCTTGTAGCAGCGGCTGTCAACGCATGCCACGACTAACTGGGCCGCATGTATAGTATCAGCTTGATGCCGACCAATGTCTCACTCCTCCAGTGGCGGCCTGAAAATTTGGGCAAACCATCCGAATTGAGGGGGAGAGGGGGGGGGGGTAGGGAGGTTTAAAATTTGTTTTTTAGAAGTTTGTTTGCAAAGGTAAGGGAAAAATATTCTGTAAGTTTTTTCATTCAATTATCTCAAAATGAGGGCAAAATTTGGATTCGAAATTGATTTTGTTTTCACCATAGTTTGATAAAAATCACTTGATTTGTGGAGTTTTAACACTTGGATACAACATGCTACTTCCATTCCCCACAACAAATGATGTACTTATAGGATAATTTATGTAGATTAAGATCTAGCTCTAGGGACTTTGTTAGGGTAAAGTGTTTTTAATCCAAATTTTAGTTATATAGCCACTTAATATTATTTTAGTTATCTTGTTTCTAGTATAATTTTAAACTTAGTTAGCGTTCATTTTATAATTATTATTTAGTGTTTATTTTATAATTTAGTTAGTGTTTGTTTAATTATTAGTCTAATTTTATTTATGTATTTTATTGCTGAATTAATAAAGAAAAATATAAACGTGAATTTTATTTGTTTGTTTATAATTCCTGAATTTTTTGTTTGTTTATTTTCTTTAAGGTTTGAGATGGATAGGTCTTGGATGTATCACACTCCAGACCTCACAAATTTTTCGCGATCAAGCCTCAATATTCATTGAGTGGGCCCCACAACACGCTCGGGGTAAAGGGTCGACATATATGATATATATATATATATATTGTCCATGCTATGACTCCAAGAATGAGAAGTTGTGGACCGAAAAACAAGTAATCAAATCACACTTGGTCGGAACGGATTTTGTTAAAAAATACCGGCGATGGACAAAACATGGTGAAGATATTGATGTGCCCACGGTAGCACCTGATGTTGAAGGTGAAGTACATGTAGGCCTTGGCGCGGTTAACCGCAAAACCACAAACCAAACTGAACCGAATTAACCGGAAATCACACGGTTACTTCGGCCATCGGTTATCGGTATGGTTTTTGATTTGTGCCTGTTTGGTGATCGGTCATATGTACGGTTGTGAGCTGCTATAAACCGAACTACCGTAATACCCGAATATAACAGCCCAACTAGGAAATGTATCTCGTTGGAGTATAAGTGAATTGTACTTGGTCGAACAAGGATCCTTGACCTTCACTGCTTGCACTACCGTTTGGGCTGCCATTCCCATATTGAGCAAGATCTCCTGGTGTGGGAACCCTAAAGTTCAGCAAAGGCTCGAGGTTGAAGAGAGTGGAGTAGAAGAGTCCGCCACCGTTGCCGTTGGTGCCCCCGCCACGCGGGGGGACGTGGCGAGGGTCCATGTGAAACCCTAGCGCCCCGATATTGAGTTGACGCGGCGAGGTATTGAGTTGCATGCACCAACCAGTTCATCCAAAAGCCTAAGCCGATAGGGAAAGATGGGCAATTCACTTATACTCGCAACACTCACCCTCACGTGCGAGGCTCCCTCGGCCGCAAACGTGGAATATTGGAGTGGGCTGCAATTTATTTAATAAATCACACCAGCCAGAATTCGAACTTCGAGACCATTGGCTCCGATGCCATAGTGAGTTGCATGCACCAACCAGTTCACCCAAAAGCCTATAGCTGATAGGAAAAGATGGGCAATTCACTTATACTCCAACAGTATCGTCAAAAGCCTAGCCCGGAATGGCGTCAAAACCCTAATTTCCCCACCCCATTTTTCTTTTGTGTTGCCATTGATCCAAGGTACAAGCTGTCGGATTACACAATGATGGCTACTATTGAGATGTTTGGATATGAGAAGGGCATGAATTATGGGAGAGAGTGGTCTCTTCTTTTCGCTCTTTGTTTGAGGAGTACAAAAATATCTATGCCCCAAATGACAAGGCACCACAATCTGGTGATTCTCAAGCACCACCGGATAGGAGTAGAAGGTTAATGAGGACTCTAACTGCTTAGAAGATGAGGCTGGACAACACAACTAGCACCAGCAAATTTGAACTGAAGAAATACCTAGCTAAGAAAATGAGGAAGATAAGAAGGACTTTGACATTCTTGAGTGGTGGAAGGACAATGCTCATAGATTCCCAATATTGTCTCATATGGCCCGTGATCTGTTAGCAATTACCATATCCACAATTGCATCCGAGTCGTCTTTTAGCACGGGGGGGGGGGTGTTCTTGATGATTTTCGGAGCTCGCTCACACCACAGATGGTTGAGCGCCTTGTTTGTTCACAAGATTGGCTGCGATCATCAGCGTTCCCTTAGTGTTGAAGAGGACCCTAACCAAATGGAAAAAGCTATAGGAAGGTAACCCCAAGTAGCGATTTTATTTCTTTGATCAAGTGTGTTTAAAGCTGATTCATAAACTAATTTTTATTTTTCTGTTTCAGCATTGATCGATGGACTAGGTGGCTTGACAATTTCGTCCAAGTCAAAGAGCAAATTAGACACCAATGATAATACAACAATCAATATTGATTGAAGGCATGGCTGCAAGGTTGGAGTTGGACTGTTGGAGCGTTGATCACTAGTGTTGTACTTGTTGTTGCCTAGGCAGGCTAAGTTAATTTTATTCTTGTCTGTCCTTGTGTGAATTCATGCATTAGACTATGATGTGACTATGTGAGAACACTACGTCATTATGCAACAGATCTGTTTTCAAGTGATATTTGTGTGATTCATGCATTAGACCATGTTTTTTTACTTCTTTGCTTGCTGGATGGATTATTGACTCATACACATACCATTGTGTTTTTTTTTCGGTTTTTGCGGTTGACCGCAAAACTACAACCGAAATGCACAGTTATTGGTTTTTTAGTATAGTTTTCGGTTGTCGGATTTGCATAACCGAAATTCTCCGTGACCAAATTAACCGCACCGCATAAACCAATTTAACCGAACGCCCTAGCCTAAGTACATGTTGAGGTAGAAGCGGACACTCGTCAATGTGGATGATGAAGTTGATTGTGATGTGGAGGAATTGTTATGCCACGTTGAACCACAAGTTTTACTCAATGCAGGGATTGCGAGAGGACTTAACAACTTTGCAATCATAGAAAAGACATCAAAGGACCCATTGTACAAGGAATCAAAGGGATGCGAGTTAGGACAATACAATGTTACGTACATTTCACGGATTTTTTAGAACTTCTATCTGATACTCTATCGAAGCCAAACTTGTTGCAAAGGAGCACCTACCTTGCTAAGAAGTTGATATCCCCGATGTCATTGGGCGTAAAAAATTCATCATGTTCAAATGATTGCATATTGTATTGCAATGACTACAAGGATGCCACGAGTTGCACAAGATGTAAACGTTACAAGAAAAAGGATGGCTATGATCCAGATACAACCCTGCTTGGAGGCAAGGTGGGTATGAAGAGGAAGATAAGTCCTATTGTCGAATGTCGATGATAGTGATGATACAAAGATTCCGGCCTTAATCGTGTGGTATCTACCCTTGGTAGATCACATTAGACACTTGTTCGCCAACCCTAGGTATGCCGAGTTGATTACATGGCATGCTCGCAAAAGGGACGATAATATTAGGCATCCCGTCGATGCAACCCAGTGGAAAGCATTAGATGAGAATCATCGAGAGTTCTCTCGGAAAGAAAAGGAACTTATGGTTTGCATTGAGTACAAACGAGATAAATCCTTACGGTCAAATGAGGAACCCTGCATAGCACTCTGTCCAATGATACTTTCATTGTACAACCCTCCATCATGGTTGTGCCACAAGCATAAGTACTTGCTCCGGACAATACTTATATCTAGACCTAAGGAACATGGACATATAGATGTGTTCTTGGAACTTTTGTTGGAAGACATGCAAAAATTATGGTTGGAAGGGATCCGTATGTGGGATGAGCATCAAAGAGATTACTTCAATCTCAAAGCCATTATTTTTTGCACCGTACTAAGGGCACTTTCAAGATAGGTGAAAGGAAAGGCTAGATGTATAGTATGCATTGATGATACATCAAATGTGTACCTTCTGTCGTCCCGGAAGATAGTGTACACAAGAAATTGCCGATTCTTATTGCAAAATCACAAGTATCATAAAATGGCAATACATTTTGATGGCACAATTGAGCAGGGTGAAGCTCCTCGACGCTACACCGGAGCAGTCATCTTTGAGATGGTTGAAAACATAGATGTTTCTTTTGGTAAGCCGGTAAACGGAGTTGCAACGTGAAAGGTTTATACGCCATTTAAGAAGAAATCCATATTCTACAAATACCTCAGTTAATGGAAAGAATTGGAAGTGATTCATTCAATTGATTGACGCACATTGGGAAGGGTTTATTTGATAGAACAACTAAACTTTTCCTTGACCTGTCTAGTAAGATGAAGGATGGATCGAGCGCACGTAGAGACCAGCTTGCGCTAGGAATAAGGTATGAGCTCCACCCACAAGACAAAGGTAATGAAAAGTATTATTTACCACCAGCAAGCTACACACTTACACGTGAAGACAAAACAATATTTTGCAAGTGCTTACGAGGGATCAAAGTCCCAACCGGTTTCTCATCGAATATTAAGGATCACATGAACATGAAAGACTTAAAGATAAGTGGCTACAACACTCATGACTGTCACACAATGCTCACAGTTTTTGGTCAAATCAAAATGGGTGAAGTTGGTCGTAGCTCGCTTATGCTATTTTTTAATGTAGTCTCAAGGAACGTGATCTGCAAATCGAAGTTGGATGAATTACGGTCATACATAGAAGAAAAATGTGCATACTTGAGATGTATTTCCCTCCTATCTTTATACACTCGAAACACTACATGATTCATATTGTTGATCAAATATCCGCGTTGGGGCTCGTTTACCTGCATCAAATGTTTCCGTATGAGAGGTTCATTTACATTATCAAATGTTATGTACAGACTTGTTCTCATCCAAAAGGTTTTATGATCGAAGACTCTCTACCTGTTGGTGCCTCTCAACCTAGTGCTCAAACCAAATTGATACATGGCACTAGAATTAGGGATCCATGTATGTCTTGAACCAGAATGATGACGCCATCTTTATAGGAGCACAATGGCAATGTTCCGGGGTGGGTGATGGAGTAGTTGTCGTCCGTATCCCTCTTTCAACTGTCAAATGGCCAACAAGCAAGTTGCGGATGAATGATAGCTTCCTCATCATGCATATTCCTCTGCTCCAAGGAACAAGGATGAGGCCACTTACCATACCAGTTTAATTAGCTCCTTGATGTGTGGTAGCTCTGTTTCCTGATTTACGTATGTATGTTTGACATGAATTGCTTGTCTTCTTCACCTGTACTCGACTCATACACCTGCAGCCAGCAACAACCGACAAAGCTACTCTCTTTTGGGCATGTTTCCTGATTACTTCTTCTTTTTCACATTGCCTACTTTCATGGAGGCAGTTACATCTCCTACCGCTATGGGCATGCCAACATCGATGCCTAAAAGTTTGGCCATTTCTTCCAGGGTTCCACGCTGAGTCTCTAAGAGGTAGTCGAACAAGAAAACCAACGATGGCCGTGGCATGTAAAGTGTAAAGAAATAAGCTGCCGCTAGTGGTGGTGGTCTTAGACAAAAATAGGAAGGTCATGGAGATGAGGCCCCTATTGAAGCGGTTGCGCACACAACAACGATAAAGCCAAAGGGTTAATGGATTAGAATAACACGTAGGCCAGGAGCCCATGATGGACAAGGCGCACACCACCAAACCATGTTGTTGCCACTCTCCTGGTCGTGCATGTTGAGGTACCTATCAAGACCGACGAGCAAGACAACCATCCCGTTGGCATGCCATGGCAGTAGGGGGCACAGGACCAGCAATCAAGACAAAGAACACCATGGTAAAGATGTCTGCAGAAGCCGAGGATATGTAAAATTTATCCACATTTGCTATTATGAACAAAGTAGTGCATTGTGTTTAAGTTATTTACCAGGCACAACATTTCTCTTTTGGAACAAAATACTCCAATATACATGTTTATAATTTAGTCATTTGCCACTGTCATGAGCTCATTCTGCATTTGTAGTGACTTCAGCTTTAAAATGTTGGCACATGAATGGGCGTAGTAGTGTTGGAATGTTGATAAACGGGCAACTCCGCTAGTTATTGAATTAAAGTTCTTGTCATCTTTGGCAGTTTCAGCCCCCTAGCTCACTTAGAGTTGTTTACAACAAGATTGTGATGATGCAGTTTAACGAAAGCAGAGTTTCAACTATAAAAAACTTCTTAATAAAGTTCTGGAGAATGTTGGGGAGTCCAACATGTGTTAATTTCCGTCGATGACTTGCAAGCAACTTTATGTCAACAAATCTCAAATTGGATGCATAGCAGATCCAAACTGAATAACTCTATGGTTCCTTTGAGAAAAAGAAAAATGGAAACTTTGAAGATGTTGTACTCATACTTGAACATCACAACATAGCTCCCTGTTCTTCTCTTTAAATGGCATGTGACTCTGAGTTTGTTGAATAGAAACTGCTAGTTTGAGTAATTATTCCCTCTTTCTTGCATAGAGTCTATGCTTATCACAACATGAAACACACTTTGTAGCGGTGTGCAAAAATGATTGTAGCAGCAAGGATGCAGCCCACCTCTATGTCATCGTAGCTGAAAGTAACTCATAATATCGGCGGGTGCAAGTTCCTCGCCACGAAGAGAAATACTGTAGAGGTAGATGGTAATGTCGCCCGGATCTCACCATGGGACAACTGTATCTCTTTAAACCTGCCACAACGACGTTTCGGATACTTCCACTACAGTGCGCATTTCTTGTTGTGTATTCTTCTCTGTATTGGCGCCATAAGATTTATTTAGAATTGAGAGGCATTTGGATTTGAGTGCTGCACTCATGAACTTTGGCAATATGATTACATCGACATCTGCCGAACTTCATTTTTGGGCATAGATGGACCATCGCAAGAACAACAAGTACTGATGCATTTCTTGCTCATGTGTGTCACTGTAACTGTAACGTCCCGCCACTCCGGGCCGGGCCCGCTTACCCTGGCAGCTTAATAGGCTCTCAAGATTTCCCCACAGACCAACACTAGTCTTTTCTGCGCACTTTGTCCTCACTCATGCACACCCGGGAATCACTTTCCGGTCGGTCACCCATCCCTAAATTGCTCCAAGCCAAGCACGCTTAACCTTAGAGTTCTTTAGAGATGAGCTTCCGGACAAAAAGTTGCAACTTGTTGACATAAGTATTCTATCAATCCTATTTAAGCCCTGGGCCAGGATGTTACAGATAACAGCTGTTCCTTGTATTCTGTAGCTACGTAACGTTTAATGCGGCCATCTAGCTAGTGGATGTTGTATTATTCTACTCAACTTGTTGGTTCAAGAATCGTATCAAGAGCACTTTATCATGGTTGAACGGAGCAAACAACAATGTTTCAAGTCTGAATGGCTGAACATTTGGCTAATCTTTGTGACAAATTATGCGTAGGCATCCGGATCTGTGTTACCATAATGAAATTCATATGTTAAGGTCTAGACAAATGGCCTGTACACACCAAAAAAAATATGACATGTAAATAATCGCTCAAAGTAAAGGTCAATGTTGCATGCCAGGTGTTATGAAAAAACAGTTGCATGCCACGAGGAGAGGTCTAATAGCATTTCCTCAAAGGGGTTGTTCGACCAAATGACTACCTGTTGCTAATAAATTTTGCAGCAGATACTTGTTTATAGCCATGAATATCTTCATGTTATAAGTTGCCCATAAATATCTGCATGTTTGCTTCAGCATCAAGCTCCCATCCAAACACATGCAATATTTGTGCTAGTTCTGGCAATAATCTCACATAAACAAGAGGACAACAAATTTATTGGTTAGAGCAACTCATGCATGATCGTTCCTTATTGTGTGCAAGAAAAAAATTACAGATTTAGAGATGAGGGGCATTGGGAATCTTGCTGTTGTAGCTTCTGGACCACGTTAATACATGGCGCCGGAGACTTGTTTCTTGCATGCTTTATAACACACCCTGTCCTGTGTTGGGGTAGCCATAGTCCCCGTTCCTCTTCTAACTTTCATGGTGCAGGTGGCAACAACACCAAATGAACAATAGCTTGCTCATCATGCGTACTCTCTATGCTACACGAATGCGGAAGAGGCCAAGTAACACATTACTGCACATCAGTTGACTAGCTATGTGATATGGTGGCTATGTTTCCTGATTTATGTGTGTTCCTTGCATCCGGCAAGAGTTAACTCACCTGCATCCAGTCACAGCTGACATGATGGTCTTATTTTCGAAGAGAATCAAATATTACGAGGCACCAGCTGAGATCTGTTTCCACAACGGGTGTGTTTCCTAATTTACTCTGGTTTCTTTAGCATTGCCTACTTTCATGGTGTAGTGGCTTCATTCATTGCCTTCTTCCGCGAAGTGCGTTCCAACAACAAATGTTGGACACGAGTGTTGGGAGGAGGCAAGCGACGAAGAAGATCGACGACGGTAGCATAAAGTGGTAAAGGAATGAGTTGCTTATGGTGATTGCCTCAGATAGGGACGGGAACGTTATTGATACCAGAGCACAGGTGACGTGGTTGCACACACAGTAACCAAAGGGCCGATGGAGTAGAACGACACGAGGCCAGGATGCACACCCACGGAACTGTCTTTGTTGCAATACGGGAAACACATGCTCTTTGGCACACGACACAGTTTGTGCCGTGTACCACTCACGACAGTGGCCTCACAACACTGAAATTGACGGCACAGATTTTGTGTCGTGTGCCATTACTCGGGCACATGGCACAGATGGTCCCAACTATGCTGTGTGCCGCAGAAGCACACGACACGGACGGTGGACGGGGCCATCACCGTGACGGTCGTCCGTGCCGTGTGCCCCGGCTCGGCACACGGCACAGATGGTCATGGTTCTCAGATTTAGCCCTCCGTGCAGTGTGCCAGGATCAAGGCACATGGCACAGAGGCCAAAAACTGCCACAAAAAATTGTATTTAGCCACCCCGGATCATCCAAAACACAATTAAAAAACACAGACATCAAAATATCATATTTATCACATGATATCATCCACAACATATGATCCCACAAGCATATCATGCACAACATATAATCCACAACACATCATCCACAAGCATATCATCCACAGCACATCATCCACAAGCATTCCACACAACATAGTATCATCACAAACATACAAGGTCAATGGTCCCAAGGCCGCCAAGCTAACGTAGCTCTGTCCCATGGCGAGCATTGGTCTTGTGACCCATCATTCGATGCCGCCGATTGATTCTACACAGGTGAATGCACAAGAGATGTGTTGATTAATGATTTCAACAAGTGAATGGTATTAACACTAGTCCATAAAACAATGAGATGCGAATGTTATTATCACTACTATATATTGGCACTAGTAAATGAAGTAGAATGGAATGCTATTATGACTAGGTTGCTCAAGCAAGGACAAGGAAATGATATTATGTCGAATAAATGAAGGCAGGACACTTGAATGATATTACCACTAGTAAATGAAGAAAAGAACAAAATACAAAATAACTCATTCAAACTCACCGGAGTAAAAGCAGGAGTAGTAGGTGCCGGATACGGCGGGAACGGTGTGAAGAAGTTTCCTGGAGGTGTTGTACCCATCTGCGACGCCATCCGCTAGAGCATCCGCTCTTGGTTCTCCTCGGCCCTCAGTCGATCCTCCTCGCGTTGGCGGTTCACTTCATCCAGCTGGGCCTACAAAATATCACCCAATTGTTACGACTCAAGAGAAACATGTTTAGGAAGCAATGAACGATGAATGACAGTGAGCTAACCTGGAGTGTCTGCAGCTGGGACAGAGTACTGCTGCTAGGAGGAGTGTGTATAGCCGGGCTCGAGCTTGTGCTCCTTGCTCGAATCTGGAACATAGTAGTATTGGTCGAGTCGACGACGTTGTTACCAATGATGTACCGTCCGTGTCTCTTTCCTCCTCCTAGCCTCATCGCCAGCTCGCCATCAATGTCCTCAATGCTTGGATCCCACTCTAGCTCATGTACCTCTCTTGCCATAGACGTGTACTCACTAATACGGCTGTGGGCAGCACACTTTTAATCTGTGTGTGTGCCTTATGTGTGCCGTGTGTATTCTATTGGGTACACGACACAGTTGCCTCTGTGCCGTGTGCCCGATAAAATACACACGACACACATTGTGGCACACAGCATATCAGCCGTTTCGTGTAGTGTTGGAGTCCTGTAGGTGTTGGGTGTTGAGAGATCCATGCTGAGGCCGATTTGTGACTGAGAGACCACCAACCTGCCGGCGCAGCATAACAGCAGGGGTACCGATCAAGAGGTAGCCAAATGGTAAAGGATCATCTAGAACTGCTATTATGAGCAAAATAATTAGTGTGTTGTATTTAAGTTACCTACCACTATTAATAGCATTTTTCACTTTTAGAAAAACTTTCTTCCAAAATACGTCATGCTAGTAATCGCTAGTGTCATAGAGCTCAGTCTGCATTGTGTATTGCCTTCCGGTTAAAATGTTGGCACATGAGACGGTATATTAGTAGTGTTAGATTGTTGATAAGAGAGGCACACCACTAGTTACAGAAAGCACCGGAAAGTAATGAAGAATGGCTGAGTCTAGTGTGTGTGGTCCATGAGTTGCAAGCATGCCAACAAATCTCCAAACGTTTGAAGATACTGCACTCATAGTTGAACATTGTAACATGGCATCTTTTACATCTTTTGAAGTGGCAGATGACTCTGAATTTGTTGAATAGGAAACCTACCCATAATGCAAATTCTAGAATTCATTTTCTAGCTGATCTATTATTACGTCACAACATGCTCTTGAATAAAGTCCTGCATGCATTTCTTCTCTACTTCCGGCTTGGTAATATTTCTCAATTCATTTTAGGAAGGAGAGGTATTCGGGATCTGAGTGCTTCTCCCATCAACTCTGGCAACTATTATCATGGCGACATCTGCCAAATTTTGTTTTGGACGCGGAAAGACGACAAGAACAGCAAGTACACAGAAGAACTTCTTGCTCCTGTGTGTCACTGTAACACCATTTGGTTTTTACCCCGCTCCACGTGATCAAGGTATTGGGCAGCTATGTGATAGTTGGTTCGAGAACCAAGAGCATTTTGTCAAGGTTGAATAGAGAAAACAACAATGATTAAATCTGAACGGCTGAACATTTGTTGGATCTCTATTCTCTGCGTCAAACAGGTAGGTGGACACACCTAGCTTAATACATGCCGTCATGGTGATCTGAGTGGCCAAAATGAAATCCATATGCTAAGGTTTGCACAAGTGGCTCATATTAGCAAGAAAAAAACATGTCACGCACATAGCCATGCAAAGGTCAACAGTCGCATGCCATGAGGACAAGTCTAATAGTATTACTCAAAGGGATTGTTAATTAGACCAAAGAACCGCATTAATATTACTTCTGCAGCAAACTATTTTATCCTCTCCGATAGCAACTTTTCGCACTGGTTATCGAGATGATCTAGTACATTTAATAAAGCTACTCCTGTTGGGTAACAGTGGCCTTTATATTTCGGCCTACGATTCATTACAAATTGTTAGGTCAGACATTCAAATGATATATGGCAAACTGAATATAGCTTAAAGCTGACACAAACTTCATTTGCGCTCCGATCCTTACGTACGAGTAGACGACCATGCCATTTTTTTTTGTTTATTATAAGTTGCCTATAAATATCTCCATGCCTGGTTCAGCTGAAGCTCCCATCCACGTATATGAATATTGGTGCTAGTACTAGCAAGATTCGCGTACAAAAAATGAACTCTTATTGGTGCGCGGGGAATGAGCATTCCGTGTCGCGCAAGTGCATGGCGAAAGTTATAGATTTAGGACTGAGGGGCATTATGAATCCAGCTGCTTCTACCTCTTGATCTACTACTTTAAGCAAATTGATACATGGCGCCAGGAACCACTATGGCACTATCTGAGCATGTCTTGAACGAGAATGATGGCACCGGCTCTATAGGAGCAGAGCGGCAACGCTCCGGACTGCGTGATGGAGTACGTAGCTGTAGTCTGCGTCCCTCTTCAAACTGTCACGGAGCAGATGGCAAATGAGGGCATCGCAGGTGAATGATTACTTGCTCATCGTGCGTACTCTGTGCAGCCGAAGAAGAATACCCATGTGAGTAGCGCAACACCGGTGTCGAGGAAGAAGCTGCCGCCGATGGTCATGCTCTCTGACAGCGAGAGGAAGGTCATGGCGACAAGCAGGCCGCTGGTTATTGCACGGCAGCCGCGATGCCCAGTGTGTGCATTAACACGAAGTGGGAGCTGGATCTTTCTCAGGAAGAAATTATCTGGCACATCACTTCCACTCTAGTCTCCATCTCGTGATCTACTAATATGCCGTTTGCACACCTTGTAAGTGCTCTTAGTAACACTGAAACGACCCAGTTTATCGTAATGTCAGGCTAGCAAATTTTTCTTCCTTCATACACCGGAATTACCAAAATAAGTTTATCAGCAAATCCTCCAACGGAATTTTTCTTCCTTCATACTACTTATTATAGCCTGCTCCTAGAAAATGTCATTATTGACAAGTTCGCCATTTGAGTTACCTCTAACATGATTGCTACTTCTGTAATTTTCTGGCAAAGTTTTATCTCGTCACCACTAACATCTTGCCTTGGTTGTGGGGGTGATCTAGAGCGTTTAATAAGTAGTAACATGTTGTGAGCTCCATGGACTCGGATTTGTTGAATTTTTTAGAGCGTCCCTGGACCAACACTGCAGAGAGCCAGAGACTGCAGAAACGACCTACGGCCGAACAAACTAGGAACAACTCAGTCGCGAAGGATGCCACCTAATCCAACGACCTGGACAACAAGCTATCACTCGGCACTACAAGGACTTGCTGATCTAATGAAGATGTTGAATGGTATAAAATGTGCAATGGGTAATGATGGCTTTGTGGGCCTATGATTCGATATTGATTGTTAGGTGAGACCAATGATAAATGATAGTTTGCAAATTGGGAGTATCTTAAACTTCATATGGTGCACGGTGAGGGTACGACCATATCAATTGTTTCTCTTTATTATGTAGTGCATAACTGAGTCCATATATATAGCCGCTCCAGCATCAAGCGTCCATCCACACATATGCAGTATTTGTGCTATAGTGCTGGCAAGACTCGTACACACCCACACATATGCAATATTTGTGCTATAGTGCTGGCAATATTTGGTTTAGGATTGAGGTGCACCGGGAATCTAGCTGCTACCAGTAATGGAAGTAATCTTGGAACCAAACTTTGTACACATCAACACATGCATGGCATTATCCCTGCCATGTCTTGACTGTGATGGCACCAGCTTCATGCGAGCAGAGTTTCCGCAACCGATGCCACGTGGGGTTGATGTCGTACGCATTCCCAATGAAACTGTTATGGAGCATACGGTGGCTGTGTTTCCGGGTCACGTGATGGAGTAGCCGTAGTCCGCTCTGCTCTTCAAACTGACACGTCACGCAGATCGCGGCAGCGAGCAGACCGATGATACATGATGCGTAATCTTTGCTCCAAGAACGTGGATGAGGCCACGTACCAAAGTACTATGCATAAGCTCTTGTGATATAGTGGCTCTGTTTCCTGATTTACATCTGTTTTTTTTCGCTATTAATTTCTTTTCTCCTCCACTTGTGTACCATTTTGGTTGTGGCGGCATTATCTGCTCCCACAATGGACGTGTGGTGGCCACATCGAAAAGCTTGTCCGTCTCTTGTGGCGATGTGGAACGCAGTCGACGCCGGCTGCAGAGTCATGTTTCTCGCTCTAGTTCCACGGCCGGAGCGGGGTCGGGGCCGCCTCCGCCTTTCCAACTGCTGGTCGACCCCATGGCCTCCAGCGCGGGCGGGACTGCGTCGGAGGGGCCAAATGCGGCTTCGTTGCCGGCAGTCCCAAGATGCCTAGCTAGGACGCGCGCTGCGCGGGTCGTTGCCGTCCCAGCAACCGTCTGCGCCGGCGGGTTCCGGTCCAAAGAATAGAAAGAGCCCCGGTCGTCTGGCCCAAGAATAGAAACAGCCCACCCAGGTTTTAACCCACAGCAAACGAATTCGGAGGCGGTTGGTGCGGACGCCTCGGGATCGTATCCGAGTCGTTTGTTCATTGGCTGCGTTAAGGCTTCGGGGCTATATAATCAAGGGGCGGCTGTGCCTCTTGCCCATTATCAATCCAGATCCGCCGCGCCGTGCCACCCATTGATCCCGTAGAGCGAGAAGGAGTCGACTTGCGAAATCCCCGCGGCGATGGCTGGGGACAAGGGGAAGGGGAAGCGATCTGCTGCGGCCCAGGAGCGCTGCGCTGGAGAGGAAAGTGCTCCCAAGATTCGGAAGGCGGCGCAGGAGGAGACGGGGAAGCGAAAGGGCAAGGGGCGCGACAAGCCGGCGGAGATAATAGAGAAGAGGAGGCGGCCGGAGGAGAGGACGAACGAAAAGACGCTTGGTCCGTCGGCTGGTGGGCAGGGCGGTGCGGCAGACGTCGCCATGAGCACGACCGAGCAGAAGATAGCCTTGTACAAGATGATCGTGGACAGGAATTTCGATCATCTGGTCATACCTGACATCCTCATGCCCTTGCTCCCGGGGGTCCCGCCCAGTTCAAGGCACTCAACCAGAGCCTCCGCAGGTCTGTCGACGGCTTCAAGAAGCACTCGGCATGGCGCCTTCAGGAGTACGAAGCCAAGGGCTACCTGTAGGCCTACTACCAAAATCGATCTCAAAATTCCCCTCGATCTCGGTGAAGTCGGATCGCAAGGTTACCGTATGCTCTCTGTTTTATCGTTGTTCTTAGTCCATTCGTTCAAGTAGCAAACCGTTATGTGTAGCTTTGATTTCCTGAACCTACATGACTTGATGAGTACTGTATTGAGTTCACCGTTGGGCACTGTTTGTTTTATCGTCCTAGCTACTCATTCGTGCAAATGTCATTGTTACCTGCGGCTTCATGAACTGTCATAAGTAGGGCTGGACATAAAGCTCGAAGCTCGTGGCTCGACTCGACTCGTGAGTAGCTCGGCTCGGCTTGACTCGGTTTCTTAACGAGCTGAGCCGAGCTTATATTTTAGCTCGTCAGATTAGCGAGCCGAGCCGAGCTAGCTCACGAGCTCAACGAGCTCTGAAAGACCGAGAATAAGTAATGCTCAATACCAATATAATGTCATATATTGAGTTAATATTGGAATATTTTAAAACACATTTTAAATTAATCTACGTTATTAGCTTTTTCATGAAGTATAAATCATATATCTTACATATTTTATAATAAAATATTTCAGATTTAAAGTATAATATCTTAATTGTTCTATATTTCTGACTCACGAAACGAGCTAGCTCGAGCTAATTATCGAGCCGAGCCAAGCTAGGTTTTTAGCTCGTTTGTGTAACGAGCCGAGCCGAGCCGAGCCAGTTTTCTAACGAGCCAATACGAGCCGAGCCGAGCCGAGTAAAGATGCTTCCAACGCATGCATGCAGCCGAAGGTACATGGGCCCATCTCTAGTTTATTTTGTGTTCAACTTTATCATCTAAAGAAAAAAATCATAACTCTTGAACCGATTATCAAAATCAAAAACTGATTGCACTGTTGTATTCGTTGCAATGAAAATTTTAAAACTAGATCCACTTATCTATTTTCAAAAATATTTTATTAAATTAAAAAAGTACTATCATATAATAATAATAGATATTGGATCAACAAAAAATATCACAAAACTGCAACAATATATATAGAAAAAGAGACAGTACAAGACAATGACAATATTGATCACTCATTATAACATGCACTGGTCTATTTTTGGATGGTTGCCGCAAAGTGACGAAAATATGGAAAATGGATATAGTTCAAGACAGTGACGAGTACAATATGTACTGGTCACTCATTATAACATGCAATGCTCTATTTCTGGATGACCGACGCAAAGCGGTGAAAATATGAAAAAAAGGATAGTACAAGACACCGACAGTACAATATGGACTAGTCACTCATTATAACATGCAGCGGTCTATTTCTGAATGGTCGTCGCAAAGCGGCGAAAATATGAAAAAGGGACAAGTACAAGACAGGGGTCTATTTTTGGATGGTCACCGTAAGCGGGGACGATAATATGAGAAAATGAAGTACAAGGAAACAGTAGTAGTACTGGTTACTGATAATACTTTTGAATGGTCTATAATATGTTACGTAGTGTGTAGGAACAAAAAATAACAAATACAACACGCAAAGAGTCATAGTGTCACACCTTCCAATGCAATGGCAAAATTTATATTTTCTTGTCTACCATTACACCAGCCATGTCACCAAAGGAGGGAATCTCACATGGACCAAGACGTGTGACGTGTGCATCCGTTAGTTGAGTGTTAAACGCATGTAAATCTCGAGCCGGATGAGCGGCTACCCACAGGGACCGCACGAGCGGACGCGCGCATCACTACTACAATTAGAGCCTGTAGCGGCGGGCCAAAAGGCCCTACAGCGGCGGGTATGCCGGCCCGCCGCTATACCTCCATAGCTACAAATGAACAGATGTAGCGGCGTTAAAATGGACGGCGACCGTAAAAATCGACACAGTAGCGGCGGATGACTTCTTCACCCGCCGCTATGATTCTACCCGAAAAACAAAAAAAGGGCTCAGCCCGCAACAAGGCCCGAGCCCACACTGCGGCCCGGTCAGATGTGGAGCTCCCCGGCGATGCGACCTCCCCGTACACCGTGCCGCCACCACCGCCGCTCGGTGGAGAAGCGGTGGATCCGCCGCCCGCATCGCACGCCGGGAGGAGGCGGCAGATCCGCCCCCGCACCGCATGCTGCGGCCGCCGATGGGAGGGGGCGGCCGGATCCGCCCCGCACCGCATGCTGCCACCGCCAATGGGAGGGGCGGCCAGATCCGCCCCCGCACCACGCATTGTCCGCCGCTGTCGGAGGGGAGGCCCCCTTCCCACGCGCCTCGTCCGCCACCGCCACACGCTGTTCGCCGCGACCGGAGGAGTGGCGCCCGTGGAGTGGCGCAGATCCGCCGCCGTGTGGCACTGCACGTCCCGGGTGGCGCCCGCTCGCGACGAGACCGGAAGAGGGGTGGCGGGAGGAGGGGGCGACGTGCCAAGGAAGGAGCTGCGTCGGCGGAGGGGCGGCGCGTCGGGGAAGAAGCTGCAACGGGGAGGGGCGACGGGAGGAGGGAGCGGCGCGCCGGGGAAGAGCTACGCCGGGGAGGCCGAGGACAGGGAAGGCCGTGCCGATCTGAGGAGAGAGAGAGAGAGAGAGAGAGAGAGAGAGAGAGAGAGAGAGAGAGAGAGAGAGAGAGAGAGAGAGAGAGAGGGTTGTGGATGGGTGGCGGCTGAGTGGGTGGGGTGGGCGGCGGGTGGAGGAAGTGGAGAGAGGTCTAGGGTTTTGTTACTTATAGATTTAGTGGGCTTTTGTTTGTTGGGCTGAAATTGTAGCGGCGGCTCATATTGCGGGCCATCTTTAAAAACGATTTGTAACGGCGGCCCATGTTGTAAACCACCGTTAAAAATGATCTGATTTTTAAAGACGGCCCATATGTTCACCCGCCGCTACAAATCAATTTTTTGGGGTGGTTGACAACATGATCCGCCGCTAGAAATCAACCGAACAGTATAGAGGCGGGTCTCTTTTTCTGACGCTCGTTATGCGAATTCGTACAACGCCGCTACAGACCCTTTTTCTGGTAGTGCATGGACCGATTACCGCTGCGCATTGGACTTCTTCTAGCTTAAGCTAGCTCTTTGTGTGCTATGATGCTTTAGTTGCGACTGCTAATTGTTTGCTGCTATGAATGAAACTGAAGTGTTATATACATACTGACGGACGCTGAGTCTAATCAGTCTACCCCTGTTGGCAATGCCGTCTATTTATAAGCCACCTCGGTCTTCTTTTATAATCTTTAGACTGAGCATTAGTTTTTTCCGGTCTTATTTAGAATCTTAGACGGAACATTAGTTTTCTGCTACTGTACCAATTCCTCCAAAGTCTTCTGGCTGCTAGATGCTACCTCTTCTCTATACTGCACTTCTGAACAATTGTGCCTTGTGGAGGACGTGATACATGTTACTTGATTTGCATTCCAAATTCATGCTATCTGCTGGGAGGTGCATTTAACAATTATTCAGGCCGACTCCAACAATGGGAAGCAGTTTTGAGAGGCAAATCAAGCGTGTGTACAGTAACAAGCGAGGCATGCATTCGGTGATGTCTCCAATAGGGAGATTGCATTTTCTGTTGGAGTTATGTGCTCTCGCTCCAACCCGATCGACCCGCGCTGCCGGGCCGCACGCCTCCACCGTGGCTGCTCGCAGGTGCCTGAGCGCTCCCTCCTCTCTTTAAGTCTGCACCACAGGATAGTACCTCAAATTATCATAAATCCATCCACACAGAGAAATCAAAAATCTGGATTCCTTCGACCCATGTTTTATCGATTCATTGGCGCATCTTCCCAATCTATTATCCATATGGATAGTCAACTCAGCTCATCATAATCGAATCTTCCCCACCATCAACCACTGCAAGAAGAAATGATCCAGATGAGAAAATCGTTTGTTTGAGGTAAATATTAGCGATGTCACGTGGCGTGGATTAATTCCTCTAAACACGGACTAGGCACAGACTACAACACTGTACCTGACAAGGTGGGACCCACGGGAACCCATTCTGAACCGTGGAAATCAGACTTAGGTCGTATCAGCACACAAGGCAAGTGCCAATCAGTGATCCATCTCACCCTACTCCGGCGAGAGGGATCGAAGGAATCACGGTCCGCTTGACCCTAGCTGAAGGGGTCAAGGACACTGCGCCTCATTCGACCCCCACTAGCAGGGTCGACCACACCGTGTCCCATCTCGAAAACCCTAACAGGGTCAAAAGGGGGCACGCCGACCAAGGGAACATTCCCACCTTACTTCATTACTCCCACCGCCTGAGCACACACAGTTGCATCGCCCGCACGAAGCCCATTCCTCCCGATTCCCCTGGCAGAAGACACGGTGACGAGACGGGGCACATCAGTGGTTCAATTGGAGGAGTTAAGGAAAGGAGATCCCATATCCATCGCATTAATGAACGTGGACCCAGTCTAAAGGCACCCCGCCAACGGGGCGACGGCACTCGACCCCCATTTTCCCTCACTCGACCCGAGGCTTCCAGGGTTGAGCGAGGCGGAAAACCCGCTGACACCTCTATGTCTCTGCAAGGGCTATGGTAACACGTGCGGCTACAGTGACGGGATTCATCGAGTTGTATGGAACCAACGATCTGAGGCCATGTTTTAATATTTGTTAATCTACCTCCAACGCTAAGGAATGAAGATCGGCAATGTTGCCGTCGAGGTAGTTGCATGAATTCAACTATACTAATGAATGTTGATTAGATCTAAACAGTATATAAAAATAAAATATGCACAAACTGTAGTGCCTTAGAATTTTCATGATGGGCAAGGAAAGATATTTAGTTATTTACCATTTTCATGGACGTGGATTCATATTTTTCATTGGCTAGTACTACAAAGCTAATTATTAATCCTGCTAGAATAATATAATCATTGGGGTATATAATTTGATAAAACGTTATTTCTCAAACAATAAAATAATACTAAAACATTAGTTGGTTCTCCCTCAACTGATCATGTTGGATCTACAAGCTTTCAAGTTGGTACGTAATCCACTTCACTGACTGGCATGAAGAATGCAAGCTTTAGGGGACTTGATGAGCGTCCAAGTTACCACACCAGTCATGTGTGGTGTGAGGGGACTGTCGAAATGGGGACACAAACATACATTATAGTTTTATTAAATTTTTCAGTTTTCACCCGGATGACCAGAAGAAACAATTAAATAGTAACTTCATCCAACTCCAAAACACATGCACTCCCTTTAGGGAAATGAGGTTCTGTTCGGGATTTTGGGCTTGTTTTATGCTTGTCATGTTTAGAGGAAGGCTTTAGGCAGTTGTTAAACCCACACATTCTTCTGAGTTGCAACGTGGTCATGCTAAACGCGACGTCACCTAAATTACCACACATCAGATGATTGCAATCAAAATTGATACAGCGGCTCTGTTTCTTGATTTACATCTATATATCTTTTTCTCACCGTCTCCTCGACCACCTGTACTTTTGCAGCGGGGTCATCATACGCTTCGTCTACGATGGGCACGGTGGACACGCTAAAAAGCTTGCCTGTCTGGTCCCGAGTCTCCGGGAGGCAGTCAAAGAGGAACACGCGCGCACACGAGTAGCATAACACCATCGTAGAGAAAGAAGTTATAGCCGATAGTGGTGGCCGCGGACAGCAAGAGGAAGCCCATAAATTTCGCAGCACGTACTTGTTTACGGCCATGTCAATTAATTGTTTCAGGCCCTGTTCGTTTCCTGCCCTCTAAAATTTAGCACTGTCACATTAAAGAAAATCTTACTATTTATCAATATTTCGATCAATTTAATGACAAAACCCTTTTACAGATTGGTGCTAATTTTCGAGATGAATCTAATGAGCTTAATTAATCTATGTTTTGTTAAAGTGATGCTACAGTAACTGTCTTCTAATCATGATTTAATTAACCTCATTAGATTCGTCTCGTGAAATAGTCTAGGGACCTGTAATTTACACCCCAGGAAACGAACACACCCTCAATTTATAAGCTGCCTATAAATATTTCAATGTCCGTTTCAGCACGGAGCTCCCATCCACACATATTCAATATATGAGCTCGTTCTGGGCAAGACTCTCGCATAAATAACTGGTTTATTGGTTCTTCCACATAGCGCAGTCTCACATGTTTGCGTTCCATATTAGTATTGTGGAAGGCACATATTACAGATTTAAGTAGGACTAAGAGGCATTGGGAATCTAACATTGCAGCTTCTGAAACAAATTGATACATGGAGGCAGACATGTGTTTCCTCACATGCCTTACAACACACCTTGTCACTTGTTAGGGTAGCTGTATTCCCTGACCCCGCTCAATCTGTCATGGAGCATGTAGCAACAAAAGTGCACCTAGAGAATATTTAAAGAGGAAACTGTTAGAGTATATTTGGTAGTTTAGATATACAGTGCCTTCCTAATCTTGTCATCTTATATCACTACTAGAATAACGCTCTATAGCGGCGGGCCGAAATGGACCTCAGTGGCGGACGCCTAAGACGCCACTGAGGTCCTGTTACTATTTACATACAAAAGTAGTCATGGTCCGGAGATCGTGACTGCCACGCCGGGGCGCTTAGCCTAATAAGGAGTCAGTGGCAGTCTCGGGACCGCTGCTAGCGCCCTTAATATTTTAAACAAAAGTAGGTTGGGCCCCAGCAATGGCTGGGATCTGCCCTAGACGCCATCACCACGACACCGATGCCATCCGCCGCCGCTGTCCCATCGCGCCGCCCACGCTGCGCGTGGTGCCGCATGAGGATGGAGAGCCGCGGCGTGAGGAGGAGCCGTCGCCGCCATCACGGGAGGAGGACGAGCTGGAGCAGCCATCACCGGGGGAAGAGGAGGAGCCGGAAGCACTGCGGGAGGAGGAGGAGCTGCCGCTGCTGCCGCGGGAAAAGGAGGAGGAGGAGGAGCCGCCGTTGCCGCCAGCGCCTTCGAGCCGCCACCAGATCGAGGCGGTGGCGGCAGTGGAGGAGGAGCCGGAGCCGGAGCCATCGACGGAAGAGTGGGTCGGCTCAGCAGGGCGTTCGCGAGGAGCAAGCTCCTCTGTCCCCACGAGCGCCGGTGGCTCCGAGCTCATCCCCAGTAGGAGGAGAGGAGGAGCCGGAGGAGGAGGAGGAGAAGAGTGTCAGCGCCGCCCCGAATCCTATCCCTAACCTAGCGGATAAGGTGGTGGTGCGACATTGCACGCCCCCCCCCACCCCCACCTATTTATAGAGGGGTGCGGTCCACTATGGCAGGCCGCTCTGTCAGGCCCGTAGGGTCTGCTACTGGCGACCACCGAATTGTGGCGGGCTAGTGGCCCATTAGCCGCGGGCTTGTGGTATCTGTGCGTAGTCGCGGACACCGTTCTGTACCTCTACTTAACGGCGGACACCTCAAGAGACCACCACTGCGGTCAAATAGGTGTCCGCTGCCATAATGAGTTATGTAGTAGTGTATATACCGGCTGAGAGGCACAATGCAATACAGACCACCACATTATTCTAATCTATTCTCTCTTACAAAAACTGATGTGGCCATATAGGCCACTTTGGAGAGCTTGATGAACTCAGTTTTGTTGGTCTAATTAATCATTGTGTGCTGAATGTTTTATCTAACGTGTGCAGTGGGTAATAATGGCCTCGTGGGCCTATGATTTATTATGGATTGTTAGGTCAGACATTCACATGATATCAAAAAATAACTTAAAGCTGATCTAAATTTCATTTCGCGCACGTACCTGTAAATAAATGACCATGTCAATTATTTATCACCTTATAAATTTCTCCACGTCTACTTCAATATCCACACATATATGCAAATTGTAAGCTAATATATAATTGTGTTGGCCAAGACTCAGTATGCACTACAGGCTTATTATTTGGTTCTTCCAAAGGTCACACTCTCACACATTAAGCCCTCCTTATTGTGCATGGCAAAAAAACAAATACAGATTTAGGATTGAGGGGCACTGGGAATCAATCTGCTGCCGATGGTGGAACTCTTGCTTGAACCAAATCGATACATGCCTCGAGGGACATCTGGTCAGCGCTGTCTTGTATCATGATGATAGCGCTAGCTTTAGAGACATGGAGCTGCAATGCTCGGCGCAGCGTGATGGAGTCGTGCAAGTCCATCTCCCTCCTCAAACTGTCCTAGTGCAGATACCACCAATGAACAATGCTAACGGTATTCATGGGCAGCATGCATACTCTTTCATGCAAGAACAGGGACGAGGCCGCGCACGGAAGTGCCACGCATCAGCTGATTGACACAGTGTCTTTTTGGCATCAACTGCACTGCACTTTCGTGACGGCGTCAAGATGCTACTTCCACGAGGGGCACGACAGCCACGCAGAAAAGCTTCCCCGTCTCTTGCAGCGTCCGGCCCCGAGTCTCTTGGAGGCAACCGAACAAGAAGAACCACGTGAGCGGCACAACACCGACGTAGAGGAAGAAAGCTGCCGCAGATGGTGGTGCGTGGCCTCCGACCCCGAGACAAAGATGATGGGTTCATGGCAACCACACAGCAGGCAACCGTGAAGCAAGTGTGCCCGTGCATCCGCAGCGGGAAGCTGGATGTCCGAGGCGAGCACGCCCTACTCATCACTCCAATGTCTAAAGTCAAAACACACTGCAGCAACATCACCAAGAATTTCTGGCAAAGTGGAACAATGAATGCTAACTCAAATTAAGTGCATGCAAGAAATATTTTGTTATCACCTTAGCCAAAGATTATGGAGACATGCCCAGGTGATAATGAACTTGACATGGTTGTTGGTTCTTCTTCGGCTCCATAGCTTCGGGAGCACAGCATCAGAAGTAACCGCCAACACATGAATTTCTCAAGTTCACGTTGTGCAGTCTTTTGGTTTTCTTATCTTGACTTGTTCAGAGAACGGTTGTTTGCCTTCATTTATGTGTTAAGACATCTAATAGTTCTGTGCACACTTACATGGCTGTGTAACAAGCTTAATTTGATACTTCGACACTAATCAAAATCATTCATATATGAGCTATGGTGATAACATGATTTTTGTGTAGCACCAAAAAAATAAAATAAAACCGCCTCGTGTGCCTTTGATCCACTATGGATTGTCTTGTCAGACATTCGCATGATATATGGCAAAAGCATAAATCTCATGCAAATTTTATTTCACTCACATACCTGTGAGTATGCGACCATGTCAATTATTCATTTTGTCAATTTCCCAAAACTATCTCGAGGTCTGCTTCAGCATCCGCACACACTGGTATTATAGTGCTGGCCAATACTTGTATACACTCTACAAGGCTCATTATTGATTCATCAATGGAACAAACACTCACGCATTGAGCAATCCTTATTGGGCATTTCAAAAATTACAGATTTAGTACTTAAAAATACAGATTCAGGACTGAGGGGCGTTGGGAATCTATCTGTTGCTGATGGTGGAACTAGTGCTTGAACCAACTTGATACATGTCGTGCGAGGTATATGTTTCATAGTTTCATAAAGCTATGAAGAATGGCTGTGTCTATGTGCTGAACTAAGAACAGTGTTATTTTTTTTCCTGAAATTCCAGATATGAGTTAAGGAATGCAAGTGAATTAGTGTTTCCATAAAAAAGTAGGTGTTTACACCAAATTTATCATACATACATATAGACCATACTCTTCCAACTTCTTTTATTACAATGTCTCAAACCCATCAACAGGCATTCCTACTCCACCAATTATTCAAGGGGTATTTGCATGGTTATCCTTTTGAGTGTCAACAATGAATTTACCCTTACTTTTTCAACTTTTCACCATTACCCTTGTTTTCAGCCAAGTTATCGAACCATTTCCCCTATTTTGATGAACAAAACTTACAGCTTTGCCATCAAATTAAGTAGGAGCAATAGTGCAACAACTTGATCAATGCAGGGGGAAGGATGCAAAGTTAAAAAATTGAGTGTGAATTCAAAGTTCAGGTACTCATGCAATTATCTCAATATTTAGTTGTGTGTGTGTGTGTGTGTGTGCTTGGAAAGTACTACAATGTATTTATAGCAATCCAAATTCACGTAAGTACCGATGCTAACTCAACTATATTCTCCATTGAATTACTATGATTCAGCATCAGCATCTCTTACATAATTGACCATATATATTAGTACACTGAAAAACTAGGTTAGCTACCCGTGCATTTGCGCAGATCTTATAGGAGTTGACCCGGATAGTATTGTTGGTAGAGCATGGATAACAATATTCAATAATACCCCAATTGTTGTTGACAGATTGAATTAATCTCCATTCTTTCGTCAGCTCTTCTTTCAAGCAAGAAGTTGTTCTTGATCCAAAGTGATGAAGAATTAGGTGCAGGTACGACTCCTTTTATATTGGTTTAGTACAGTGGCATTGATGCTTTTATACTTGGATATGCAATTTACAGTTTAACACAGTTTTGTTTTTTCTTGGTGTGCAGCAGGAGAATGAGGAACATAGCCAGCTATTCTATCGAAAAGGATCCAATCATGCAGATTAGCCATTGAGTTTGTAGTCCGTGGATACTTTATTTCTCTCTTAGATTTTTTTTTTCATCTTCATTTTTCTAGACTTTGTGCCTATGCACGCATTTTGTTGTCTAAAATACGGCTGTGAAGCTGCCCGTGGCTCTTGCCCAACATCAGGTCACTGTCAATGGCGCGTAGGTTCGCTCTTGTGTTGGTGGACCTCGTCGAATTCTGCTACAAATACATGCGAAGGGAGGGGCAGAACGGATGTGAGGAAGATACCGGCTTTACGTGGCTTGTCGAACTTGTGGGTAGCAGCTCAGGCTTAATTTGTCGCCAGAAGGGAGAGAAGTCCAAGGGGAATTATGGTATTTTGAAATCTGGCTGTTGATTAAACCATACGTGTGTCACTAAACTGGCACAAACAAGATTAAAATCTATGGTTAATGGCATACCAGGGATACGGGTTTTTTAGGTGGCAAAGGACCGATTAGAGTTTAAGCCAGTAGCATAGCTTAGAAGGATTTTTCCCTTCTTTATTATTGGTTGTTGAGGTGATCTAGAATGTTTAATGAGCAAACTGTTGTGACCATATAGGCCACTTTGGTGAGCCTATAGTGTGCTGAAGCTTTGTCTAACGTGTGCAGTGGGTAATAATGACCTTGTGGGCCTATGATTATTATGGATTGTGTTAGGTCGACATTCACATGATATAAACCAAATCAAAAATAGCTTAAAGCTTATCTAAATTTCATTAATTTGTGCACGTACCTGTAAATATATGACCATGTCAACTATTTACCACCTTAAAAATTTCCCACAAATATCTCCATGTCTGCTTCAGAATCCATACATATATGCAATATTTGAGCTAATATAATTATGTTGGCCAAGACTCGTACACGCTGCAGGTTCATTATTGGTTCTTCCAAAGAACACACTCTCAAACATTGAGCGCTCCTTATTGTGCATGTCAAAAAAAAATACAGAATTAGGGTTGAGGGGCACCGGGAATCTATCTGCCAGTGCTGATGCTTTTTTTTAGATAATGGAACAAAGGTCCCAGCCTCTACACCCCGAGAGGTGTACATGGCCAGCCAGTGCTGATGCTGAGACTCCTGCTTGAACCAATTTGATACATGTCGCGAAGGTGCTAGCCTTAGAGGCACAAAGTGGCAATGATATTGCGGTGTGATGGAGTGGTCGTACTCAGTGTCCATCCCTCCGACTCTATCCTGGCGCAAATGCCTACAGCGCAGGGGCGGACCCAAGGCCCGGCCCGGGTGCAGGTACTCTGCAGTGACGAGTAAAATTCAGAGAATTGTAAAAAATAGAACAGTAAAAGGTGAGAGAGTGAACAGTTCTCTGAATTAGCACGGTAGCAAAAGTACTGTACATGGGTACTGTAGTAAAATTTATACTGTTTATTCCTCACTGTAGAATCAAATCTGGCTCATTGATCTTAGATCCAACGGTAGAAAATCTCACTAATTTCAGCTACAGTCCACTCTCTGAATTTAGAGCACCAATGCAGGTGACCCCGATCCGGCCCGGCGACCCTAGGCGCCTGCTCGGGCTCCGTCACCAAAACTGCACAGTAGCAAATGTAGCTGCTGTAGTGTTGTAGGCGTATCACGTGATTTTCAGAGTTTTTGCTTGCCTGTATCTACATATTAGCTTGTTCATGCAAGTACTGTCCTGGTTTCGCCTAGGCTCCATTCGATCTCTGGCTTCACCACTGCTAAAGCAAGCACATGTACAGTAATGATATCAATGCGCATCATGCGTACCCTTTGCTGCAAGAGCTTGGACAAGGCCACGCACAAAATTACCACGCATCACCTGATGCTCTCTATTCTTGATTTGCGACTGTCTATTTGGCATCACTTGTCCTTTTGCAGCGATGTCATGATAATACTTCCACGATGGCCACATGGCGGGCACGCAGAAAAGCTTGCCTGTATCTTCAAGCGTCCGGCCTCGAGTCTCTCTTGGAGGCAGACGAACAAGAAACATGAGTAGCACAACGTTGACATTCCAACAGCGAGACGAAGATCATGGGCTCATGGCAACAACACAACAGGCAAGCCCGAAGCCAAGTGCGCCCGTGCATCCGGAGTGAGAAGCTGGATCTCCAAGGCGAAACCGGCCTGCTCATCGGTCCAATGTCTAAACAAAGTAAGACACAATGTGCAGCAACGCAACATCATTGAGAACTTATGGCAAAGAACTAACTCCAATGAAGTGCATGAAAGAAAAAATATTATTATCACCGTATAGCCGAAGATTATGGAGACCACAGAGTCAAGGACTGCCCAGGTGATGGTGAACTTCACATGGCTGTCTGTTCTTCTTCGGCTACATAGCTTCGGGAGCACAGCATCAGAAGCAATCGCCAACACATGAATTTCTCAGTTCACGTTGTGCAGTCTTTTGGTTTTCTTAACTTGACATGTTAAGAGCACGGTGGTTTGTCTGCATTTATGTGTTAAGCCATCTAATAGTGTTGTGCACACTTATGTGGCTGCGTAACAAGCTTTTAATTTGATACTTCAATACTATTTAAAATCATTCAAATATGAGCTATGATAACATGATTTCTGTATACAAAACCATGTCATGTGTGCAAGTTCTCTTTTTTTCGTTTTGGTGCGTCTGTAACGATGATTCATTTCCTAAAAACAACATTGATACAACGAACCGTTATGTGTCACATCTTTTTTACCTACCAAATTATCCGTGGAATAATACAACTGCCACCATCTATTCTACCAACACAAACAGAACATCGATACAACATATTGTTTCGTGTCACATTTCTTTACCCACGAAATGAATTCACCCTATGTCAAGCCAGCCACATGGATTTCTTGTAGTTCGAATTTTAGTCCCACCGCTATACAGCGGATTTCCTGTAGTGCACAATACTATGTTGCATGCTTGCAAAAAAAGCAATATTATGTCCGCTTGACTGACCAGGACTTTTTTTTATAAGGGTTCGTGCCTGTATTCATTTAGAGAAAATTACAGACACTGGAGTGAGAACACCCCAGAAACAAAGCATCCCTAGGGTGTGGAATAGATGGCTCACGACGGACTATCTCCCAAAATGTCGTCAGAAGGGCCTCGCTTATCACAAGCTTGAGGTTGGTGCAGCCTGCCCGACAGAGATATCGTCGGTGAGACTGAATGCGTATGTTGTTCACCTAGATGCATAAGAAAGGCAGCAACAACACCATTGATTGACAACACCTCAGAAGACAGACATACTGAATCCAAGTCGCTTAAGTCAGAGCACCCGTAGCGGTCATCCCCCTTCAGAACGTGAGTACGGCATGTCCTCATCATAGACATCAAGGAGTCAGATACCTTCAGTAGCCTAATTGAGGGTTCCTAGTAGGCTGCAAGAAGATAAGAAATCCATGGAGCACCACACAGTTGAGATCCATGTTGCACACCACATGTCTATGAGCAGACACGCAAGCACGCCACGTGGGGACCACCGAGTAGCAGCTGTCGGTGGCGGAGAGGCCACTGCAGCCTTCGCCGTTTGAGGGTCGGTTGCCGAGGAAGAAGAAGGCCCACTTTGGAGGTTGCCGACGAACGAGTTGATGTAGATGTGTTGACATTGGCATGTAGGAGATGGCCCGCTTCTTCTCCGAGGATGGACGGCGACTGCTTGGTCCAAAGGGGTGCACATTGGCCTCGCGATGAGGAAGGCGCAGTGGCGGACAAGCCCGATGAAGTCCATCTGCACCAGGATGGGGCGGAGACGGAGCCGACGACAGGGATGAGTACCGAGGCCGAATCCATGGTCGCCTTCGCCGGATCTCGCGTTGAGAAATGCAGATCTAGCGGCAAACGACCAGTCAACAGCCCCAGCGGTGACGGTGGGGAGTGGTGGGGGAAAACGGGAGGAGAAACCTAACACTACTTTATTTAAACGCCCCTCCATCTGCAGAACCTCACCGTAGAATCTATCGGCGACGAGCAGAAGCTCAAAGCCGGTAGCAATGGTGGCCTGTCGAGGGAGGAGGACGAGGTAGCACATAGGCCCCAAGAGCAACAACAAAAGAAAACACTAGGCAACTAGAACCTACAACTACGGGAGGAGGGGGTTCCCTCTCCTATCCGCTGCCGGCGAGACGCCGGAGGGAGAGGAGGGGGCCGGTGGCGGTGGAGCTCTGGTGCTGCGCGAGGTTGGGGACGACCGAGAGGATAAGGTTGTGTGTAAGTACCGGTCGCTTTGGTTTTTGACTGACCAGGACTTTGTTATTTCTTCACTTGTTAATGCGTGCTTCTATTACTTGAAGCATTTGTGTGCGGGTAGCTCTTGAGCTCGAGGCTAGCCTCTGTGAAAGTTATTGGGATGTGTGACCACTTTGACTTCTCGATGGGTTCATCCACAAAAACTGGGTTCACCATTCTGAAGTAGTCTATACTTCGAGGTTCTTCAACCTACAATACTCCTCAAATTTTCTGCATATGTACTGCAGCGTGAGCGGGTGCTTTTCCGCAAATTTTGAGCTCAACGAGCTTGCGCGGAGTCCTAGATCGCATACTCTATCATCAGCTCTTGTGGCACCTCCGGGCATTGTGATTTGAGCCTGAGGAATCTTCTGTAATATTTTGATAGCGCTTTGTTTGGCGCTGGGATATGTGCTTAAGGCTCTCTAGCGCTTCCGACGCTCCCAGAAATCTTCTGAAGTTTGCGATCACTCTGTCTCCGAGATTTTCCCAGCTGTAAATTGACCTCGGCTGTAGGTTGAAGTACCAAGTTGATGTTGGTCCCTCCAGAGTACATGCAAATACCTTCGCTAGCATTACTTTGTCCGCTGCTGTCGAGGTAATTGCTGCTTCATAACTTATGAGGAATTGTCTTGTGTCTATTTCTCCTCTATACTTCGAGAATGGGAACTCCTCTGTACTTCGAGATAGTTCCCATTCTGAATTGTTGTGGGTAAGGTGCCCTTTCCAGTCCTTCTGACAATGCAGAGTCTTTATCAAATGTTGGTACTCCAGGTCTCCTAATGGGTAGGATTTTAGGGTCGAAGTTCACATTGCTTGTCCTCGCATGGCCACTATTCGGCTCCGGTCGAGGTCGCTATCGAAAGTGATTCTTGCCTACCTTGTAGTTTTGTGCTGCTGCCTTGCCATTGACTACAGCTTTCTTACTACAGTTTTTGTTGGTTGAATTCTTCTCTCTTGCAATAGCTTCTCTCTTAACGACACTTATTGCATTAGCTTCTCTCTCATTTCTTCAAGGGTTGAGTTGTCTCTTTATAGCTTCTCCACTTCTTGAGCCAGGGTTGTGCTGTTATCGGAGCTTTCTCCTTCTTCAAGCTCGCTTTCTTCATGGATGGCCGGTAACTTGCCTGGATTTGTGTGACGCGTTTGCTCTCCGCTTCTGCAGCCATCCTGCGCTTGACTTGGACATTGCTTAATCTGAAGTGGCGTCAGCTTTGAGATGGCTAGATGTTTCCCTTTTTCGTGAGAATTTCTAGGATTTTCTTCTAATTAATGTGGAGGCCTCAAAAGAAGCCTTCAATTAGTGTGGATAAGATAAGATAAGATAAGAAATGCTCATTCTAGCAAGACTCTCGCATGGGCGGTGGTGGCTCCGACAGGTGCGACCATGGGCGGAGGCGTCCAGGCGCGTCGACAGCAGCGGCGACGGACACACAGGGCCGTGATTCCAGCGGGCATGGTCGCGCGTGGCAAAGCTCCGTCCAGTGGCGGCGGCATCGATGTGGAGCGGAGTCGGCGTGGTGGGGCAGCGGGATCCAGCGGCTCCCGGGCGGCGCGAGTAGTAGTAGGACGGCCACCATCCGGCGGCACGGTGGCGGCTCCCGGGAAGGCCAGCATCCTCGAGCTATTGCTAGCGGCACGGACATGGCACGACCCCGGTCAGGTCGACGGTGGAGTCAGGGCGGAGGCACCCAAGGCCAGCGCGGCCTCCGACAGCTTCGGCCCAATCCGATAACGACCGACAGCTGAGTGGACCCAGCCATAACTCCTACGTATTTTTTATTCTCACAAAAAATGTTTATCGATTGTCAATTTCAACACTTGGCAAACGCTTTGCCAAGTGCCCGACCTTGCCGATAAAAGCTATGCCTAGAGCATTTTGCTGAGTGTGACACTTGGCAAAGAGTTTGTCGAGTGTTTTATTAGCTTTGCCGAGTGCCTCCAGTACTCGGTAAAGTGCAGTTTTCCTGTAGTGTTCCGTTTTTCTTGTACATCTCTGTTCCAATCAAAAGAAAATGAAAGAAGAAAAAAGAGAGAGAAGGGACAAATTGCTCCGCTCCCAGCAGCACCCGTCCGTCCGTGGAGATTTCACCTCGATCTGGCAATAGGAATATCTGCTCGATGAAATGTAGAGGTTGGCTCAGCTCGTGTTCCGGCGGCTGGGCGTGTGCATAGCAAGTTCCTCCTCCATAAATTCTGGACAAAGCTGTTTGAGGCACAAACCACATCCTGGCAGACCTAGTTCCTACGGCAGTACGAGCCCGCTACTGGAAGGGACCTTGGGACCGCACAAACTTGACACCCCCGTGTGGCGGAGCCTACTCTCACTGTTGCCTAGCTTTCAAGCAGTCACGGAAGTGCACGTGGAGGACGGCGAGGGTTTGACCCTGCACCTCTGGCCGTCTTGTTCCCTGCCCTCTACACCCACTCAGGCAGGTCGCACATCACCGTTGCAGATGCCCTCTTAGAGGGATCCTGGACCACATCTTTGGCTCCACGGCTGTCTGAAGACGCCTCTCAGGAACGGCAACTCCTAACTGCTGCCCTTCAAGACACTGAGCTCTTGCCCACACCTGACAGAAGATATGTCCGTGGCTCGACATCTCCGTTCAGTGCAAAGGGAGCCTACGACCTTCACATGGAAATCCACCCTGTTGAGTCTGCCGCCCCCATGATCTGGGACAACCCTCTGCGGCCCAAGTGCAAGAAATTCCTTTGGCTCATCCATAGAGCTAGCCTTTCCCATGCGGGCCCTATTGCACCGGAGACACATGATAACCACCGCACCTGCCCCTGCTGCTCTGATGAAGAAACGCAAGACCACCTGTTGCTCCACTGTCCCCACGCGCGCCTCATGTGGGGACAGGCAAATGGGATGGACACTATCGACTGCCCCACGCTCGAGGATCTCTCAGACACAGTTCTCTTTAGAAGGCTCCCCGCTGACAACCGCACGCATGATGACGGTCACCACAATTCTCAGGAACATGATGACGCGCCTCGTGTTCAATAAAATCCCTACCCACCCCCCCCCCCCCACACACACACACACCCTTTGTTGTAATCTACAGGGCTCATCATCGCAATTGAACCATCCACCCATGACCCATTTATAGCCATCACGAGCAAATATGCAGTTCATCTACGCTGAGTAATATTGTTCTATCTTCCTATATAAATACAAGTAAGCAACATGCTCCATTCAACCAGATTATCATATCAACCACTCATTATATTGAACACCTAACTCTTTTTTTTAGAATTATGGAACACCTAACTTAGGAGATCAAAATAGCATACATATAAAAGAATGAAGCTAGTACCGTAAATGAGCTCTTATAAATTGTCCATGAGTATCTTTATGTCCGCTACAGCAGCAGGCACCACCCGCCCAGACAGCATATGTAATTGCGCCAGTGCTGCCTAAGACCACTAGTCCACAAAGGCTCCTTGGTACTTTTCAGAGAGAGCATGCGCCTGCCCGACCAATGAGTTTCACTACTTGTCAAATTACAGATTTAGGACTGAGGGGCATTGGGAATATAGCTGTCGCGCTGATGCAGATTCAAGTTCCTGAATCGAGCTGGAGCATAGTGCTGGAAATGTTTCCCTTCCATCCAAGTCTTGAACGACAATGATGGGACCAGCTTCAGTGTCCGAGTTACGCTTCAGACAGTCGTGTTGTAGATGGCAGCAAAACGAGCAAATAAATGATAGGTCATCACGAATGCGTACTGTACCCCCCTCAACACCGACGGTAGAGGCGACGTAGAAAATTTGTCCCAGCAGAGTATCTAGACCACGGACAATTTGGCACAGCATGAGTAAAAAGGTCAGTATTAGCGACCACCATCAGCCACTAATGGTGAGTCGCTAAAGACGTGCAACAGACTGTGGGTCGCTAATTCGATATGTGGCAACATACCGTGAGTCGGTAATTATAACAAATATTGCCGTCCTCCGGTCGGTCGCTAAAAGTCCAATTCAACGTCGCGCTACTAATCGCTAAAACCATGTGGCAAAACCTAATCGAAAACCCGTCACTGCCAAGTCCTAAACTTTTTTCTACCGCCCATTTTCTCCCGAGTCCAGTCTTAAATTTTCCTTTTCTTTAGCTTATCCCTGCGGAACACGCGCAAGACCGAACCCAATCCTGCATCTGGCCGCGAATCTGGCGGCCACGCTCACCCGTTTGCTCCTCTGCCGCCGCCGCCGCTTGCCGCATTCCACACACGCATCCTGATTCGCCCGCGCCCACGCATCCCACGCGCGCTCCTCTATCGCCGCCGCCCAACACATCCCGGTCCGCCCGCGCCCACGCCGCGCATCCCGTCCTGCGGGCGCTCCTCTGCCACAAACGCCCGCCGCATCCCGCCCGCTTGCCCCACGCGTAGGCCCACCGCACGCTCGCCCCATGCGCAAGCTAGCCGTGGCGTGCTCCTCCCACGCGCAGGCTAGCCACGCGCTCGCCCCAGCCGCCAGCCCGTCGTGTGCTTCTCCCGCCCCGCCGTGTGCTGCTCCACGGGCCGGTCTCCTGTTCCACGCGAGGCTCGCCGCGCGGTCGCCCCAGCCAGAAGCCCGTGGCCTGCTTCTCCCGCCCCGCCGCGTGCTGCTCCACGGTTGCTGCTCCTCACGTCCCCGCCATCTGCTCGGGCTCCTACGTCGCCGGAAATCACAAAAAAACAGGAAGTGGCCGAATTCCTGCTCCTCCGGCGTGCACCGGCTGCCGCGCGCACCTCCTAGACTCCAGCCTGACGTCGGATCCTCTCGCCTACAACACTGCAACAGGAACTGACCGTCGTCCAATACTGAAGAGGTGACTTATCCTTTTTTGACTTTTTCCCTAAATGGTTTGTGGTGCAGATGAATGTGTAGATTGTGAATGGCCTAGGAATGATGTATGTATATGAACTAACTTAAGACATTTTGATGATTTATGTGTAGAGTTGCATTTTTCTATGTAATAGGACACCTAGCTACATGCTTCAACTGTCATGACAATTTAGCATTAATGTGGTGGCCTTATGACAGAATAGTCTCTTGAATATGTTGTTTCCTTGTGACAACTTATAATCATTTATATATGAATGTCCATTTTATTGTTATGAATTGAGCAATGTGTCTACATTTCCTTATGTGCAAGTCGATTGGTTGGGTGCCTAGATGTGACTGTCAGTGTATAATTACTCTAGGTGTGTTGTCAATACATAATTAATGGTGGATTAGTATTAATGAATATGGTATGAGTGTTGTGATTAAGTCTATTAGCAACGGACCATTGGTCGCCAATTCTATTATTAACGTTGCTCTGTGGGTCGCTAATTCTTTAGGTACAACGACTGATGGTCGGTCGCTAAAACTTTTAGCGGCGCCACTTATAGCGACCGAAACTATAGGTCGCTAAAGATCTTTAGTGACCCACCGTCACTCGTTGAAGCGACCTTTACCGACCAACAGTAAGACGCAGATAATGGACCGTGGTGTAGTGGTGGGGAGCTCCCGCTACGCTGTGACTATGTGTGTGATTTCCTGCTGAGACGTCGAGGCGCCATCAGGCATCACATCCACGAAACAAATGTTTACAAAAGTGAAAAGCACAACACAATAAGCTTGCATAGTACAAATCTGAAGGCCGGCAAGAGGCGTGCACGATATCATTGTCCAATTCAGTAGGTACCTTTTCATGATCTAGCTCACAAACGTCCAGCTCCATCCACCCTTCACCATTTGTATGAAATTTGTTTGGATCATCCAAATATTTTATTTATTGACATGGCATACTAATACACACGAGCAATATACGCACATGTAGTACTAGAGATTGAATGTGTTAATTTTGAGTTACATGAAGTTATTATTGTTGAAAAAATCTAACCACAATAACCACCTAAGAGGTACACACTTAATTTGCTTAGTCGCTCAATTTTGCTAACTAAACCTATTGCTTTCGAGTTCTTCTTCTTGAAACATGAAAATAGTAAAGTTTAATCAGAATCAGCAATTATATTTGTGAGTTGATGAGATGATGATAGTTTAGGTAGGTGAAGCAAGAGGCCGTTTTGCACGTGAGAGCCTCCCTTGTTCTTGGCAGACGAGCGCTGCACAAGCGGCGGGACGGGCTCGTCTACACAAGCGGCGGGACGGGATGCACGTGCTTAGCTCCCAGCACGGGGTCGACTCATCTCCACGTGTCTCCTTCATACCAACACCAGATCGTATGTTGTGGCCTCGGTGAGTCCCAAACTCGCCTACGTGGGAGGTCCTAAACTCCCCGGTGGCTCGCGGCGGCCGGCGGATCTAGCCTACCAAGCGTCCAGATCCAGCCCTCTCTCACAGCTCGCGTGGGCACACGGCGGCCGGGCGAGCCAGCTCCCCTCTGCGGCAGTCACCACCCGCCGCTACAGTGGCAGCTGTAGTTTCTTAATTGCAACTGCAGTGGCAGGTGACCTGGAACCTGAGCCACCCGCCTCTACAGTGGATTCGGAATCGCCATAGCTACAGTGACTTCCGCTATAGTGGATTCGGAACCGTTATCACTATAGTGTCTTATTGTTGTAGTGTCACGGGAACTGAAATGGTGATGAGGAAGACATAAATGTTTCGCATGCGTGGAGGGATCTGTAACCTACTAGTTACAAGAGTCTTAGTAGTATCTCACGTTCGACTCCTATGAAAGTGAATTTTCTAGGATTTAACGGCATTGTGATTTGCAAACTTCTTCAATCTCAAGGAGTTGTGTGCTCTTCTTCAAAGATTCTCACAGGGGTTGAGTTTATGTACATGTGTTCACAGAAATACATGTGCATGCGTTGTAAGTGTCTGAGTTGTACTGTATAATTTAAAAAAGAAAAGACATGTCGGCAAGCTGAATACATGAATGTATTGCGGGCCATAGATCAAATTAATTATTTTTTATGTCCCTTTCCATTCTAGAAATCAATGTTATAAATTGATTCCTTATCTTACCTCCTATGGACTGTAAAAGAGTTCAGGCAAGCGCAATGTTTGTTGTTGACTTCGGCATAGTGTCAGGGTGTGCTGTCAGGCGGTAATAGTTGTGACCGTGTCTTACAATGTGCCAAGGTAAAGTGTAGTAGTGCAGGCAAGCAGGTGAACATGAATTCTTTACTCTACAGCAGAAGGAAGTAGAAAGTACTGTAAAAATTGGCTTACATACGGCAGTAGCCATATTGCCCGCTTTTAACTACTAGTACTTACTCTCACTGTGCTTACTACCAGGTTGAAGGCAATATTTATTGTTTACTACCGTGTCTATTCTCACATTGTGGTTACTCTTATAAATTGCCCATGAATTATCTATATGTCCGCTTCAGCAGCAAAGCACCACCCATCCATACAGCATATGCAGTTGCGTGAGTGCTGACTAATACACACAAGGCACATTGGTATTTTTCACACGGAGCATGCTGCTGCGGCCAGGAATTACAGATTTAGTTTTGCTTCCTTTGTGCATGTCGAAATCACATATTTAGGACTGAGGGGCATCGGGAATCCATCTGCTACTGAATTGGCAAGTTCTTCAACCAAATTGATGCATAGGGCAGGAATGTATCCTCTTCCATCCATGTATTGAACGACACTGATGGGACCAGCTTCAGTGTCGCAGCTGGTGGAGTTGGAATAGTACATGTTACGCTTCGGACGGTCATGGCCCAAATGGCAGCACAACTTTGCGAGCTATACTATGTGCGCTTCCCTGTGAGTGTCCAGGCGCCACGTTCACACAGCAAATCTTTACCCAAGCGAAGTGCACAACACAAGAAACTTGCGTACTTCAAATATGAAGGTCCGCAACACATGCACCAATTATGTATCCTTGTCCAATTTATTAGGGTCCGTTTGATACAGGAGATTGGCGTAGGAATATTTGCAGGAACTCGTTCCTCTGGAAAGAATCTTATCTAAACGTTTGGAATGGAGGAATCCTCCGTTCCTTTCCTGTGCGCGCTCTTTTTCTCTTCCTTGACGGAAAAGCTTATCAACCTGGTCCCATGCATATCAGGCACAGGAGGCCAATGTTGTCGCTTGCGACCTCATCCGGCCACTTCCAAAATAAATAATAATGCAAAGAAGTTTAATAGCCTATATGCAACAATTATTTATGAGCTAATCCACTATAGATACTTTAGGCTTAGGCGCTTAGCAAAATGCCATAGAAGAAGGAAGCGATTTATAAACAACACAGGTATTCACGGTGGCAGGAGGCTACTAGTTTGATTTATACGGGCCTCTAAAGATTTTATTTTGTTTGTAATGTTTTCTCGGTTCCTCCATTTCAAACACTTTAAAATTTTGCATTCCTCTATTTTGAATTCACTAGACTCTCAACCCGTGCAGATGCACGGGCTAGGGCTGCATGGGTTAGATTGTTTTAAAACTTGCAGATTGCAAATTTAAATATGTTTTCAAGGAAGAGAAATAAATGTTTTCATTTCAAAATGAAATTATAAATGGAAAAAATAATATCTTCCAACAATGTTAACCTATATTTACACATTGAAATTGAAGTCTACTTTTATTCTTTTTCATTACATGTATAAGATCCATTCTCATGAAACTTTAAAAATACTGAAAACTAATAAGTTTGGAACTATGTAGGTTTTAAGAACATGAGAATATCACATTATTTTTTTGTTGTCACAAAGTTTTTCATAAAATGGATCTTATAATTGTATCTATTTTGTAGTTACCAAAAAGTAAGTACTCATCGAATTGAATGCTTGATCAGGAAATGCTTTCAATACATTTTTCAAATAATTCTTTGTATATGTTATCACTTTTTCTATTAAATTATTAACTTGGAGCTCCCTGATAGATTACAAAAAAATTGATTTATAGATATTATCATAGTAACTCCTAAAATAATTGTCATCATAGTAACTCCTAAAATAATTGATGAACTTTGTTAAGTATGATTACCGTAGTGCTAACTTAATCGATTGAGCCCTATGGAGTTCAGATTACATCTTCCAAACTATGTACTTATGGTGTTCTTGTGTTTTGGAAAGCACTTGAAGGATCTGTATTGGAGAATTTAATACTTCAAATTATACACCACTAATACAGAACATGACTTTCGACCACATCTGCAGAGAAGTATAAACGAAGAGCTAGTCTAATCAAAGATAAATTAATTGAGTATTTCCATAGCACCAATCTGAAGGTTCCTTAGGAGGGGTCTGTAACTACAAGAGTCTCGGAACCGCTGTCGCTACATTGGCTTATTGTTGTAGTGTTGCGAGAACTGAATGATGATAAGGAAGACATAAATGTTTCGCATGCATGGAGGGGTCTGTAACTACAAGGTCTCATCAGTATCTCAGGTTCAACTCTTATGAGCGAATTTTCAATGATTTAATGGCATTGTGATTTACAAACTTCTTCAATCTCAAGGAGTTGTGTGCTCTTCTTCAAAGATGCTCACAGGGATAGGGTTTATGTACGTATGTGTGTTTAGAGGAATGAGTGTGCATGCGTTATAAGTGTTTGAGTTGTACTGTATACTCAGAAAAAACATGTTCGACATGCTGAATACATGAATGTATCGTAGGCCATAAATCAAATTAATTATTTTTTATCTACCTTTCCGCTCTAGAAGTTAATGTTATAAATGATTCCTTATCTTACCTCCTATGGACTGCTGTCAGAGTTCAGGCAAGCGCAATGATTGTTGTTGACTTCTGCATTAGGGTCAGGGTGTGCTGTCTGGCGGTAATACTTCCTTCCAAGAATGTAAGCATTTATTGACTTTCAGTATCAGTTTTGACCACTCGTTTTATTCAAATTTTTTGTTAAAATGATATTTATTTTTTTACATTTTGTATTAATATTGGATATATTTTAAGTATTAAGTATTAATTTTTTATTTGTGTAAATATTTTGAATAAGATAAATGGTCAAACACAATTGGTAAAAGTCAATAAATCCTTATATTCTTGGACGGAGGGAGCAGTTGTGACCGTGTCCCACAATGTGCCAAGGTAAAAGTGTACTAGTGCAGGCAAGCAGATGAACATGAATTCTTAACTTTATAGCAGAAGTCAGTAGAAAGTACCGTAAAAAATTGGCTTACATACGGAAGTAGCCATATTACCCGGTTTTAACTACTACTCACTCTCACAGTTACTACCAGGTTGAAGGCAACATTTATTATTTACTACTGTGTCTATTCTCACATTATGGTTCCTCTTATATAAATTGCCCATGAATATCTATATGTCCGCTTCAGCAGCAAAGCACCACCCATATCCATACAGCATATGCAGTTGCGTGAGTGCTAACTAATACACACAGGCACATTGGTATTTTTCACACCGATCATGCTGCTGCGGCCAGGAATTACAAATTTAGTTTTGCTTCCTTTGTGCATGGTCGAAATCACATATTTAGGACTGAGGTGAATCTGGAATTCCGCCTGTCAACGGGGATAATCCCCACGGGGGAAAGATCCTCATCCCCGCCCCGTTAAACTTTGCCCCATCCCCGTTTCCCGCCCTGTTAAGCTAACGGGAGAAAATCAATCCCCATCCCCATCCCCGTTGAATCCCCGTTCCCCATCGGGCCCCGCGGGGATCATGCGTCTGTTCGGGAGGAGGAGGGAACTCGTGTGTGCACGGTTGCACTGCCGGCTCAAGCCCGTCTCGAGTGTCCGACTGCTCGCGCGTGTTGGGGAAGAGTAGGGGGTCGTAGTCTTTCCTCCTCGCGCGGCGGCTGCTCCAAGTGGTGGCGGAATGGCAGAGGACTGGAGGACGGGAGTCACGGGACACGAGAGTCGGGAGGAGTCGATTGCGGCCAGGGCTGGAGAGTGGAGTGGAGAGCTATAGGATTTAGGGTTTGGAGTTCCACTATTTATATAGGATCTATACTAAAGTGGGCTTGGGCTGCAATGTTTTACGTGGGCTACAATGTTTCGGGTCCCCATCGGGTCCCCACGGGGAAAATTGGATCCCCATTCCCGCCCCGCTTCTTATGGGATCCCCGTCCCGCTAGCCCCGCGGGGCAAATCTGTCCCCCATCCCCGCTTCAATCGAGGCGGGGCCCCGCGGGGAAATTGTCGGGCGGATCTAGCTGCTTCCGAGGCCGATGGAAGTTCTTACCAAATCGATGCATAGCGATGGAAATGTTTTCCCTTCCATCCATGTCTTGAACCAGTGGCAAAGCTAGGATCAAAATTTACATATAGCGAATGTAACACTACTAAAAAGACCGTACCCAATGCTGAGAACTCCCGCGCTGTACGGAGTCTGGGGAAGGAGATCAGCTACAAGCCTTACCCCGCCCTGTGCAATGCGGGGAGACCGCGACTCGAACGTAGGACCTGTTGGCTACAGGCGGTATGCTCTACTGCTGCACCAGGCGGGGCCTTCGAATGTAACACTACTAATTTGTATATAAACCAATAAGAAATACTACGACATTTTTGCGAATACTTGGCACCGAAATAGAGGTAAAAAAATTTCTCATTCCATCAAACATATATACAAAACATTACAAATTATAATATCACATGCAAGCAAAGCAAAAAGCATAAGTAATTGACTATGTGATTCCATGTATCATACGTCCCTAATTCAATTTCCTCAATTTAGTTCTTTTTCTAATCTTCTGTATCTAAGATTAGCAGTTGATGAGGAGGATTGTGATCATCATGATTTTAAGGAAGAGGTCGCAGCTCTGTTCTGTGTGCTGTCTCTAAGGCTGTCTCCAACGTGGAGGACCTATTTTGAAGACTCCAAAGGCTATATGGGTGCTGGTTCAGCAGATGGGTGCTGCCCCAAATACGTATGTCTCCAACCTGAGGATCAGAATGGCCTGCGGCCTGGACGCGGGAAGCAACCGCGTGAAGGTTTTTCTTTCCCGCTTTCTTTTCCCGCTTTTTGCTTTGTGCTGGTTCCAGAGAAGCTTCGTCCAGACGGCTCCCTAGAAGGCCGTGTGCTCGCCCCTGCTAGGTGCACGCTCTGCTTCTCCCCTTCTCCCCTGGTTTGTGTTTCTCTCCACCGAATCTGATTTGTGGGTAAGTATAAGTTTGTCTAGCTGAGGATTTAATCACATATATTTGTTCAGCCATGGCCTTTAATTACTATAGAAGAATTTCGTGTGGGTCTGCTGCTGCATCGAGGCACAGGGATGAAGAGCTTCAAGCATGCGCTGTTGTTGTTGGAATGTTGAAGCAGAAGCGGCGTTGGGGAGGTTCTGTGGTAGGCCATAGATACAAAAGACGTGACCGCATCGGTGGTGATATTCGACTTACTAATGATTATTTTGTTGAGAGACCATTGTTCAACCACGAAGATTTCCGTGCTAATGCAAAGTCAATACTAATACTTTACTATATATGTTAAGCTATATTTAGGTACATATTTCATATTGTGAAAGTGTTTGTTCTTTGTTGATTAGGTTCCGAATGCGGCGATCCCTTTTTCTTGAGATCGAAGATAAAGTTTCAGCTGCTAATGATTTCTTCAAACAACGAAGGGATGGTGCCGGTGTTTTGGGATTCTCCACTAGACAAAAGTGTACCGTGGCTATGCGAATGTTAGCTTACGGAGGGCCAGCAGACTCACATGATGAAGGGTTACGTATGGGTGAAAGTACAGTACTAAAAACAGTCCAAGAATTTGCTACCACAATCGTTCATGTTTTTGGAGATGAATTTCTTAGGCCTCCTTCAGAATCTGAGTTGCAACACATTTTATCAGTGAATGAGGCACGTGGATTCCCTCGTATGATCGGAAGTATTGACTGCATGCATTGGCAATGGGATTTGTGCCCTACTAGTTTTGGTGGGATGTACAAGGGGCATAAGGGAAAGCCTACAATGATCCTAGAGGCAGTTGCAACGAAGGATTTGCGGATTTGGCATGTGTTCTTTGGTCTTCCTGGGTCACACAATGATATAAATGTGTTGCATCGGTCGCCTGTTTTTGATGATTTGGCAAATGGCAATACACCACCAGTGGACTTCACTGTTAATGGCAACCCATATACCCTAGGATACTATCTTGGTGATGGGATTTATCCTGAGTGGGCCACTATTGTGAAGAGTGTAAGCAAACCAGTGAGCAACAAAGAAACGATATTTGCATCACAACAGGAAGCTTGCCGCAAGGATGTAGAAAGATGTTTTGGAGTTTTTCAAGCCAAGTGGAAGATTGTGCATCGCGGTGCTCGTCTATGGAATCAACGTGATCTCAATACCATTATGCGGGCGTGTGTCATACTACACAATATGGTGGTGGAGGACGAACGTGGAGTTAATCTTCCAAATGTGCACGTGTCGGAGTGGCCAGGAGCAGCTAACCCGCCAATAACGCCATTGAGGTCAGTTCCTACAATGGACGAGTTCATGGAGGCATACTCTTTGATTAACGACAAAGCCACCTCTCGACTGCTCAAACAAGATCTTATTGAGCACATGTGGGAATTGTATGGGTCAAGGTCTGAACCGTTTGCTCGACAGGGATGAACTGATAGATGTTGTCGAAGTGGTAGGAAAGGATGATTGTATTTTGTTGGCACAACTAAACTGAACTGACAGGGATGAACTGATTGTGTTTTGTACTGGTTGCTGTTGTCGAAGTGCTAGGAAAAGATGACTATATTTTGTTTAATAGCTGTTGTATGCAGGATGACTCCATATATAAGTATTGTAAAGGATAACTCCTTATATTTTGTTTAATAACTATTGCACATGGAGCAGTATTGCATTCTGGACTTTTTAGTTTCTTTTCAATGCATGAGTCATGGCCTAGTCATTCAGGTTGATCATCCAACAAGTGATCCTCATTGTGGAGTCATCTCCCAGATAATGGCAACAAACTAATGATAAGATAATTCATTTTTCAACTAAAGAACAACCATGAATGCGCTGCAACAGCAGTTCCATTCATTAAACATAAATGTGACACACATAGAACGACTCCATACATAAATATTGTCACATGATGATTCCTTAGCATTAAACTTTGTCAATAAGACTATGTGACACACATACAACAGGACTCCATACATTAAGCTGCATCATTGTTATCTGGGATGATGACACCTCTACGCTCTAAGATTTGGCGCTGCATCATGATATAGTAGGCTCTGACTGCAGGAGATAGTTTATCTAAATCTGCTCCCATGATGCCAACTTCTGCGGTGAGCAACTGGGCCTCACTTTGTTTGGCCCTCACTTCTATGTCTTGCTTCTGCAGACTGAGCGCCTCTTCCTTGAACTTGCTTCTAACTTCCATGTCCTTGCTCCTAACTTCCATCTCCTGCTTCTGCAACTCGAACATCTTCTGAGTAAGCTGAATTTTATCCCCCTTCATGTTCAGGATCTCTTGCATCTGCTGCTCCTGCTTCTCTTCCGAATTTTTATTTCTGTCATGTATTTGCTGTAACACTTCTACTGCAGCGCTAGATGATGCAGTGTCTTCCTTAGACCGACGTCTTTTCGCACTGTCACGACCCTCGGGCCTCTCCATAGGTAGATTGTCAGTACCACATTGTGGATTAGAAGGTGCAACTGTCGCAGCCTTAGCTGCAGCTGCCGTAGCCTTAGCAGCGACCGGAGTGTTTATTTCCAACAATTTGTCATTCCATTTAGCCTCATTGCGCAACATCTCCCAACAATGCATAAGTTGAAATGGTTCTGATTTCTCATACATCTTCACTGCATCTTTGATCTACAATTGAAAATCAATACAAGTCACCAAAGATGTACCCTAATAATTTATAGAAACCAGGAAAGAAAGTACAATACAAAGCAACAAAGAAAGCAACTATATACCCTGTCATATTCATTCTTGCCGCTTTCATTTTTCCTATCCACTGCTGATTTCAATGCACAGAATTTGCTAACAGCCTTTTGGATAATTTGCCACCTTTTTTGCAAGGAAATCTGGCTACGAACTGAGCCTTCCGGTTTGTTCTGTTGATAATAATCATATATTCTCTTGTAGTAACCATCCATGCTTTGATTAACACCTACAATAGCATCCTTACAAACGTTGAGGAAGGCGCTGCAAAGGATCTCATCCTCTTCCTTTTTAAATCCACTCCCTCTGTGAGCAACTCTTCTCTCCCGAGCTTGTTTCTTTCCAGAGATGGATGATGGCAGTATTGTCTCTTGAGCCGGCAAATGGTGTTCTTGAGAACAAGCCGAGCCACTCCCTCCATGCATGTCACACTACATATGCAAAAAAAAAAGAGCCAATTCAACCCTCTGCAACATTAGTAGATGTACTTTGTAAAGATAAAGTGACCATCAAACCTGAATTGCAGTAGCCCTATCTATCTCCTCAATGGAAGCACCATAAAAGAAATGTTGTGGAACCTCTCCCTCTCCGGTTTCACCATGCTCCATCCTGTACACACAACAAATGTCGTTACACCTGACCATGTATATAAGCAAATAACATGCCAGCAAAGATTTTGTTCAAAGTGCTTGTAAACATGGGCACACAAAGCACTTATGTATTTCTCAGCTGCTAAATATTTTATACATCTCACTATATTTACAGGAATTACGAGATGAGTAGATCAATAAACCAAAAGTACAAACTAGATAATGTTCGCATAATTTTCTGTCTGTTAACAGATCGAGCATTCACATTTTATTTTGAAATCATTTTAGCCAAACAAAAACAGGGGCTTGCTTCAAGTGTTAAACATCACAGGCAAGAAAGGATTGTACGCTTCCAAATCAGTAAAAACTAGAAGCTCTACATCTACAACTTCACCCGTTCCCACCCACGGTCTAAAAATCCTTGCACTCCGGCCGCCACCCTCCGGGCACGCCATTGCCGCGCCTCATGCTCATCCGTTCCCACCCATTTTTGCTCTAGATGCATAGCAAGAAAGCAAGATTCGAGGGCACATACCTTCAGTTCTTCCGAGGCCGCCGCAGTCGCTTGCCGTCGTTGCCTGCCACCACAGCCGCTTGCCGTCACCGCGCGCTGCCGCAGCCTCCGCTCCCTGCTCGCCCGCCGTCGCAGCAGCCGCTCCCTCACTCGTCCGCCGTCGCAGCAGCCGCCCTGGCTCGCTCGATCTGTTTCCTCCCGTCCTTGGTGTGTCGCTTCGTTTGGGTAAGCAAGGAGACGCCTCTATTTCTCGGTCACGACCTCAGCCAAGCCCACAATCGGTCTCTGGTTTACATCCCCCGTTGGAGGCCTCTTTTTGACGTTTTAAAGCCCAAAGTGGGTTTGGGTCACCGTATAGGGTGCCCATTGGAGTTAGCCTAAGCTCTACTCGATAAAAGACCCATAGCAAAAATAGAAAGACCAAAAGCCCAATCGTCAATACAATAGGCCAAGGGCCCATAACGGTTGTTGGTGCATGTCCTATCCGTAATTAATGATGGCCAAACGGGTCGGGCTAAACGGGCAGGCCCGAAGCACGCTTTTTGGCCCGACCCGAACCCGGCACGGCACGGATTGGTTTCGGGCCGGGCTGGCCCGGCACGCACCGTCGGGCCGAGGGTAGGGCACGACGGACGGCCCGGCCTGGCACGGATTGGACGCAGCCCGATGAAGCCCGACGGGCCACACTTTTGACCCGATAATGCACGGCACGAAATTAAATAATATACATGTTTCATACTTAACACTAATGGTGAAGTGCTTTAGTGGTAAAGCATTTGACTTGTACCTTAGAGATTCAAGGTTCAAATCTCTATCTTGCTATGTTTTTATCTATTTTTTCAAGTTTTTAACATTATTGGGCCGAAAAATACTTATTGGGCTGTTAAGCCCGTGGGCTTAACGGGCCGACACGGCCCGAATAGCCCGAAAAACATTTTCGGGCCGTGCCGCGGGCCGACGCCCAGGCACGTGGGCGGCACGGCACGGCCCGAAAGTAAATTAGTGTCGTGCCGGCCCGAAATGTAAATGGGCCGGGCCTTTTCGGGCTCGGACCGTGCCGTGCCGGGCAGCCCGTTTGGCCATGACTATCCGTAATCTTCTTCCTCTGAACGCATACCCACAGGTAGAATTCCGGCCCTCTTGTCAGTTTGACGTAAGAACAGAATAATGGGACAGTAGCAGCAGGAGGGTCTCGTCGTCGGAGGTACGGCGGCCGCCGGGGTCGCCATATTGGTGGTGAACGACACTGATCGGACCAGCTTCAGTGTCACAGTGCCTTGGAGTTGCACTAGTCCACGTTACGCTTCGGCCGGTCATGGAGGAAATGACAGCACAACTCTGCGAGCCACACTATGTGCGTTTCCCTGTGAATCTAGGCGCCACATTCACACAGCAAGTGTTTACCCAAGCGGAGAGCACAACACAAGAAACTTGCGTACTTCAAGTATGAGGGCCTGCAAGACGTGCACGATGTGTGTATCCTTGTTCAATTTAGGTCAATCTCTAAAGGTTTCATTAGTATTAAATGAGATGTCACATCAGTAAAAGAGACGAAGTGATATAGCAATTAATATAAAACTGACCAAATGGATTTCATAGGGATGAAACTCATTTTGCTTTGTCCATTCAAACTCCCATTATGAACATAAAGTTTTCATTCCAACCAATTTTAATCAATCTAGATGTAATAATTAAATGTTAATTTAATGCTGTAACTTGTCTATAAAATCGTGGAGATGAAATTATATATTGAGAGTGACTATTTCATCTAGCAAAATAAATCTCATAAATATGATGTGACACTCTTCATAAGTGTGAAATGAAACTATACATTGAGATTGATGTCAGTAGATTACTCTTCATGCAATTAGCTCTCAAGTTAATTGCACCCTTCGCCATTTGTATGAAATCAGTTTGGATCCTGCAATTCTTTTGTTTTTAGTAGTTGTATGAGAGTTGAAAGGATAAAATTAGGTGAAGCAAGGGTCCGTTTCGCACGCGAGAGCCCTCCCCCTTTGTTCTTGGCAGACGAGCGCTGCGCAAGCGGCGGGACGCACGTGCTTAGCTGCCAGCCCGTGTACGTGTTACACCCCGGGGTCGACTCCTCTCCACGTGTCTCCTTCACTCCGACACCCGATCGCACGCGGCACGTACGGCAGCATAATACAATCGCCTCTCTTGCGCGGTAGCAGCCAGTCCCCGAGTTCGCCGGCGACCAGAGCAGCGATGACGACGGTGATGGGCAAGCTGTCCGGAGCGGCGCTGCAGGTGGGGCTCACGGCGCTGCTGGCGCTGACCCTCCCGGCCTACTACGTGTACAAGCTCACGACCTACTTCCTCGGCGCCGTCTTCCCCGAGGACGTCGCCGGCAAGGTCGTCCTCATCACCGGCGCCTCCTCCGGCATCGGCGAGGTACGCGCACATATTGTTACCATTTACCAACGTTCCCTGCCGAGATGCAAATTAATAGAACTATCACCCCACACACTGCTCACAAACCATAAAGTGTGCGTGCGTCCAACAATGTGCATTTCGTTGAGTCCAATGGGTGCCTTATTAAATTCTGCGCAATTGATTGTATCATACATGTGTTTAAACATTAGCACCTGGCTTACGAATACGCCAAGAGGGGAGCCTACCTTGCGCTGGTGGCGAGAAGGGAGATGAGCCTCCGTGAGGTCGGCGACAGGGCGCTGGCGATGGGCTCGCCGGGCGTCCTCGTCTTGCCGGCCGACGTCTCCAAGCCCGACCAGTGCGAGAAGTTCATCGACGACACGGTCCGCTACTTTGGTAGATGTAAGGGATGGACATTGATTTCTCATCACAATATTTGTGCGCCTTTGAGCCATATGCTCAAGTGCAATATTGTAGATAAACCAGGGGCAATTGACCAAACAACAACTATTCTTATTGGCCAGTAACTCTTCAGACCGAATGATTTTTCATCGTGTCTCATTGCTGACACATTTTGCAGTGGACCATCTGGTGAACAACGCGTCGATCTGGCAGGTTTGCAAGTTCGAAGAGGTTGAGGACGTGAACCACTTCAGAGAACTGATGGTACCAGGAAACAGATTACTAGTAGAATTCAATCTCATTCACTGAATTACTCAAAATATAATAACAAAGCAGTAGCTAAAATTATCCCATTTGTCTCGGCATCCTTATCTCTTCTCTTCTTTCCTGGTGAATAACGCAAAACAGTTGACTCTGCTTCTTGCATCTGCAGGACATCAACTTTTGGGGCCACGTGTACCCTACTCGGCTTGCCATCCCTCATCTGAGGAAAACACATGGCCGGATCGTCGGGGTCACCTCCAACTCGTCATACATATTCATCGGAAGGAACACCTTCTACAATGTCAGTACACAAATCCTGCCACGTCGATTGTACTGACATCATCAGCACCACGTGATGTTGACGTTGTGGCTAAATGAATTCGAGTGCATAATTCAAATTTGCAGGCCAGCAAGGCAGCAGCGCTCAACTTCTACGATACCCTGAGGATGGAGCTCGGCAGGGACATCCGCATAACCGAGGTCGTGCCGGGCGTGGTGGAGTCGGAAATCACCAAAGGGAAGATCCTCAACAAGGAGGGGGAGATGACGGTTGACCAGGATGAACGAGACGTACGTCTTACACACTGCCAACCGCTAACAATAATTATCATTCGCTCAATCAGCTCCACTCATCTCTGAATGATGAGTTTGGAGTCACCAGCTAACTGAATAATCTTCCCTTGTTGTGTGCTGTGCTTCGATCCAGGCCATCCTCGGGCCGACTCCAGCCGAGCGTGTCGGTGACTTTGCGAGGACGGTGGTGCGGGACGTGTGCCGGGGAGCAAGGTACGTGTTCGAGCCAAGGTGGTACATGGGGGTGTACCTCCTCCGGGCCTGCCTCCCGGAGGTCCTGGCCTGCAATTCCCACCTCCTCACCATCCACAAGGTTGGCCCGGCAACCACCGACACAATAGGGAAGCGGCTGGTTGAAATGCCAGGTGTTCGCGGCATCATGCAGCCGCCATCGCTCCGATCACCCGAAATCAAGGAGCAGTGATGACTGATGAGGCCAGACGTGCGTGGCCGGCTGAACGATCAAGTGAATGTACAGTACAACAGAGTCGGTGCCACTGCCTACATTCTGGCTCTTGTGTTCAGTTGCGCCTGTGTCAATGCGCACGCCTGGAGCAGTTAGGGCCTGTCGCCTGTATGAGTTCCTTGAGATGCATGAATGACTAATAATAAATTGCTTGGTAGCTGTATAATAATAACAATTTATAATTACACCGGCTGTCAGCCTTGTCACTTGTGCCGCAATGTTAAGCACCAAATGGCGAATGACACTTCCAGGGTCACGCCAGTACAGTGAAGCAAAGAGATATGGGAAGAATGAAGTGCGTCCAAGGCTTGCAACACTGTCAACAGGCAATGCATTTTCTTCCACGCTCCAAGCGAATTTAGAACCAACTCGTGTTATCATTAGTAGCCTATTGCATGCTCGACCAAATGCTCGCATGGGCAGAGTTCCTTCCCGAGAATCAGCTTGTTACATATGAAGAATGTGGACAAAGGACGTACCTTGGTTCAAATCGCAATCCATCTCTGAAATACCAAGACTAGAATGGGAGATGTTACGAGTACATCCAACGAACTTCAAAATACTCGGATCATTCAGATGGCAGATGGTAACCAATAATGCATACAATCACCATGTGATCCTTGTAAGGAATGCCCATTTTACCCTTATAAGATCCTTGCTTATTTGTAGCTCAAGTACACAACTTCTCTATCAACTGCCATGAATATTCTTTCTGATGATCGATTTTCACCCTATCAGTGATTTTGAAAACTTCAGAGTATCAATACGAAATTGCGTTTGTAGAGATAAGGTCTTTCACCATTCATTGGAGGCTTGACAGGTCCAGAATTCAATCCTAAGGAGCAAACCCAAGTGGCAGTGCTCTCACACGTAGCTTCTGGCCAACTGAGCCCATTGCTCGCCCACGTATGAACTCAGCATCAGCTATACAGCAAAAGCAAGTGTAGTGCCCATCTGAAGCTAATATACAAATGAACTATGCAATCATGGAGTGGTGTCCATATCATCTAAACTCTGAATGCGCTGTCGAGAGGAAAATGTCTTTAGCCTTGCGAGCAGAAGCCATGCATCAGAACTTGAGCAACCTTCAGTCAACTCACGTACAATAGGAAGAGAGGAGTCTTTATTGAACTCGATAGTCATCATACCCTACAATCAAGGGAATGAAATCTTACACTCATTTCAAAGGCTATTAACTGGAAATTGATCGACTCTATTCTTTTAATACTCTTTTCATCTTCTTAAATGAAAGAGCAGTGCTCCTGCTCATTGTTCGAAAAAATTCTTTTCTAATACGAACAATATAGATGGTTCCTATACTACCTTGGAACATTAATATACAAAAAGGATAGGAGGGGCAAAGCCCAAACAGAATCAAATGAAAAGGATAGGAGGGGCAAAGCCCAAACAGAATCAAATGCCTCAGTGGATGCATTGTTCGATTAAGCCCTCCCACCACCCTACAAGTGAAAAGTGGCCCACAAGCTTTAAGAGCTTGCAGCACATTTATCACATTCAAATATCTTGGGCTTCTTTAACTTGATTAACTGATTGAAACCAACTGATAAGTACAAGGAAAAAAAAGCTGGAACTTTAATCCCTCAAAATGTCAACTAATTCTAATAATCATAATCTAGTACGCAGTTGGTGCTTTTTTGCTGGTATTCCAACAGAGGGAACATATAAAACTACAAAAGAAGATATCTAACTGGCAACCATGTCAATGGAGAAGAAAATTAACAGGAGTGATTCACTTTATGTAGAAAGATGTAACAGAAGAATTTCCCAAGGAATTGAGAGAGATTGACTCCATTTGGCAATGATGGCAAAATAGAAAATCAACTACTCATGGCAATGAGAACCTCAAAGCAGGGGTGGCACGTGGCAGATTCAGTCGGCACAACCTGCTTCAAACTCATTACGTTTCTTTTGTGCTGTATTGGGACCTCAATTGTTTGTTTCAAATAGCATGTCCTTAGCATAGCTCTTGGTTCATTTTTCCTGTTTCTAAGCAGCATTTGCTGAGATCTTTTATTTTGACATCTTTTTTCCATACTTTACTGCAGAGGTCTGCCTTTTTATTCCAAAACATAAATTCTAATTATAATCAATAGATTTCTATTTCACAATTTGGAATTTCTGTTAGTCTCATTTGCCCCCTATGCAAGTTAACAAAAACAGTAGGCAACAAACTTAGATTTAACAATTTATCATTCTGGGTCCTGCTTGTTGAAATTCGGATAATGGTGGTCATGTGCTGACAAAGATCACGCATGATCAATATGATGGTTAGCAAGTGATCCCATAGGATAATTTTAATGCAAAAGCAACACTAGTGGAAACAGGTTTCTGAATTCAAGAACAAGTAAACCAACCTCACAATTTACCCAAAATTTTTGGAATCCTCTCAGAGTTTCTTTCATTTCACTGGCTGATACCAACATTGATTCACCAGAAAGCGCCGCTGTGACTTCCTCAGGGTTAAGGCCAATCATGTTCTTCACAATCTATCAAAGAAAAATCAATGTTATGTTGTATGGTGCTATGGCAAATAAGATAATAATAAAAACAGATGTACTCACATTATGGTCAACAAAGGCCATTGAAATGTAACTGCCATCATCAATGTAAACATAAAGCTTATATTCTGTACATCCTCTATACTGAAAACTTTTGACAGAAGTGATTAAACCCTGTAACAGTGATGACATCGTTCAACAAACTATTTCCAGAATTCATAGAAATTTAATATACATGAATAAAATGTTAATGTATTTTTCAGATCGTCAAATATACTGGGGATATGAAACTAATGCAGTTATAAGTCAAAATTTGTTTACAAAAGAGCAGAAAGGTATAATAAGTTTGCAAAAAATGATATAACAGTATGGTATTAAGAAACTAATGTCTAATGGACCTTGATTTTTCCTTGAATAAAGGCTTCTGTATCCTGTCGTGTAACCCAGTCTGCAATCATACTGATAATGTATGTAAAAGGTTTTTCATTTTCGCCACTTAGAATGATAGAATGTTCCGTATGATTGATCTCATCATCAAGAATTGAGGTATGTGCAGCCTTCACATCATTCGCACCAGTATTGCCAATAGTATGTGAATGATGGTCAGAATCGTATTCACGAGTGATTGTGGATGATCTTCTTTCAGTCCTAACAAAAACAGTTGCTTGTTCCTGCATGGTGACATCTTGTACGTGCTGAACTTGTTTATGGGAATTGTTTGCCATGATAGAAGTATGAACATATTCTTCTTTGATTGTCTGTGAGTGATCAGGTCTATTGCGAATAGATGCAGAAGTTTCTGAGTTCCTGAAAGAAGATAGGTCCTGCATATTGATTTCTTGGACAAGCGGACTTGAGAATTTTGTAGCCTCCACATCATCAGCACCAGTACCACCAACAGCATGTGACCCGTGATTGGAATCATACTCACAAGGGGTGGATGTGGATGATCTTTCAATCCTAACAAAAGAAGCAGTCCGTTCCTGCATGGTGACCTCTTGCGCACCCTGTACTTGATCATGGCAATTGTTTGCCATGTTGGAGGGATCAATGTATTCTCCTACGAAGGTATGTGTGAGATCATGTCCATTGGCAATAGACGCAGACATTCTTGCATTATTCGAGGAAGTAGAAAGGTCCTGCATGTTAATTTCTTGGATACGCTGAGTTGAGGATCGTGCAGCCTCCACAATATTAGCACGAGTACCACCAACAGCATGTGACCCACGGTTGGGATCATACTCAAAAGGAGTGGTGGTGGATGATCTTCTATGAATCCTATTACAAGGAGTAGCTTGTTCCTGCATGGTGACTTCTTGGACACGCTGTTGTTCATGGGAATTGTTTACCATAATAGAAGGATCAACATATTCTTCTCTGACAATCTGTGTGCCATCATGTCCAGGGGGAATAGATGCAATAGTTCCTGTGTTATTCCTGGAAGTAGATAAGTCGTGCATGTTGATTTCGCTGAGACGCGGATGTTGCTCTTGCACAATGTTTGCCATAACAGGATGGCTACCAAACTCAGCAGCAAGAGTTCCTGTTGTTCTACCAACCTGGGAAGCATTACCTGTAAAAAAAAAGAAAAAAAAACTTTTTCACCATTAAGCATGAAACTGATACAATGAGAAATTAAAATCTTCAATCAATGTAAAATTCATAGAGGGATTGCTTGCTTGCTTGATAACCATCGTGGTACAAAGTAGGGAATAATATAAAATTGACTTCTCTACGGAAAGGAAAGGATATGTAAGACTGGCTATTGAAAATTGTTGGTGCCATAACAGTGGTCACAAACAAAATATTCTACAAAATACAAATGGTGAACTTTCTGAATGTGTTAGAAAAATGAGAGCAAACAGCCTATAGAAGCAATTAGTAATGAAAAGAAATCAGCCACAGTAATTTAGAGAAAAAATGGAAGATCACAGCTGTGCAGATAACTCAGCTGGTATCATCACTTAGTAAATGACAAATGTAAGGGTATAGAGTATAAAATTCGGATGTTCATTCATAGTATCTCTATCTCTATAAATGTGGTTGATGCAAAGCTAATATGAAAACATTCAATGAATCTAAACAACGTTTCACAGTACCTAATCCTGTTGGATGAGAGGAATTGACTGCTGCTGGCAAAGAGATCCCCCCACCATCGTTTGTTGCATTGATACTACATGGCCAGGCAGCTAGAGTGGCTCTTGAAGACAAAGGTAATCCACCTTGTTTCCTGCAGCATGAAGAGGCACAAAAGTGTCATCTTTATCGATATCAATTTACGACAAAAGAACATGTCCCGTAAGGAAGTGCTATGTATGAAGATTGATAGCATCTGGTATTTGAACTTTGAAATTATTACAGTTCAAGAGAAATAAATTGAATGGACAAAGGTCTCACTACACACAGAATATCCAAATGAAATGTTTGCACTAGAATTGATCTTTTCATACATTGACACAAATTAAGTGTAAAATTGGTTACAAAGCAATATAACAGTATAGTTAGGTTTGAAATGAATTTATTTGGTCTCACTAAAACACAATGTATACCTTTTACCGCGAGGTGGTTTATTTACTTCAGATACAAGTCTATCACGCGCTGCTTCCAAATCGTCAACTACACCACCGAGAATCTCAATAACCTCAGGAACTAGCATAAGGAGGCCCCTCCGTATGTGCACATTCCTTATAACAACCTGAAATGCATTGAGAAATAAATGACCATGATAAAAAGATAGTAAGAGAAAATATATTTGCATTTATTATATATCCTCTTGTTGTAATATTCTTTTTCTTTTTCAAGCCAAAGTAGTATTTCTTTGTTACACAGAGACCTAGACCCCTAGACTGATAACTGATGTAGGAGTACATAAGGTGTAATGATTTAATTGTAAGATAGGTCTGAGAGAAAAATTATTAAGAAATTGCAGGAGGCTTATGCAGTGCTCTTTTTCGTTTTGAGCAGAAATGAAATTTGCCTTCAATAGAAAAGTAATAGAAGGAAACACAGCAACCACTTAACAACCTCATAAACAACACGTACAATATGCAGCTCTCCTCTCCTACAATCTCAGACAAGCATGTTTATGTTATGATCCAGAAATAACCATGCATATTTTCAAATTAAGATGTTACCTATGGGAATATATATTGAACGATAAAAGACAAAGAGTTATAAAAGTTTAACAGCGTCCAACAGAGTGCAACAGTTAGGTCTCCGATACAGATATGGATCTTGTGTATGACTGCATGTCGTGGGCAAGGGCAATTATATTTTTGTGGATAGGATAAAGGAAAAAAAAAGATGGTGCAATCTAATCAGCAACCAGAAAATTTCCATCCGTACTGAATATACAGACATTTCACAGTAGTAAAAAATGAAATTGATAATGAAATGGACATAAGCACAATACCAAAGTACTAGCACGATAAGTGATAAGTACATTGTGATTTTGTCATACTATATGCAACTGTGGAACTGGCTAGCACAGTTGGTTCAGTGATGGAGTGACTAGACGACCCCAGTTTGAGTCCTCTATGATATGAGTTTATGTACTAATTCTTCATAATTAAAATGTCACCTACTTACATTGGTAAAGAGTTTTTTTATAAATGCAACTGTGCACACCTGTCTTAAATAGAACCCAATTACCGAAATAAAAAGAACTATAGCACAGAATCTAAAGGTAGGACAACCATCCAAGAAAATAAGAAATGAGAAAAAATTGACCTTTAAACCAGCAGGAGCTAGGACTTCCAGGTCTTTGATGGGCCTGTATTCCATCCCAAATATGCGCTGCATGCCATCTGTCATAGATAATTTTAAACATCTTTTGGGTCCTGCATGTGCACCACGGTATCTTTCCCTTAAAGGAGCTGACATATTAACAATTTCATCAACCTATAAAAACCAGAGTCATGTGGATAATTTGTCATAGAAAACAGGACTGACAACAAAAGTTGTTTCATTTAGTACAGATTAAAAGGCAAGTCTATGAAAGAAATAGACAATTAGCACATAGCACGACTTGATAGAACATAACTGTAAAAATAAGAGCATGTGCAATATGTAAGTAAGCAATGCATTGTGAAACCACATTCCTCGAAAACTGAGGTATAGATTGAACTGTTTACTAAAAAACTTATATTAATTACTGCATCCAAAACAGGCTCTATCCATATCTCAACCACACCTCAAAGAAGGAAGTGTTGATTGCAGATTGACCTGCACAGTTGCACAATTGTCTACAACTATACTGCAATGTATATCTTCTACAATTCTACGTTGGCCAGAAAATAGAAGTAAACTTGTGTTCTCTAACAAACTGATCATCCTAAATTCCATAACACTTACAAGTCCAACCACACCTTAACTATTACTAACCAAAGCAAAGTAACAACAATATCAAGTCACAATGCAACATTCCATTATATGTGATCTACAGTCACCTTCAAGCATTGAAGAATCAAGACAAGCAAGTTTTATGATAAATTGCAGCGATTACTTCAAAGCAGTTTACAATTTCAGCAAGGTGTGCATTTTTTGTACTCCCACTATCCCGAATTACTTATCATCCTAGCTCTAGGCACAAGAATTTAGGGGAAGTGAAAAAGGTAGGTGAGATGGAGATTGTATTGGATAGAGAGAAAGTTGCATTAGGATGCGAGGGTGACAAGTAAATTGGGAAAACTAGATGAGGGTGGGGTGACAAGTAATATGAGACTGAGGGAGTAGCATTTCATAGCATATAAATCAAGTAAAACAAATATTAAGATTCAAGACTTGACAACCCATTTTAGATGAATCGGACCACTTTTGAAAAGGTGAAATGACCAATTCAAATCTCATTAACATTTTATTTTGTCAGATGCATATTGCAGATATTCGCGTGATCTAATAGAAATTCAGAAGCATCCACAAACATTTCACTAATAATACAATAGCTTCGAACTATGGGCTGCAGAACAGTATGGGAAATCAACAACTCGGTAAGGAACAAAATGCAATGTCGAACCTGGAGCACAAAGGGGCCGTCGAGGACCGCAGCGTGCATGTACCCAACGCCCTCTGGGAGCACGCCAGCCCCGCAGGTGTTCATATCGGCAAAGAGGAACTGCTCGAAGCACCGCCTGGCCTGCGCCTCCGCCCCGCCGAGACCGTCGAACCCGGGCAACCCTGCGGCGCAGGACTCGAGCCATTCCGGCCGCAGGCGAAGCCCCCGCCGAAGCAGGAACTCGTCCACCGGCCGCAGCCGCCCATTCATCGCAGACAGCGGCGGAGTCGAGCGCGGATGCACGGCCGGAGACGGGACAGCATGGAGCGGAGTGGGCGTCGGTGTCCGGGTCTGAGCCGGGGCTGACGACGGGCCTCCGGCTGGGGGCGGAGTCGGAGTTGGTGTCCGGAATGGATGTAGGACCGGCGACGGGCCTCCGGCTGGGGGCGGAGTCGGAGTTGGTGTCCGAAATGGATGTGGGACCGGCGACGGCCCACCGGAAGGGGGCGGAGTTGGAGTTGGTGTCCGGGTCGGAGCTGGGAACGGCGCCGGATTCGGGGTCGGGGTCCCGGCCGCCGGAGGAGGAGGCGGTAGCGGAGCGGGCGCGGGAGGGGAAATGTCTTCGGCGGCGTCGGCGAATGGGGAGTCCCCATAGGAGTCCAGGATTTCCTCGATATTCTCCTCCTCGTCGTCGGAGATCATGATGGGAACGGAGGGCGAGAGCGAGAGGGACGGGAAGGGGATTGGGAGGGGGCTAGGGTTGGAGGCCCGACCGGGGCTGCTGCCGCCGCCGCTAGCAACCGAAGCGGAGGCGGAGGCAGTGGTGGCCATGCCCTCGCCGTCCTCGTCGTCGGAGTCGGAGGTGACGATTAGGTTCCGGCGCCTCATCGCCGCTATTTTTTCGAAGGAATTTTTTGGGGGGGGGCATGGTTTGGGTTTCCCTCCAAAGTTTGGAGCGGCAGGGAAGAAGCGAGAGGCAGGAGCCGGTTGGTCCCATGAGTCAGTGTGTATCGTCCTGGCTACGAAATGGGCTGGAGATGTGCTACGAAATAAACCCCGAGGTGAAGAGTTGGGCTTCTTTCCTCAGGACTGAATGCAGAGTTGGGCCCATTTAAGAGAAACAATTGTCGCTGGATTTGGGCCTGTTTCCGTGAAAATCGGGTGAAACTGAAACCTGTTCGGCCGGTTCCCAGTAAAAAGATAATAAATAAATTATGAAAACCAGAAAACCGGAAATTGGGACCGGAAACTGAAAATCCCAACCAGGAAATCAGAAATTAATAAACCGACCACCAAACAGGAAATCCTAACAAGAAAACCAAAACTTCTAACCGAAAACTGGTCATCCCGGTCCCGGTGGGGAAACCGGTCCTTATCGTCCGGCCGTCCAAACCAAATCGTTACTGATTTACACGGAAACCGATAAAGAGCCCTTGGCGGGGTTTCTGGTAAAAACGAAAAAGTAATCCCTAAGCCGCCCTTCTTCAGTTTGTTCTTCAAATTTAAGTTCCGTTTATATGCTGCATATGGCAACAACAAAAAACAAAAATGAGGAATTGTGGACAACAACCCCATACTTGAACTGGATAGACATTTGCTTCCTCCTCTCGGTAGTAACAATATGCAAGCAAAATCAGATGATGGAGGTATAAATAAGAGCAAATACCTTATTTCCCCTTGTTTTAGAATCATATCCCTTATTTGCCCTCGTTCGATACGAGTTCCCTCTAATACCCAAAACTGAACACTCCATCCCTTTTGTGCCCATTTTCAGTTATTCCTGCTAGTTTTTGTGTTATGGACAAGTTTACCCCTTAAGGAGTTATCCCTTATTTGTCCCTAACTCAATAAATTGACAAAGATTATTCATGTCGTTTTTTCGAATTGAATTTACATATTTGACATTATGAGAACAATTTTTAGCATAAAAAATGTGACAAAATGTAAGCATTCAAAATATTTTGAGACATGCATAAATAAGTATCTTCCTTTCCATGCATCTTTGCTGGATGGCTGTACAAATTTTCTTTTGTAAATTGAACTTTGCCTGTTATACGGGTTGCATTGGTCCATGTACGTGACCAGATATGGTGAGGTGACGGCTGCTTCCGTTGCCTGACGCACGCATGGACGGTGGTGGCAACACGGAACTTGGCGATGGCGATTTCATGCTCCTGCATTGAAATTGGAACTCGGGCCTTGTGGCTCCGGTTTGTGTGCGGTCGGTCAGAGGCGACTCATGCGCCGGGGCGGGGGCGACTCTCGCACGCCGGATCGAGCGGCTCCGAGCTGCGCGCCACGTCGGAGAGCTCCTCGGCGTATTGCGTCCGAGAGACCGAGACCGAGGCTGCGCACCGCGTCGGAGAGCTCACCCCGCGCGTTGCGTCTCGGAACCGAGGCTGCACGCCTCTGAGCCGCATCAGACGGAGGCATCGCGAGGGCCACCGCGGCCAGATCCAGCCCGTGCAGTAGATGCTTGGCGGCAGGGGGCGGCAGATGAGGCTTCGGTTTTGCTTTTTTTTCCTCGTTCTTTCGTTCGGACTCACGGGAAACATGCTGGGGGTATTTAGGACATTTTGAAAAAAATAACAGCGTAAACAGAGTTAACGGCATGGTAAAAGTGAAATTGTTGACGTGTCTAACGGAAAAGGGCATAAAAGGGATGCAGTGTTAAGTTTAGGGTATTGAGGGGAACTCGGATTGAACGAGGACGGATAAGGGATAGATTTCTAAATCGGAGGGGAAATAAGGTATTAGCTCTATAAATAAATCAAAGCCAAATCATGCCAAGTTTTCTGGTGTATATAGCAAATTCAAGCTTTGGGAGCATCCACCAAATATAGTTCTTAAAGGCATGTACAACGGTCGTCTGTTTTCCGTTTGTGTTGTTGACAATTTTGCATAAACAACCCCGCCTCCATGGAGAGACCAGTCTCTCATCCCATGCTCCCACATGCGCAAGATGGTCACGGCACCGCCGTAGGGCACGTCTTCCCCGGCAACGGAGCGGTCGGATCCCGCACCGAGGGGGGGCACGAGCGAGCGCGTGAGTCTCCGTGACAAATCTTTTTGTCCGCCAAATCGCCTCCAAATCCTCCGTCCGGACCTCGGCGCGGAAGTGGTCGATCTCGACGACGTCGAGCACCATCTTCTCATCGGCAAAGCGATGGAATTGGCGGAGCTCCATCCGGATCGACAGCTTCGTGAATAGCAGAGGTGGCGGGAGGAGGAGCAAGTGACGGCTTGGGCCTCGGGCGGTGCCGATGGTGCCGCTGCAGGGGACTTGATCTTGTTGGTGGCTTTCTACTTGCTCTTCTTCTTGGTGGTGGTGTAGAACTCGAGGAGTCGGACAACGGCGATGGAGGTAGTCGACAGCGGGGAGTCGGACGACGGCGGTGGAGGCGGGCGATGACGTGGTAGTCACCGCGAGACGAGGCGAGGAAGAAGTCCCTGTCGTCGGTGGTGACGGCTGCGTCGACGGCGCGAGGACTGCTGTTGTAGGAGCACACGCTGGTGGTGGAGCTTGGTTGGCTGGATTGCTTCCCATTTTGTGATGTTTTAATCCATGTTTCACGAGCTTCATCTCCATGACTTGTGTGTTCTTGCTAAGAGTTTAATCGAATTGCTTGAAGATATCTTCCATATCCTACGGGTAGCTAAGCATTAAAACGAATTCAGTGGGAGAAGTAGCCGAAGATTCTACGATCAATTCATTCTACCTTGTGGTGTATGTAGCGAATTTCATGATTTGTAGCTACTGTTTGGAAAGAGGAGAAAATGAAATTGTGGGATCCGCTCATAAACATTGTGGAAAATAAATGGTCACACAATGAATTTTGTGATTTTTAGCTACTGTTTGGAAAGAGGAGAAAATAAAATTATGGGATCTGCTGATAAAAGTTGTGGAAATTAAATGGTCACACAATGTATACATAATTATATATATATATATATATATATATATATATATATAGATATATAGAGTTGATCTTTAGTTACATTATCAATATTAAATTGGTTGCAGACAATGAGATAGTCTTTTGATTGTATGACCCATCTGCTCATCTCGTTCGTATCATTGATTAAGAAACAGACCCCGTCTCAGGGTTATATATGTCTTAATTAAGAACCTTCTCTTTCATTTTTTTATAAAGGCCTACCAATCTTTGAGGACATTAATTGAATCAGACGGGTGGCTGCAAAGTTGATGCACAACTTCAAGATTTTCCTTTCGGCAGCATTTTTGGCCAATGGAAACTCCGTTAATCATGTACAGAGTTATTTCATAGTGCAGACTATAGGACAATTGAGCGGGTCTTAGGATCTATTTAGTGGTGTTTATTTCAGCAAGTTTAGCTCCTATAATTTGAGCTAAACTTTAGCATCTCTTGGAGGTTAAAGTTTTACCCCCTCCCCCACTTTAGTTTTTCTTTCTCTATAGAGGTAAAGTTTAGTCTAAAATTTATTCCTTCCGTTCGTTTCTCTAAAGCTAAACTTTAGTTCACTTTAGCCATTTGTCCTTTAACGTGAGGAAATGAACACCGCCTTAGTGTAGCTCCAGGAAGTCTTGATTCTCACGCACAATCAGTGAGACTGTGTTAGACGTCATTTGTAGGAGAATTGATTCTTGATTGATTATGTAAATTCTTTCTTTGAAACGACGCTCTAATTATTTCCTCGTCAATTGTACAAAGTGGAGGCTGCTATGAGATTGTGACCATGGAAATAAATGGAGAAAGGCCACTTGGACATTGAATCGACATTGGAAAAAGTACAGCACGGAGAGCATAGTTTGAGCTGAAAACTACTACTTCCGCCGTAAGAATACGGACGTTTGCGCCAGTTTTTCATCAGGGCGTCTGTAGTCCAACGGTTAGGATAATTGCCTTCCAAGCAATAGACCCGGGTTCGACTCCCGGCAGACGCATATTTTTTCAATCCACTTTCTTTAGGGTTTTTTTGGAGTTCTGTTTGTCTGAGGAAACTGCTGCATCAGCTCGATCTAGATAAGCACGGCACCGTTTGACCCCCGACGGAGCAAGAAAGAATAGTCCACGGCCACGGGGACGAATGGGCTGCGCCGCGCCCGCGCCTTGCCGGCCCCGGAATTTCTCTATCGCCCGTTCCCTCCTCGGAGCTGTGAGCTGGCCGGAAAGATCAGGCACGCCAAATGTCCCTTTCGCTCGCCGAGGGTACCACCGAAATGCGTCGAGGCCGCGCGCACTTTTTGCATCTATATATGCAGCAGCACATGATGGTGGCGTTGTCGCTGTGCGAGAAGAGTGCACTCACAAGCAACCGGCCGGGGTTAGTTAATCACGTCGGCCGCCACGGCTGGCAGTCGAGGTAGCGAGCAAACACTTGCCGGGTCACCAGCTCCCACGGTTGAGTGCGAATCTGAGCGAGCTGTACGAATGTTGCGCCCATCAGTCCCAGCCAGGCAGCCGCCGCCGATTGGTGGCGGATCTCGCGCTAGCTCGCAGTCGCAGCTACCAGACCACCGTTCTCCAGAAAACGATGTCCAATTTTGATTCGGTCACGAGCTGCAAATAAATAAATACAGCTAGATCCACGTGCGAGCGGGCCGGTGGTGGGAGTGGCTCGCGCGTCGCCGGCGCGTGCGAGCAGGCCCTTGACTAAACTGACCAGCAGCTGCAGCTGCAAGGTGATCGGTGACCTGATGATCCAGCTCGGCCGTTGCCGTACGCAAGGGAAGCAGCGACCTCGACCGCTCCAGCTCAACCAGCTAGTAGTAACAAATTACGCGGAGGATCACATTTTCTCACCGCGAGGACTTTTCTGCGCGCGGCGCTGCTAGCTGTTGGTAGTCATGTTACTAACAATGACGTTTCGGGGCTAATTATATCATTCCAGCTGCGATCATCGTAGATCCGATAGATTCACCTACGGTCCAACAAGCAACCAGCGCGATTATTTGTTTTCCCCCACCACACACTGGCATGCCGTCTCCTGCCTTGCGTGCGTAAGCCAGCACTGTCGGTATGGACGACGCAGCCGCCACGGATCGGAAAAGTCAAAACCGTGGAGTGGCGGAGATATTTCTCGAGCTGTCTTATTAATTAGGTACACATCCACGGGAGATACTTACTCTCTTTTAACAGCGATGAAGTTGTGCTGATTGCCGGTTGTTAATTTCGGACAGAGACAGGGGAAGGAAAATTATACTACTCCCGCCCTGCCGGCGAACGTATCGACAGGCACCACCACATACGGCCGTGTGCTGCCATTGGCGGGGCCATTCCAAGCTATAGGGTGATTAATTCCCATCCCTCATGTGAGCTCATCAGGCATAGTATACACAGCACCTGTCAGTCCTGTTGGCTGCTGATGATCTCATGCCGGATCTAGCTAGATAGCTCCTTGGATCTATGCTTACGTCCAGCAGCAGATATGTTCAGGCAAAAGCTAATCAAGCAGCACAGCGCGTGCAACACCTGGTAAGAATCCAAACGTGCAAGCATCATGGAAAAACTAGTACGTCTCGATCGCATCGTGATCGTGGGGGCACACTTTCTCGTGCGTGCCTATCCTCTTGGGTAGCCTCGTCGTTGTTCTCATGCACCAAGCAAAAGCTAAAAATTAAGCCATCCGGTATCAGAAATGGCATCCCTTTTCCAAGTGCATCAGAGATGATGATTCCTGATATGCGCGCGCGGATGCGAAGTGGATTCCATTCCATATCATGCTTTTGTGTAGTAAAGTGCATGATTATAAGGCCAGTCTCAATGGAAGTTTTATAGACATAATTATCTAGAGTGACACGTCATCTAAAAATGTTTAAAACTAAGATGAAACACCCATATCTCAATGCATAGTTTCATCTATTGTTGTTTTTGGGTTACATGCAAGACACAAGCTGTCTAGGTAACTGTGTATGCAGCCAAATGTAGGGTTTCATCCTCATAAAACTCATTTTACCTCACTCCTCATTAATACACTGACACATCATAAAAAAATGTCTACATGACACTCTATTTATTGTCCATAAAACCCTTACTGAGAATGGCCTAAGCTGGTAGCGTGTATTCATCACTCATGATTCGAGAGAACAGCTACAACGAGGTTCAGTCATTAGTCATCAGTGACAGGCCCAGGTCTCATGTCTTAGTAAGGACTCGATGAGGCACATTTGATGACTTGAATATAAACGTCGATTGATCGACTACCAATAACTCAAAACTTATCTTAATATCATCAAATATAAATCAAAGGAGTACATGATAGAGCTATTATAGCCACCTAACGCTAAAATTCTATTAAACAACCGAACCAGCAAGGAGCCCGCATGCTGCCTGTTGCCACCTGCCGTTGGCCGCTAGGAGCCAGAGAAGAACGACAGCCGGATCTGCGCCGCCACGGCCGGATCCAGCCTCGCTCATGCCGCCGGATGAGAGGGGCGGAGGGCCGCCTTCCACGGGGAGGGGACGGGAGGGAGTCCACGCTTGCCTTTTGTCGTCCATGGTCCCGCCAGGGAGGGAAGGGTGTCACACCCGTAGAGGGGAGGGATGTCGCGTCCATCAGCCTTGTCATCCTGTCGGTTCTGGACAACAATAATACCACGGCAGGCACAACGACACTTGCTCTGCCCCGTCCGTTTGTCACTAGGTCATTTTTACGTGCCCCCTCTATCTTTTGTCTTACCTAAAACAAATTTTCAGTTCCCAATTTTACCAAATTTGTTGGAGATACTCACACATCCGAATGCTTTACACAATATTGTCTGTCTTAATTGGTTCCTATTACTTCATATAATTTTTTTTTACGAGTGATTGATTCACATAAGCATGGGTCTTTTAAAATCGATCTAGGGGGAATGTTTATGTGGGCCACCTCTGAAACTAGGAATTTTCTGTGGTGATCCATTATTCAAATACTTTCACCATTCTTAAAATGTTGATGATGTTAGTTTTTTCGATTACGTTTGATCGTTCATCTTATTCAAATATATTTTTAAATTTATAAAATTATAAGTCATGTTTCAATTTACATTGGTGACAAAATAAATTATAAGAAAATATTTAATAATTCTTAAACTTTTTTTAATAAGACGAACAGTGAAAAAAAAATCAATTGCATCAACAATTTAAGAACGGGTAAAACTATATATAAAAATAGGACATTTTTGAAAACGCGCAACAGGCTTGTTTCGAGCCGGCAAGCCCCAGTAAACAACGGCTTCGTGAGAATTTTCAACTGTTCAACGTCAACAGCACGCGCGACATGCCCGGAGGTTCGCCGTTTCGTGTCTTACTCTACGTGTGCTCTGACGATGATCACCCTGCGGCGGCGGAGACGTACCAATCGATCTACGTGGTGCTCCACTCTCCAACGGAAAAAATTACATCTCTTTATGAGTGCTATCGATAGTCTTCTCAATTAACAAGGACGTGAAGCTAATGGTCGACTCCAACGTACGGCTAATCAGACCCGTGATCCCTGATGCTCCAACATCAACAGGGAGTAATAATTTACTCCTGTGCTGTCAGCCGGGAAGATATATTTTCAAGGTATTAAACGTAGATGATTTTTTCGGTCCACAATACTTGCTAGTAGTTTTTCAAAACTACTTGGCAGTAGTTTGATCAAATGGTAGAGATTTGAGATCGGAAATACATAACTATTAGCAAGTATTTTACCATATTGAGGGTAGTATCGTTAAAGCGATAGATTTATCATGATTAAATTTTATTTTCATGTTAATATAAATGGAAATCAGTAATGTAATTAATATTTGATGTTAATAATGTGTTCAATATTGTTTTTACAATAAAATTATGGTTCATATATCGAAATTATATTTTATGAAAAAAATATAAATTCGTTAATTATTAGTAAAATTAAAATAATACTCGTAACTAGTTTTTCAAAACTACTGACTAGTATTGTGGACCGAAAAACTTCGCAACGTAAACGTCGACGGGAGAATGGGCACTCTGCTCTACGGTAGTGGATGGACCGTTCCGTGTCGATTCCATCAAAACATCATCAGAAACTCTCAGATTAGTTGAAATGCATGGTGCAGTTGGTACACTACGCAACCAATTTTGTGACAAACTAATGGTACAAAAAGATAGCAATCGTGCAGAAAAAGAAGGGTAAAATGAATGAAGACCACATAAACTTCAAACGGTTAGTGGAGCAATTGACACCTCCCTCATCTCCCCACTTTGATCAAGTTATTTAAGCTGCGAGGGATTCTATTGTGTAGCATTCGATGGACAGTCACCGTTTGAGCCGTCATTGGAGGACAAAAATCAAACCTCAGAAGTCGGTCATCGAACTGATTTGAGATTTATTGACAAAAAGTCGATCTTTGTTAAAAGAGATAAACAATTGAGTATTGTAGGGGAAAATGGATTGGTGAGGGTAAACTTCAGCAGCATCCAGGTTATTTGAAGGACCTCTTGCCGCCCTGAACCTTCTTACAGGTCATGCCTTCTGTTATATTATGATAGCACATTCTCTGTAGTTTGGTCAGTCTCACCATTTGGCATGATGCTGGTTGTGGCCTTCATGTCGTTTGATCATGGTGAACCTTGCTCTTTCTTTGGTTGCAAATCCTGTTGTCAGACTTCATTATTCACTACCGGAAAACAAGATTTCGCCGTGTGCCGAGAAAGTTCGCCGTGAGCTTTCCGTCGGGCACACGGCGAACAAGACTTCTGCCGTGTGTCAAAGGAGCAGACACACGGCAAAGAAAAGCCACACGGCACCCCATCCTTCGCCGTGTGCCACGGAAGAAGCACACGGCAAAGGAGAACTCTGCCGTGCGCCAACCGTGGAACACACGGCAAAGGAAACGACAGCAAACGACGTGGGAAAGGTGTCGTTTCGACCCCACCTTCGCCGTGTGCCTAACGTGGGGCACACGGCAAAAGGAACCTTCGCCGTGTGCCGTTGGCAGGGCACACGGCGAAGTGGTCACTTCACCGTGTGCTGCACATGGGCGCACGGCAAACCATTGTATATTTTTTGCATTTTACCTCCACAACTTTTTTTCCTACTTTATTTACATGGCTTGGTACACTATGTTTTAATTTGGATCATATCTTACCATTTTTTCTATATTTACCCAATGTATTTTGATTATAAGATTTTTCTAGAATAAATGAAATTTGAACTGAAAGCGCATGAAATAATAGAGAAAATGCTTGAGCAAAATGATATTCCTGATATGGATGATAAGATAAGACAATTTGTGTTGCCTTTAATGAAATTTTGAAAATCTTATTTCACAACATATTAGAATCATCGTGTGGTGAAATACTACTTAAATTCTAAAAAATTCAAACGATGTCTAAAATTTATGAAATTTGTCGGAACATCATTTTAGCATATACCATGTATGTCACAATTAGTTGAGTTGTTTTTACGCAGTTTGTCATGGACGATGTTTACAACGTCAACACTTCCCCGATGATCTTCCATGCACATTTAAAAAGATAAGAGAAGTTCATATACATGCAAATACAAGTTGTAATAGTAAATGATGTTCAAAACTTTCTTATATACATGACAGAAAACAAAAAATGATTCACACTAATATTTGGATATTTTATGAACTAATATTTTAATTTTAATGTATACATGTAATTAGAGTAATTGTAACTTGTATCAATTTAATATCAATGATAATTACATGAAATAATAGTTTTTTGTGCGTGAGTAATCAATATGCATTTCATTTGGGTCTTATATTGGTATTACAACAAATTTGGATACTATTTTAGAGGAAAAAATATTTGGATATAAAATGTTTGCCGTGTGCTGCGGCGAAGGGCACACGGCGAAGCTCGTGTTTGCCGTGTGCTCGGCACACGGCGAAAGTGTGTTCGCCGTGTGCCGTAGATCGGGCACACGGCGAAAGGTGTGTTCGCCGTGTGCCGTAGATCGGGGCACACGGCGAACTTGTCGGCACTTAACCGTTCAACGGCACCATTTCCACTCTCTCTCTCTCACACTATCTCTGCCAGCCCCGCGCCGCGCCCGCCGTCTGCCGCCCGCGGCGTCTCGCGACGCGCCCCGCCCGCCGTCTGCCGCCCCGCCCGCGGCGTCGCCACGCCGCCGCGCCGCGCCGCGTCCGCGTCCCGCCGTGGCCGCGCCGCGCCGCCGCGCGCTGCGGCCCACGCCGCGCCCGACGCCGCGCCCGCGCGTCCCGCCGCGCCCAACGCCGCGCCCGACGCCGCGGCCCGAGCCCCGCGCCCCGCGCCGCGCCCGACGCCGCTCCACGCGGTCCGAGCCCCGCGCCCGCGCCCGACGCCCGACGCCGCGCCACGCGGCCCGTGCCCCGCGCCCCGCTCCGCGCCCGACGCCGCGCCACGCGGCCGGAGCCCCGCGCCGCGTCCGACGCCGCGCCACGCGGCCCGAGCCCCGGCCTCGCGCGCGCCGTGTGCCCTGCCTCGGCACCCGCCCTGCCCCGTCGCGGTCGGTGCCCGTGCTCTGCGCCGTCACCCCGCCCTGCCCATAGGTTTGCTCCTACGGTTCGTCTAAGGTGGGTTTTGGTTCGATGTCAGATCTTGGCTTTCGATGTTAGATATGCAATGTAACAATTGTTAGATGTTAGATGATGGATCGTCTATATTGAGTTAGAATTGAGTCCCTATCTATATTGAGTTAGAATTGTTTGTGCTTGTCGGCCATCGTGCCGCCGCTTTGTTTGCAGGTTTTGGAATCCTTAATGTTTAGGGTAGGTGCTGCCGAAATTTTTATTGGTCATTAATATTTGTTTTATACTTTTTGCAGAGAAGCTTTCAAGAGAGGCGCTGTCCTTGACTCGTTGCTTCGCTGCATACTAAGGTGAGACAACACGACCCCTCCTTTCATATTTTGTTCTTAGGTCGCGTAACCTAGTTAGGCGTCTCCCGTTCGAAAAAGATACGGTTGAAAATATGTATTTGTTTGCATATGAACGACCGTATCTGTTTCGAATTGTCCACGTTTTTGGACAGCCCGTGGATGTGTAGATGGGGTTAGTTTCCATGCTCCACCGTATCCGAGGCAGAGTTTCGGCATCACCCCTGTTGTTCTCCGGATACACAATCTCCTTAATAGGACGTGTATTTGGAGAACAGCGGGGAGGTGCTGTCGAAATTCTGTTTCGGATAGGGGTGGAGCATGGAAGCTTACCCATCTACACATCCTCGGGTGGGATTAGGACCTATCTTTACCTATTAGGGCATGCTAGGTATCGCGTAGTTGTATATGATTTCTATAACACCCGTTGCGCTATGTTAAAGGATGGATAGTCGTGATTGGATGTACACGGGATGGCGGGGTAAGCGTGACTATACGGATGAGTTCATTTACAAGGTCCATGAATTCTTGAAAAAAGCATTTCAATCGAGACGGGGTAGAGCAATGTGCCCATGTGCCAGGTGTGAGAACAAGACATATCAAACACAATTGAAAATGGGTCAACACATTTGCAACAATGGGTTTATGGCTAACTACACCCGTTGGATCTGCCATGGTGAAGCCCATCGAGCTAGGGACGAGGTCGTTAGGCAACGCATCGCAGAATATGATTCCGATGCCGGGTGCGGAGACATGTTAGATGATTTTCATCACGCCCACTTTGATGAAGGACCTAGCCATGTTGGGGAAGAGCCGCCGAGCCTACCGCAAAAGCCTATTACGACATGTTGTCTTCGGCACAGAAACCATTTCACGACCATACGGATGTTTCTCAAGCTGGATGTCTGTCGGACGACTAATGGCTTTAAAATCTCAGCTTGGCATCGATCGAGACGGCTTTGATAATATGTTGACGGTTTTTGGTAGCCTGCTTCCGAGTGGTCACAATCTGCCGCGCAACATGTATGAGTCACAAAAGCTCCTTCGTGCACTTAAGATGCCGTACGAGCGGATACATGTCTGTCCAAACGGATGCGTCTTATTCAGGAAAGATAACTCGAGAAAAAATTATTGTCCTAAATGTAATTCCTCCAGGTTCATTGAGGTAGATTCCGGTGATGGTCATAAGAGGCAGCTCAAAATCCCTGTGAAAATCCTACGGTACCTTCCATTCGTACCGAGGATTCAACGCCTTTACATGACCGAAGAGACTGCAAAACAGATGACATGGCACAAAGAAGGCAAACGATACCGTCCCGAGAATATGATACATCCAGCCGATGGTGAATCATGGAAGTATTTTGACGAGGCAACATCCTGAAGAAGCCGAGGATCCTCGTAATGTACGGGTTGCATCGGCGACGGATGGATTCAATCCTTATGGAATGTCATCTGCCCCATACACTTGTTGGCCGGTGTTTGTTATCCCTCTCAATCTCCCTCCCGGCATCATGTTTAAGGCACAAACCATATTCTTGTCGTTGATAATTCCTGGACATCCAGGGACTAAAATGAGTGTGTACATGGAGCCTTTGATCGATGAGTTGCTTGATGCTTGGAATGTTGGGGTATGGACATACGACGGGGCTAGAAAGAGGAACTTTAAAATGAAAGTGTGGTACATGTACTCCATGCATGACCATCCGGCATATGGAATTTTTCCGGCTGGTGTGTTCACGGGAGGTTTCCATGCCCGGTATGCAAGTCGGTTGTCAAATTCTTTTGGTTGACGAATGGTGGCAAGTACGTTGCTTTTGACAAACACCGACAGTTCCTTACTATGGGTCATCCATTCGGACGGGACAAAAAGAACTTTACAAAAGGTGTGGTGGTTGAAGAACCCCGCCACATATATTGACAAGTGCCGAAATTCTTGAGCAATTAAACGCGCTTAAGGAAAAGGTCGGTGGTGGTTTTGAAGGATATGGTGAGGAGCATGCATGGACTCGGATTTCGGATCTGTGGAGGCTGCCGTATATGATTGACATTCTTCTTCCACATATTTTAGATATGATGCATACTGAAAAGAATGTCGCCGAGGCACTTTGGGTTACAATCATGGACATTCTTGGTAAGACTAAGGACAACGTTAAGGCTAGAGTGGATCAAGCTAGCTTATGCAATAGACCAAAGCTCGACATTCCGTCTCCTAAAGACGGCAAAAGATGGAAAAAGCCTCCAGCCGATTTTGTATTAAAGAGGTACCAAAGAAAGGAAGTATTAGAATGGATGAAAACTTTAATGTTCCCCGATGGGTATGCAGCGAATTTGAGGAGGGGTGTGAACATAAGTACTATGCGAGTCAATGGGATGAAGAGTCATGACTACCACATATGGATTGAACGCCTTCTTCCAGTCATGGTTCGAGGTTATCTTCCCGACCATGTGTGGCTAGTGCTTGCAGAGTTAAGCTATTTTTTTCGCACCCTTTGTGCTAAGGAGTTATCTCGAACTGTGATAGCAGAAATGGAAAAAATGGCTCCCGTGTTGCTTTGTAAGCTGGAGAAGATCTTTCCCCCGGCTTTTTAATCCGATGGAGCATATGATTTTGCATCTCCCGCATGAGGCACGAATGTGTGGACTCGTGCATGGTCGTTGGTGCTATTCAATTGAGAGACAATTAAAGGTTCTTCGAACCAAATGTAAAAACAAGTGCAAAATTGAAGCCTCCATGGCAGAGGCATACTGTAGTGAAGAGGTGTCAAACTTCACATCAAAATACTATGCTGAGACCCTTCCAAGCGTGCACAATCCACTCCCTCGCTACAATGCCAACGAAAATGATTGCAATCTCAGCCTATTCGTAGGGCAACTTGGAAGTGCAAGTGGTGGGACTCCTAAGACCTTGAAACATGAAGAGTTCCGCACTATCATGTTGTATGTGTTGACCAACCTTTCCGAAGTGCAGCCATACTTACAGTAAGTTGATATTGCACTATAGTATTTTTAACGAGATAGTCACTAATATGCATCTAACTTCTCTCGATTTTCTTTTGTATAGAGAATTTACTCAACAATTCCGCAGAGAAATAGGGCACCGACTCCTCATGATGTTGATGCCCTTCTTAAAAAGGGCGCGGGTCGTGGAATGCCGGATTTCATTTCTTGGTTCAAACAAAAGAGCCGAAATGATGCGTCAATGACTGCCGAGCTGAGACAGATAGCAAATGGATGTGAATATAGGGTAATGTCGTACAACGCCTATGACGTAAATGGATATCGCTTTCACACTAAAAGATACGATGAAAGTCGACCCAATCGGAGGACAACAAATTTCCAAGTTTGTACGAAAGCCGATGATGGGGTCGAGTACTATGGAATAATTGAAGAAATATACGAACTCTCATTCATTGGTCGCAAACCTCCGAAGCCTGTCGTATTCAAATGTCATTGGTTTGATCCTAACCAAGTACGACGGACACCTAGTATTGGACTAGTTGAAATTCGACAATCATCCGTCTATGCAGGAGACGATGTCTATATTGTGGCTCAACAAGCAACGCAAGTGTATTATCTCTCATACCCGTGCAAAACCGACGAACGTCTTCTAGGGTGGGACGTTGTGCACGAGGTATCGCCACACGGTAGATTACCTGTCCCAAATAATGAAGATTACAATATGGACCCTAAAACATATGACGGAGAATTCTTTCAAGAAGTTGGGTTACAAGGGCGTTTTGAGATAGACCTAACCGGAGCAATGGAAATGGAAGTAGACGAGGATAATGAAAGGGTTGATGTCGAGGATGATGAAAGAGGTGATGACGAGGACATCGGAGATGTAGTTTCCAATCCGAAGGACTTAAAATTACTTGAGAATTTACAATTAGGCATTCATGAGGTCATTCCTCCGCCGAGCATGTGCCGAATGTGATCTCGACATGTATGATAGTGATGATCGATCGGACGATCCAATTAATCCCGATTGGGATGATTATTTCTAATAAATGTAAGCTACTATTATGTCTTAAATAATATATTTCTTTATATGCATGTTTCTAATCATGTCTTACTTATTTCATATGTGCTAACCGTTTTCCCGACTTTTTAATTGCAGGTGACCGGACAAAGATGGTGGGCGGTGGGCCGCAGCGACGGTGCACGTCCGTTTGGAGGAGACAGATGCCGGACTCGGATGTACCACTCGGGTCCACACGAGGCTTGGGTCGGGGAAGGGTGGCCCCAAGGGCAGCGGGAGCAGTCGCTCTAAGTGCACCGGGAGCGGTGGCACTAGGGGCAGCGGGAGCGGTGGCGGTAAGGCTAAGGGTCGAGTGACTAGGAGTAGGTCGGTAGCACCACCTTCCCCGCCGGAGGCGGAGGAGGAGGAGGGGGAGGAGGAGGAGGGGGACTCGGAGGAGGGGGGCTCGGAGGAGGAGGGAGGGCAGGAGGGAGAGTCGGAGGAGGGGGACGGACAGGAGGATGAGGATGAGGGTGAGGGTGGGGAGGAGCAAGAGGGGGAGCAGGCGGAGCGAGCAGCCTCATCGTGTGGCTGCGGGGTCCTACGAGACTCCCCGACGGGCCGATACCTTTGTCCACGCGACCGGTTATTCGACCGGTAATGCCATCGTAAGTAACTTCTAACTACTTCCTTCATTTGATAATGTGAAAATCTTTATTAATATCAAACTAATATTTTTTCTTAATCACTTTTCGTAGGAGTTGGAAATTGATCACCCCGGGTAGTCATAAACGCAAGGTGAACGCCGTCCTTGGTGCTTTGGTCGGGCTGCACTTCCCGGGTCAGGTTCACATTGGTGAAAGGTACGAGCCGGCGTGGACTTGGGAGCACTACCGCGTCGCCACCGAGCAAATTGACGCATTCAACAGGTGCTCCGTCAACAAGGCGGATCGAGTGGTGTCGAATTGTGGGTAAGTCTTTCTCGCTCTACACTTTTGATTCATTCCATTCATTGTACACTTATGCAATAAAAACTAAACACATTATGTCTACATGCAGGATTTCTACACTTGTGAGCCAGGCTACGAGGAGATGGCTAAGGTTGTGGCTAACAACCGATGTCGGAAGCTCGTGAAGGACATGCACTACGAGGCGCAAGTTCGGTGCGTTATTAACTACTATGGCCATATCCTTCGTAAGAAGATAACCAAAGATGCGGCTAGGACTGTGAAGCTCACACGGGAGCAATACTTGCAGGTAAATATAGATTTATCTCCGATTTAATGCATTGCTTCATTTGATTTTTTGACGTCTCTCATCCGTCCCGTGTAGGTGCTCGCGCCGTGGTGTCGTAATGACGATTTGTGCTGGAAACGCATAGTGGACAAGTGGTTCTCACCCGAGTGGGAGGAGATGCACAACGCTGGCCGAGCCCGGCGTGCGTTGATGCCTGGTCCATCTCACCACCAAGGCAGCCTTAGCAACGAGGAGTACAGGGCTCGATGGGTATGCAGAGTCATTTATTTGTTTTATCTCATAATTATGCATAAATACTAATGAACTTGTTATTTTGTTTGCAGTCCCGGTCACATGGAGGCGCCGAGTGTCCTGAGTTCGTGGGCTGGGCTATGGCCCACCAGAAAAAGGCTACTCGGGCCAGCTACGACCCCGAAAACCCTCCTTCGGCTTATAGCAACCCCTCCGTCTACTCCCGTATCACTGCATATACGGAGGTGGGTAAGCAACTCTATGGCTCGGAGTGGGATCCGACCGTCCACCCTATTGATGCTGAGGTGGCCATGAGGGCGGGAGGAGGCAAGAAGCATGGCCGGTTGATCATAGGCGACGGCACTCGTGGACACGAGCGGTTGCCCCACCCTCTCGCAGATTCGGGCGAGGGACCCAGCCACTGCCCCGCCTATACGTCCACGCCGGACCGTCGCAGAGCTGCAAGTGCAGAGACTTGAGGTTATTTCTGCTTCACTAAACAATTATTCAATTTCTAATCACGTATTATCACTGCATTGTAACAGTTCAATGGAAACTTTTGTAGGCCGAGCTCGCCGAAGAGAGAAGGCAGCGACAGGAGGAATCGGCGCGACAGCAGGGGGATGTGGCCAACTTGTTTGCTTACATTGCCCAAATGCAAGCTGAGTTGGCAGCAGGACGACCACCGCCACTGCCTCCAACTATGTCTCATATGTTTCCAGTCACTCCTCGGATAATCTACTTTGGAACCTTGTTGATTCATTTCGACAATTAGAAACTTAGAATCTTAACTAAAATGTCTATTTCATGGTTTACAAACTTTTCTACCGTTTGCAGAACCTATCGGCGGCATCGAATGCCTCGGTGAACATGTCACCTACGTTGCCCCCGCAACAGTTGTTCCCACAAGTGCCACCGTTCGAGCCACCACCTTTCGACCCACATCTGTGAAATCAAGGTTTGTTGTACTCGTGGACGGTGTATGAACGTTATGTGATGTTTGTGGCGATATTTGTGTTGTTATGACACAAACGGATGATATATGTGTTTTATTTGTGATATGTGTGTCGTGCGATGACATGTGTGAGGAATTGATGATTATGCGATGTATTTGTGATGTGTTTGATATATGTGTTGTTTGAAATGTTATTTGAGGTGACCGGGGCTAAAAAAACAGAAAAAAAATGAAAGCTGATGGTCATTTTGCCGTGTGCCAGGGGACCGACACACGGCAAAATGACCGAACTGGCAATTCAGTTTGGTCACTTTGCCGTGTGCCAGGAGTGGCACACGGCAAAGAGACCATGTGTTTGCCGTGTGCTCAGCACACGGCAAAGCATATTTGTTTACCGTGTGCCACCCTAGCAGCACACGGCAAAGGCCAAATTTTTTGCCGTGTGCCACACTGGCAGCACACGGCAAAATGATTTGTTTTGCCGTGTGCGGACCCGTTGGCACACGGCAAAAAATTTGACGGCTCTGTTATATTCGCCGTGTGCTACCCGTGGCACACGGCAAACACTCGCCGTGTGCCCGAGCTCTAGCACACGGCGAAGGTGGCTTTGCCGTCAGGCGCATTCGCCGTCGGGCTTTCGCCGTGGGCCACCTACGGCAAATGTTTCGCCGTGTGCTAAGGGCTCTTGCGTGCCGCAACTACGCGATTTCCGGTAGTGATTAGTGCTATAGTTGTGTTGTGGGTTTGAATATCTCTGTTGTTTTAGTTTCGTTGTGTTTTTCAGCTTGTTATTGGTATTAATTTTACGTACACCTTAGTCTGTAATGGTTGCTCTCTACCTTCATGAATGGCACTGTCAAAGCCTTTGCTTTAGAAAAATAATAAAGACCACATCTTACACAAGTATTATTATATCTCAAGTCCTTCCAGTGATGATGAGAGCACCAACGCCTCACTGCAAACATAAGATCACAGTAGCATTTGTACGCATACAAGGTCCCCTTTGTTTCAAATTTAGATCATGTAGATTTTAGAATCTAAGATTGTAAAAATATGAGGGTTGTTTGTTTGTCTAGATTGCACAATCCAACTACGGTCACTTATGGTGTGTTTGTTTCACTGGATTAACTTGGATTGGTTTGGACGGGACTATCCAATCCAGTGTTTGTTTCACCATCAACCTCAATAGATAGGGTGGACGAGAATATACTTCAAAGATGTTGGATGAGCATATCCGGAAAATTTGGCCGGATGAGCTATCCAACCTATCTAAGCATGATCATTAGTAAATAATTAGAGATAATTAGCATATTGTGATATTAATCAATAAATATGATTGTGAGATTAGGATATAAACATCAATATATTAATTAATATGAAAAATCATGTGGATTAGAATATAATTATTAATAATTAGCATATTTAAGGATTAATTATGAATTGTTGTTACAAGATTATTGTTTATAAAAATTAAAGTAGGTTAATTAGTGTATGATTAACTACTATTATTTACAAATAATATTTAATTACTAACATCCAATATTTTCTCAACCCGAAAATCGTTACAAACAACGGATGACTCTATTCAGTCAAATAAACATTAGTTAGATGACCCAGTCCTAAAAAATATGAATTAGATGATCTCATCCAACCTTGACGTTAAATCAAATGCACTCTTACAGTGGGTCACAATGACAAAATAGTTAATATTCATGTCATAATCTAGGAATAGCTAGGTGTGAGCAGATTGCGAGATTAAAGAATCTGGTGACTCAGATTGTGAAATCCAGAATCATAATCCAACCATCTGTTTTAGCTTTTTGGATTAGCGAATCTGGATTCGACAATCCAAGGGGCAAACAAAGGTAACTTCACTGCCTCATCGAAGCAACATCAGCGGTTACTTTTTTAGCACACTAGAGCCTTGCACAGTTTTTGGCTTAGCCGCAACAGAACTATCGCGAGGTGCGAATCAACCCTGGAAACAATCAATAACCAGTTCCAGAAAACTATTATGCATGATCGATAGGATCCAGCAGCTCCGCGTTGTCATCTGTTGACACTTTATTTGGAAATGGTGATGCAAGCATGATCGTGTGTGTGTCATGTGACTATAAGGTATAGGATTCGATGACTATAAGGTAATATAGGATTCGATCGTGCCTACCTCGATGTGTGCTTATCCCGCTCGATCGTGACAAGACTAAAACTTTAGTCCTAGAAACGAGCAATCCACACACCGAGACACATTTGATGACTTGAATATAAATTTCCATTGAGAAACTACCAATGACTCAATACTTATCTTAATACATTCAAATATAAATCAAGGAAAATACTTCAATGAGCACATGAGCATGTGCCCAGCCTAGTTTTTAAACGTTAATCTAATTATCGAATCTCTAATTGTACTATTAAACATATCAAATTAGTTATAGATATATTTTATTAATGTACCAAATCAAAATTTAAAATATAGAAATGTCAAATTTCACATACGGATGAATTTGACACATTATGGATCAATTTGACATTTTCATATTTCAAATTATGATGGACACATTAATAAAACATTTGACATATTTAATAGTATAATCTGATATTTGATATTTATATTAAATCATAATTAATAACTAAACTAGGGTGAGCATATGCCCCTATATCCACAAAAGTTACCCTCATCAATCAAAGAAAAATACGTGAAGTTGTTTTTATTTATATACTACATCAAGAGCTATTGTAGCGGTGGCTACGCCCACTATGTCGTAGCTAAAAATAACAATCTGTATCATCGAGCGAATGTCGCTGCTACGATTCTAATACCAAATTAGTAATAAATAGGACTCACTCACTGCATGTCGCTGCCCACTACCTACCACTAGGAGCTGGTGAGTGATTGTTGGTCATATCCTCGCCGCCACGCGAAAAATGGCCTCGCTCGCGCTGCTAGAGGAGAGGGGTGTTGGCTAGATCAGCCCACACCCCAACAATTCCGAAGGAGGGGTGGAGGGATGCCGTCCATGGGAAGGGGAGGGTAGGGAGGCCGCACCCTGTTGGTCTCTCGTCCATGGGCGCACTGGGGAGAGGAGGGAGGCCACGCCTTACGTGCCAGTTTGTGGAAGGGGAGGGAGGTTACGCCCATCGATCGCCGTCCATGGGCCTATTAGGGAGGGGAAGGGAGGAGGTCATCCTAATGCCTTTACACGATACTGTCTTGATTGTTTCCTATTACTCCATATAATTTTTCTTTGTAGGAGTGTGATTGATCCACTCATCCACATAGCATGCATCGGCCTTCAGGGGCGAAGCTATGTGTACTTATCGGGTCGGCCGACCTCGATGATTTCCGACAAGATTAGAGGCAAGAGCAGATTTTTCCGATGATTTCCGACAAGATTAGTGGAGGCCGACCCCGATGACCTCGACGAGCTCGACTTCTGGCTTCGCCCCTATCAGCCTTTGAGAATCGATCTAGATCCCCCCGGTTGACTTTTTTTTTAAAAAAAAGAATCGATCTAGAGGGTGAATGTTTACGAGTGCTAGCTCTGAAACTCGGACACTTTCTGTGGTGATCCATTATTCAAATAAACCATGCACAGCAGGTTTGTTTCGGGCCGGCAAGCTCGAGCAAACAACGGCTTCATGAGAATTTTGAACCGTCGAGCGTCAACAGCACGCACGACAGGACCGGAGGTTCGCCGTCTCGTCTTGCTCTTACGTGTGCTCTGACGGTGATCTCCTTGCGGTGGCGGACACGCGTACCAATCGATGTGCGTGGTGCTCCACTCTCCAACGAAAAATCACATCTCTTTTGAGTGCTATCGATAGTCTTCTCAGTTAACAAGGACGTGAAGCTAATCGTCGGCTCCAACTAACGGCTAATCAGATCCGTGATCCCTGAACCCTGATGCTCCAACATCAACAGGGAGTAATAATTAAATCCTGTGTTGTCAGCGTGGATGAAACAAAGAAAAAGGTCAAGCTGGCCGGCCGGGGAAGATATATTTTCAAGGTATTAAACGTACACGTCGACGGGAGAATATGCACTGTGCTCTACTGTGGCGGAGGGGCCGTTCAAAACATCATCAGGAATTCTCATATTACTTGAAATGCATGGTGCAATTGGTACACTCGGTTCTTATACTACGCAGCCAATATGTGACAAAGTAGTGGCACAGAAAGAAGGGTTAAATGAATGAAGACAACGTAAACTTCAAACTTGACGGTACCTCCCTCATCTCCCCACTCTGATCAAACTATATAACCTGTGAGGGATTCAATTGTGGAGCATTCGACCTACACTCAGAGTTTGAGTAGTCATCGGAGAAAAATCAAATCTTGGAAGCCAGTATTCAAAGTGGTCCGAGATTTGTTGACAAAGGAAGCAGGTTTTTGTTAAAAGAGATATTCAGTTGAGTATTGCGGGGGAAAATGGCAAGTCTGATGAGTATACGGGTCATTTGAAGGGTCTCTTGCCGCCGAACCTTTGTTCTTACAGGTCACGCCTTCTGGGATAGAAGAGAGTTGTAAAAACTTCGACCATGGGACATTACATGAAGAACAAGAACTAGTAGAGGTGGCCACCTAGATATTGAGGGACACGGCATAAAGTTACAACCAAGAGCGCAACGCCGTCGTATGCCGCCTGACGAGCAATCACCAAAGAACCCCATCAGATCCGTCCTTGAAAGGTCATAATCCAACCGACATGACCGTAGATCAGGCGGCGGCGGCGGCGGAGACGTTTGCCCGGCTAGGGTTCCGCCCGTGCTGCCCTCTCTGTGAAACGAGAAGGCTGCCTTTGCTTTAGAAAAAAAAACAAGGACCACATTCCACACACGTATTATTATATCATATCTCAAGTCCTCCAGTGACGATGAGCAGCAGCAAGCCAGCAAACGTCAGAGATCAGTAGCATTTTGTACGCATGTAAAAGGTAACTTCACTGCCTGGTCGAAGCAACAGCAGCGGGAAAAAGCAACACGGCGTACGTGTGGTTACTTTCTGAGCGCACTAGCCTTGAGCAGCAGTTTCTGGCTTAGCCGCTACGGAACTTGTGCGATCGAGGTGCAAATGAACCCTGGACACTTGTTCTGATCTCACTCGCATCATGCTGGTAAAATATACATAACCACTTCGAGAAAACTACTAATAGTATGCATCGACAGGATCCCCAGTTCCAGATGTGGAAATGGTGACGCATATATATATGCATGCGCGAGAGCCTCGCTCCGGCCAGCATCGTGTCTCGTGTGTGCCACGCGACTAGTACAAGGTATATACGATTCGATCGATGCGTGCGTGCTTATCCCGCCCGATCGTCACGGCCCAATCCGTTTCCGTAGTGGAGGTGCCTCTCCATCAGCGCCCGGGTACAGGTACGAAGACTACGAATAATGTGGACGTGAAAAGAATCCTCTCTTCATCTTAAATGAAAGAGCAGTGCTCCTGCTCATTTTTCGAAAAAAAGAATCCTCTTATTCCGTCGTCTTACACCTAAAAAAATAAAAAAATGCCGTATATATCGTGTGGGAACATTTGTGAGATACGAGCGAGCGATAAGGAGCCGCGGCAGCGAGGCGGACACGTACGTCCGTCCATCCCATCCGGATCCGGTTGGACCCATCCGATCCGAGTACCATGCTACGCAGGTTTTGCGCCGTTTTCCGGTGAAATGAGGACCAATTAAAAGTGATCCGTTTTGCTAGCTTGTGATGTACTACTCGTAACCATACTCTTGTTGGCGTAACACGCATGCGTGCAAGACTGAGTTCACGGGGAGAGGATCGCCTCGGACCGGGACAGTTTGGCAGCGTCTGGCGAGCCGGGTTTGTTTGGACGCTGTCCCCCCGTACCAACCGGATCCGGTCCTCCTGCTCCGCACGACAAGATCTTCCCCTTCCTGATGCACCGGCCGGAGAGCAACAAGAAGAGATCCACACCTGCTGGGCTGCGTCTGCGCGCTGGCCTTATCCGGACTACTCCAGCGCGTGGAGCACCGGCGCCTACGTGGCCGCTCCGTCCGCCGCACTGCCGTCGCGCGCGTCCTTGTCCCGGCCAACAGCTAGGTGCCAAATACACCGTGCGTCGTCCATGCCGCGCGCGGGTGGTCCAGAGAGAGCTCCGGCCGGGTAACCGGCACGAGGATGGATATCCATTTTTATTGTTCCGAGGAATCAAAGTGTCCTTGTAGCTACCTCATGGCCAGCAAACAGTGCCTCTCCCGGTCTCCATGAGCTGCAATGCGCACTTGGCCAAGAACGTGCCTCAGCTGGTCCTCCAACTCTTTAGGGGGCAGCATAATAACACATTTTACACGTATAATATGCACAACGCTATGTTCTATATGGCTAGAATTCCTCTGCAAAAATAATACTCCTTCCATTCCTTTTTTTCTTGTCGTCAGGACAAGCAAAGCAGTACAAATTTGTACTAAAATATTTGTCCTAACAACGTCAAACGGAATAGACCAGTACTTCCTCATTTACTAAATTGTTATCGTCGTTGACTTTTCTCGTGACGTTTGATCATTCTGTCTTATTAAAAAAAATCTTTAAATACAAAAAGTTATATGCTATATTTCAAGTTTCTTTAGTGATAAAACACATTCCAATAAAATATATGATATTTCTTAAAAAATATTGAATAACACAAATGATCAACATAACAGAAAATTCAACGGCGATAATAATTTAATAAGAAAACAGTATTAATTAAGAATATAGGTGAATATAACACATAAACATATGCGTGTGGTGTGGTTGCAGGGGGAAAATCGGTGGAAACAAGGCCCTCGCGGCGTCCCCAGCCACAGGAGATACGTGCTGCTGTACTACTACTAGTACAGTGACACTGCTGAGATTCGGTGACGTGGACGCCCCCTTGCAAGCTAAACCGGCTTTCTTATCCGCTCTCTTATCCCCCAAATGGATAAAAGGGCGATGACGGAGAGAACAGGAGGGGGTCCTCCCGGGAGATATGCGTGTTCCAGATATCTTCTTCCCAGGCTAAAATACCAGAATATATACTCTACTGATAATTAGTGCGACGGGTATATCATATTATATATATTATCTGTTCGCGTTGTCGATTTTAGTGGCAGACTTTTACAAAGAAAAATGTGTGAAGAAATCATAGGTTATTCATATGGAGCCGAGGTGTTTTCATTAGACAAGTCTACAGCATCCATCTCTCCATGCTTTTTGGAAACTTGAAAAGCAGTTGTTGCCCATATAGCAGTTGTTGCCCGATATGGAAACGCCCATATAGCAGTGAAATTTAACAAGCAAAGATGCTTGCATATACCTCTGGCATATACAGTCGTTGCCCATATAGCAGTGAAACTTTAGTTTGCTACATGAACATGCCATTTCTGGTGCGCTAGGTTTTAACGTTACGGATCCAACTAAAAGTTACTGCAACAAAACTAACAATACCAGCAAAAACCTGAAATTTATTTACTCCAAAATAAAATGCCGCTGCAATGGAAAATAGGCCGAACTTAAGAAGTGATGATGTCCTCCTTCCCGTGCCTTAGCAACTAATCATTGTAATAGAATAAAGACAATATATCAACTATATCATCAATTTGCTAAAGATAATGCATCTGGTGGACAAATTTACAAAAGCATGTGTTATCAATTGTATAACATTCTATGCCGCCGCCGGTCGTGATGTGATCCGGCCGGCCAGCCCCATTCGCCACTTGACGCAGCTTTTGATACGCGATATCTTTTATTGCATTGACCTATCAGGACACTTGAGATTTTGGTACGAAAATTAACAGTGTCTCCAATTATAAAATTAGCTAAACCAGACGGTCACGTGAGAAAATTACGACGGTTTACCCGCCCGTCAGTCAATGGTGTGTACTCGGTACTCCCTGATGCGTGCCTTTATAAATAATATGTCATTTTTTTAATTTGAGTGGATTAGGATTGCTTATAAAATAAATAGAGTAGGTTAGGAGAGGTACTAATAATGCTATCATGAAGATTTCTTGATAATTTTGTAGTTTATGTGTAGCTTTCGTGGTACCGCCAGTTGGCCCTAATGATTATGTAATATAATGGGTGTTTTGTTCCTTTTTGTTCCCTCTGGCTCCGCATGAACTGTGACGCATCCGCGAGTCATCACGGGCACCATGGGTCTGACAAATTGATGCTACACAAGAGATCACATTACATATTCATTATATAGATATACAAAATTTCTTTATATGTTCCAGGAAGAATGTTATAAAGTAGTTATTAGATGAGTGAAATAATAAGTATTCAGTACTTATATTATGACAATAAATGTATTGCAACAATATTAAGTTATGGAAAATATCGTATCTATATATTCAACATATTTACTTGTTCAAGGAAGAATAGTTATAGATGATATCAGTGAAATAATAAATAGTTACATGATTTTTTTTAAAAAAAAACTTAATTTAAGTAGCTAGATAGCCGACAGAGATGAAGTATATACAAGAAGTAATGTATATATTCCGTGCCAGAAGTAAAAAGTGCATGGTCCTTATCAAGTGGCTCAACTACAGTCGGGCTTTTGGCGCTGACTGGACACCGCTAAAATCCATAATTTACAACTTGCCAGTTCGCACCACGTCAGATCCTCCTAAATTGTTTTAAGTATATTTGCAACAACGGGTCATTGACCACACGTCCCTCTAGTCTGGAAGTCTTTGTGCTAAACAACTAGCGTCATGATAATAATATATATATGGAATCCATGCTTGAATGAGTAACTGATCCAAATAAGATAAAATTATCCCATACACAGCGTTTCCTACTACATTGAAGGATCAGTCTACTAATTCTCGTGATGAAGAGGCTATACTAACCTTTTATGTCCATCTAGGTCGGAGTCTCAAGCTCCTCATCAAAACACAAGGCTCCTCGGCATCTTTTGTCAGCTGTCATTATAGCTGCTGCTAGAACTTGGTTAAGCTGATGTGTCTGCCTACCAGAGACAATAATCAAGGAAGAAATGACCCCTTAGTTTGGAAAGTTTGATGGTGACGATATGAGATGATTCAGGCCCCGTTCGTTTCCACCCTCTAAAATTTATATACTGTCACATCAAAGAGAATCTTACTATTAATAAGTACTTTTATTAATTTAATAACAAAACCTATGTCGCGACCCCCTCTAATTTGCGAGACGAATCTAATGATCCTAATTAATCTATGTTTAGCTACAGTGATGTTACAGTAAACATCTTCTAATAACATCATAATTACCCTCGTTGGATTCGTCTCGTGAATTAGATAGGGAGTCTACAATTAGTTTCGAGATTAGACTTTATTTAGTACTTAAAAATGATAAAATTCTCTTTGATTTGACCCTCTAAAAATTATATAGCTAGAAACGAACAGGCCCTCAGATGCCCTCCCTGTTGGCATGGCAGGTACGAACACGTAGGCTTTCTCGAAGTAGCTTAACACGTGGTTCATCCTGCAGAGAGGTTACTGACCCTTTTCGCCGGCCTTTGGATCGGCACGTAAGTGTGGTGACGTTTCTCTTGAAACTTTTATTGGTCACCGAACCAGAATCCTGTGACGATGATCAGTGACGGGAAAATGAAAGTTGCTGTTTATTAGAAATTTAGAATGGATACATCTGTAGGAAGCGTTCTTTTCTCTACGTAGGGATTTCTTTGAACAATTGAACGGTAACTTGCATTCCTGCATGAAACACGAGCCCATTCTGGCTAAGCTAGGATGTATGGTGAGGGGCCGATTTCAAGGGAAGAATTATAACTCGTAAAGTAAATTTGAATATGCCATTAAGTGCAAATATTCATCCACTGCTTGTTCAACAACAACAACAACAAAACAAAGAATCCACTTCTTCACTGGACTTATTCAGTGTCTGGTGTGTCGGTCTTCGTTTTCCTTTGAAACATATAAAGTTTATACTTGGTCCCGTGCAATTATCTTTCTGTTTTGATAAAATAAAAATACCCTCCTTTTTGGAGAAGGGAAACTTATCCCTTGTCCTGGGTCGGGTGCTTGTTTGACCAAAAGCTGAAATAGCTTCAAATAAAATAATGATTCGACGAGCTCCATCGTGTCCCAGTTGCTTCTTTGGATGGTTTCGGTACAGTGGCACTCATGTCATTCGAACAAGCGCTTACTCCTCCGTCCTTCGATTGGTGAAAGATAACCAGCCAGTCCACAGAGAGTGTTTTAGCAGCTCACATAATTGTGCCACTTATAGGACCATAAACTTTTGCTTAACCGTGCAAGTTAGGTCTGAGGCTTTATCACTTTTGCACTCCACTGCAAGACTTTGCTGTCAACATATAGAAACATGTTTCTGAATACTTTCGGCATTATGGGTCCGGATGCTGCTTTCTTGACTTGACGAAATCGGGTAACTTGCCATTATTTATATCCCATAACTGCCATATATGGAAGTAAGAAATAAATGTTTTTCCTGCATTTGACTATTTCAAAATGAAACAAGGTTTTTCTTTGTGCAAATTAAGAGAAGATTAGTATTTCACAGTAGACCCATATCGATGTTTGTCATGGTTATTTTGTAATCCTCTTTTCCACAATGATTTGAAAGACACCATCTTATTATGAAGCAACCCAAATACTCACAAGGAATACATGAATGGCTAATATTATCAAGGAAGCTAAGCTAGTATGAGTGTGAATGACATAAAGCCGCCAAAGCCAGGTCACCGTAATCACAAAGGAGGCTCTACGAGATTCTAATGGACAATGACCCCCTTTGCCGTCAACCTCCCCCAGCCCCCTGCTTGCTTTCAACTCACGATGCAAGCGGCGCGGGCCTGCCCGCAACACCGCTGGGCTGACCCGCGCCGCAATCCTGCTAACTGGCCCGCCAAGAGGCCCGCTAACTAGAGCGGTACTACGCGGCGTGGGGTGCGGCTGCCCGTAACGCCGCTAGCCGCGCCGCCAAACCTAGCGCGCGACGCACGAGCACGACGCGGGGGAATGCAGTCGCTAGTCCGAGCCCCGTGCGCGGTGGCCTGCGACTTCCTCTGCTCCTGGAACGACTCGGGCATCACGGGGCCGGGATCAAGTGCATCCGCGGCAGCGTCGTCGACTCGTCGCCATCTCCCTCCCCTGGAAGTGCCTCGCCGGCCAGATCCCCTCCTCCACACAGGCGCGGCAAAGCAAGCAGCTAACCATACGGTGCGGCGCGATGCGGGCAGCCGCGCAGGCCCGCGAAAGTGTTTGCGGCTCGTGCGGGATGCGGGCGCCGCTTGCATCCCGACTTTCAACACACAGATGGAAATGTAAAAGAGTGCCACGTTGGAGCCAACCCAACATAATTCATTGGTTAACCTCACACCACATTTTTATTTTTCAATTCAAAGGGAACAAATGCAATCCCCATATTTTTCTATTGGTCAAAAGACTCTATCGCTGGTGTTAATTTCCAGAATCGACGAGGCCAACGTCAACGTGCATCTGTGTGGAAGACGGCCGTCCAGCTAACCATTCAACAAAGATGCGAGAAAACACGTGAGCAAAAAAATGGCTATTCCGGTGTCCGAAAAGCTAAAAGATGATGAGCCACAAGACATTCTTTTTTCTTTGAAGTTAATGGTCACTTGCATTGTTAGGCAGGGTGGATCTAGGAAAACATGTGGCTAGGGTAACATGAACAACGTTCTGATAATATGTTCTGACTTGCTATAAAAAAATGTGTAGTTGAAACTTCTTTCGAAAATTTAAATCGCTAAATCTTTTCCTGAATCGCTAGGATTTATCTTATAAGAAGAACACAATATGTTTGCTGTGAATATGCAATGTGAAACTTTAGCATCGATGGCTTCAAAGCTGTGCGCAGAAAGAGGGGGGGGTGGAGATTAATTGTGCTGACCCACAAGGGTCGACAGAGATCGTAGTAGATTTCCACGTGTGTTTTCCGCCTCATGATGGGGGAGAAAGGGCCAAGCAAACCACTCGTGCACGAGCTAATCTTAGCAATGAAATCCCTGACTGAAATGGTAGGAAAACATGAAGCGACAAACGAGACGACGCCTTTCCGGTGTTGGCACATCACTGTAGCGAAAGGAAAGGCTCATCGGCCACCGCTTCACCAGCTAACCAGAAACCAACACGGCGACGGTATATCTTTCAGCAACCTGCTTCTCTGCTGCAATTCGTTCCTAAACGTCCGCCTTGATTACATAATTGACACGGCTTTGTCGGGCCCAATCAGCATCGATTGATTCTTCTTCTACTCGTTTTCAAGAACCGGGATTCGTCTAAATCTTTTGCGGAGTTTTGGCAAGTTTTATATTGAAAATCTGTGCACCTAACCTAGCAACGCGTCAATAAGCTAACACGCGTGGGGTGTAATGTAATTAAAGGATGTACTGCAGCGAGTGCAAGTTAAATATCTTCACTTTTGGTCCTGACAAATGGAGCCTAGCTTTTGCCTCACATCATTATTTTTTCTCTCTCTCTCTCTTTTTAGAAATCACAAATCAGCAAATGAAGCACGAGGAGGCCGACAGCAAGGACCCAAAACCGTTTTTTTTTTACCATATGTGTTAAGACAAGTTGGTTAGCTGAAGCGCCGTGATCCAGTATATATTGCAGCTTCCCCGGCAGACACGCAGGAGCGGATGCAATCAGCGTCACCACCACCACCACTCCGCGGAGTAGGAGAGTAGCGTAGGAGACTAGCTAGGGAGGCTCGTCTTCTCCGGACACGTCCCGGCTGTCGGGCCACACGCACGCACGCACGCACCGAGAGCGAGCTGAGCTCCCGCTTCTGCTCCGTGGAAGCTGTTTGATGCGAGTGCTGCGGCCATGGCTCTCACGGCGACGGCGAGGGTGGACGACCACGACGAGTACGCCAAGCTCGTCAGGAGGATGAACCCGCCCAGGTGAGCGGCCTCGGTTGGGTTGATTCATCAAGTGCCTTTGATTTCTTTTCTTTTTTTTTTTGGTTTTCTATCCTGCTCTGCTTTTGCTTCTTTCGCTGGGTTACCCTTGAGGATTCTGGGGGCTTGTTTCTGCCGGCGTCGCTGCTATAATAAATTTCCGGAAGGCAGAGGAAGGAATCTGCTCGAGCATCTGTTCTTGTCTTATCCGGTTCTTCTTGTTTAATTAAGCCTCGTGTGTTCCGTTTCTTGTTTGATTCGCTGCTCCTTGTAATCTTCTCTCGCAATTTCGTGTATCTGTCTCTTTGCTTCTGGGTACTCTGAATCCTCTGCTTTCTTGAATCTGTCGGGCTGCTCTGTTTTTTTTCCCCTTTTGCAGTTCCGTTCTTGTTTCTTGAATCCCAAGCAGAGCGCAGTTCGGATGACACGTATCCGTGTGACACAGGGTTGTGATTGACAACGAAGCCTCGGCGGACGCGACGGTGATCCGGGTGGACAGCGTGAACAGCCACGGCACCCTCCTCGCGGTGGTCCAGGTCATCGCCGACCTCAACCTCGTCATCCGCAAGGCCTACTTCTCCTCCGACGGCAACTGGTTCATGGACGGTGAGCGCCTTTCGTGACACGGTAGATTTCCATTCGTTTCATCAGCGGACAGAATGGAAAAACTGAACCTTTTTCTTTTGCCTTCCGAATAATGATCTCCAGTGTTCAACGTCACCGACCGCGACGGCAACAAGGTCCTCGACGCGCCAACCATCTCCTACATCCAGAAGGTAACGATTTCATCGCTGATTGGTGCTCTGAATTCTCGAATTGTGGAGTTTACTGAGCAGCCTTTACTGGTCGGATTTGAGCCCGCCACATTTGGCAGACGCTGGAGTCCGACGACTGCTACTACCCGGATTCGGCGGTGGGCATCGTGCCGTCGTCGGACGAGTACACCTCCATCGAGCTCACCGGCACGGACCGCCCGGGGCTCCTCTCCGAGGTGTGCGCCGTGCTGGCCGGCCTGCGCTGCGCCGTCCGCAGCGCGGAGCTCTGGACCCACAACACGCGCGTCGCCGCCGTCGTTCACGTGACGGACGCCTCCTCCTCCTCCGGCAACGGCAACGGCGGCGCCATCCAGGACGCGGCCCGCCTCGCCGACATCAGCGCGCGGCTGACGACGCTCCTCCGCGGGCAGCAGGAGTCCGGCAGCGCGTCGTCGTCGTCCGCGCAGGCGCACAAGGAGCGGCGGCTCCACCAGATGATGTCCGACGTGGAGCAGCCGAGCCCACCAAGCGCCGAGCCGCAGCAGCAGCGGGACCGAGGTGTCGGTGACGGCGTGCGCGGAGCGCGGGTACACGGCGGTGGTGGTGCGGTGCCGCGACCGCGCCAAGCTGCTCTTCGACGTGATCTGCACCATGACGGACACGGGCTACGTGGTCCACCACGGCACCGTGTCCTCCGAGCCCGGCGGCCGCGCGTACCAGGAGTACTACATCCGCCACGTGGACGGCAGGCCGGTGCGGTCGGAGCCGGAGCGCGTGCGCCTGGTGCGGGCCCTGGAGGCGGCCATCGAGCGCCGCTGCGCGGGGGCCACCAGCTCGAGCTCGAGGTGCGCGGCTGCGACCGGGCCGGCCTGCTCTCCGACGTCACCCGCATCTTCCGCGAGAACGGGCTCACCATCCGCCGGGCCGAGATCGCCTCGCGGGCCGGCCAGGCCCTCGACACGTTCTACCTCGCAGACACCGGGGGCCAGCCCGTGCAGCCCAAGACCATCGAGGCCATCCGCAAGCAGGTCGGCGAGGCCACCACGCTGCGCGTCAAGCACAACCCCTTCGCCGCCGCAGACAACGCCGGCACCACGGCCTTCGTCTTCGGGAACCTCTTCAAGTTCTACAGACCGTTCCAGAGCTTGGGCCTCGTCAAGCTCCCCTCCTGATCCTCCTGATCTCCTCCTGCCCTGCACGTAATCGTCTTCTTTTTTTCTCACAAGGTTGGTCGGTTCATATCTCCCTGTAAATACGGTTGGTTCCTCCTGGATGATGGCGACATATATAGTCAGGTGTGTAAATATGTAGCTAGCTAAGGTTTACAGAATAGAAAGTTTTTTTTTTTGTTGATAATTTACAGAATAGAAAGTTGTTGGAGGGAAAGAAATGTTTGATTAGGTCACCAGCAAAACATTAGTTACGCTGGCTCTGTAAATATAGTGTCCTGTACATATGTGCATCGGGAAAATGCAAAGTGATGTAAAGTGTGTTGCAGTGTCACAGTTGTGCCATCGATTGATGGCCCAAAAGCATGATCACCAGATCAAAACTTCCATGCTACTTTGAATAACTGAACAAATTCAAATCAAACTGGGTTACTCAACTCAGAAGAGGTAGCATTCATTTGTTTCTAGAATTGTAAGTAATAATAACTAATGTTTGCATTTGAACTAATATGTCCACAGATTTCATTGAGTTTCTCTCTAAATAGTATTGACATTGGTACTAAGATGTCTAGATGTTTTATTGAGTTTCCTTGACGCATTGTTGGCTTCTTGCTGCATGCAAGAAAATAGCATGCTGTGTTTTTTTTCTTGATAAAAGTGGTACCCCAACAAATAATAATAATAAAGCCAGTAAAAAGCCGAGTACAAGGAAAAGGGATTGCGTAACTTTCGATTACATAGCACCTCTGGTGTCCTACGTGAGTGTGGATGAGATGCTAGAAAAGAGCAGAGAAGAAGCTACAAGACAGGCCGACGGCAGACTGACTGTCCAAGAACCGCCGAAAGGGCCTCACTAGAAGAGCGTAGGTTGATCGAGGGTCTATTGCCTACTTGATGAAGTATCTTTGGTGAAATTGAATGCGTATATAATTCACCTGGACATATATGAAAGGCAGATCAGGCTCCTCTGGTTAATTTGCAGGACATTCGGAGGCAGACAGACAAATGCTGAATTTGAATCACTATGGTCCGAAGCACCCGGGAGTCCGGGACAGTAAACATTCTGAAAGGCAGGAGCACAGAATGACGCCAGTGGACATTGAGAAAACAGGTACTACCACATATACAAAGAGGCTAGTGTGGTCACTGCATGCACCCCTGCTGCAAAAATGTAACATGGAGCGCCACACACTCACTGAAAACATGTAGCTGGCAGATGTCACTACAGACCTTCTTGCCGACCGAGTTGTTGACCTTCTTCATCTCCCACACGATAGGTGGCGAGGTCGTAGAGGTTATTAGGCAAACCTGCGAAGGGATGAACGTCGGTTTGGTGAAGAAGAGGACACAACGGCAAACACTGACCATGAAATCCATCCGCACCGGTGTATGCAGCGAATGTAGTGTGGAAGCGTGGCAGAGCTTGTTCGGGGTTCAGCAAGACAGCAGAGTGCACAAAGGCGCCGACCAACCGGAAAAGAGAGGCCACACCGGCAAGTAGAATGGGGATGGGGAGGAAAGGCGAAAAAGCCGAAAGTAGAGAGGCCACGCCGGTTAGTGGTGGCCTGGTGGGCTTGCTAGAAGGGACCAGTTTGCGTGGGCTTGAGGTTCAGTTTGAGGTCCAGTATGATGAGTTGATGACAACAGAAATGGACTAGCCCAGAATAAATCATTCAGAAAATGAAGTGGACTTTGCTCTTTCCGTTATGTTCTTAATTTTTTTCTATATATGAATTTTGTTGAATCAAATTGCCAGCCACGTGTTTTTTGTGACTCAAGTCAGCAGGGAAGACCCTACTTGTATTTTTGTATTACTAATAAAAAAGGTTTATGTACAAAAGAGCTCCAAGCTGAAAAAAAGTCCCTAATCTATCTACATTAAGGCAGATTACAGAGAAAGTTATCAACCAGTGTTTTCACTCTTGGCTTAGCTTTCAGAGTCACCAATGCGAATTCCTCTTGTTGTCAAATATCACACCATTCCTGTGACACTATAACCCAGCATCCAACAATCACAACTTCTCTGAAAATCGACGAGTTGAAAGCTCTGCTAGCATGAAGGAGCATGTCTTTTTTTTTTTTTTTTTTGGAAACCAAGGCAGGAGCACTGCCATTCATTAAGGTAGGAAGCAAAATTTACAACCTAAGGAGTACATAAAACTAAATACACCAACAAGCTGTGCAGACACAAGCAACACACACAAACAACACAGATTAATGAAACCACAACACAACTAGAACACCAACGACGACCATGAAGACACAACTAGCCCACAATGACACAACCAGATGGTGAGACTAGCCAAGGTGTGGAGAAAGCGCTGCCACAATATCCCGAACGCACGGCTTTTTAAACTCAACAATGCCATAAGGAGGTTCGGTGGCAAGAGATTCTTCAAGTGGTCTGCATACTTCTGAAGTTTAACTTCATCAAGCTTGCCATTTTTCCCAACAACACTCAACTGCACATCTCTCTTAACAAAAATCCACTTCTTCGTCAACATATCCCGAACCACTTTGACGACTGGTTTTCGAGATTTTATTTTCGTCGTCCGCTGGTGACTCAAACTCCGAGTGTCCACTAAACACTCCACGAGTAGAATCCTTCATAGTTGAATTGAGTTGAGGAGAATCTTTCATACTCCGAGTAACTGATTTCTTTTTTGTTGAATCCTTTTTCGGTGAAGTGTTGTGTTGAATGGAGGGAGACAGAGGAGATACCACACTGTGCTTTAGGCTACTCAAAGCTTTAATCAACTCATGCCCAATCAACTGGTCCTCATCACATCTAACAATTGGTGGAGTCTGAACAAGATTGACAGGTGACCTAGTTGTGCTCGATCATTTCTTCAGCAGAAATGTGGTTGGCAACTGGTGAGGGCACAACAACTTGCAAAGTGGAGGAGCCATCACCACCATCATTCATATGCATCACGAGGTGAGCCTCTATAACCATCGGATCAAATGATTTCTCACAAACTGTCGATGGTGAAGTGAGCTTGAATTGGAGCAGGCTGTCATCAACAAAAGAGTATGTGCCTGTAGAGGTATGCATAAGAACCGAACCATCCTCTAGATTTCGACTTGGAGGCAGTTCGGAGCAACGGGATGGGCAATCCTTAGAGATGTGGCCATAATGGTGACAATGCCAACATCTCATCGGATTGTAGCAGACCGCAACCTTGTGATCCTGAGCAAGACAGTTAAAACACAATCCTTTCATCCTTCTCAAATAGTGTGAACGCCACTTCTCATGCTGTTGGCTCCTGCTGTTCAGCTGAAACTTTTTGTCCGAGCTCCTGACCTCATAAGCAACGACAACTTCTTCGGTGCTGAGACAACTTGGATGAAGCAGAATATCTTTGTAGGATGGCTTACCTAGGCCATCCGCACCTCTCGACTCAGTCGCACAAGATTCAGAAGCTCCATTCTGTTGTGCAGAGGTCACAACATTAAGCGATCGAGCGCCTCGCGCCCCACCGACAGCCCCAATGTCACGGGAAGTTGCATCAACACCAGCAGAGCGGCAGTCACTGCCACCAGCATCAAGGCCAAGAACGACGCTATTGCTGACAGCAGAAGTGAGGGGTGAGGACGACTGGAGCCGAGGTTGGTCCGTGCTTGCGCCATCCGAGGAGGGGTTCACAGATCGCGCTGCGGTCACACCACGGTGGCACAACTTGCCTGTCGTGCGAACCTGCTTCGACGCGACGGCGACGGCCGCACTGCAACGCGCAGCAGAGGTGATGAGCTGCGCTCTTCCTCCATCCTGCCCCTCACTGGGGATACTCGGAACGCCACCACGGCATTGCTTGCTCGCCCCACAAGCGGTCCATCTGTGGCGCGAAGGCACGGAGGCACCGCGGCCGTGGTGGCACTGCCGGCATCGGCAACACTCAGCATCACGAGTAGCATGTGGGCGGGAGCAAATGGAACGAGGCCCGGGAAGGAGCGGAGACGATAGCCGCCCCTGGCCATGGCCAATCTGTGCGGATCTGGTTGGGGAAGGTTCCTCGATCTGAACATGGGGGAGAGAGGAAGGGGCGCTGCATGTGGGAGAGGGTGGAAGGAGCGAGAAAGGCTCTGGATCTACGGGTCGGAAGGCTGAATCGGCCGGAGCTGTGGCTGCCGCCGGCGAGGAGACCGGCGGCGGGCGGGTCGCCAGGGCGTCGCCTCTCTAACGGTTACTTCGCGAAGGAGCCTTCCTAAATCTTTTCCAGTTTTTTGTCTGGACTCCCAAATTGCTTGAAGGAGCATGTCAGCAGGCTGTAATTGAGTAACCCAACGGATGTTCAAAAATCTCCAGCACCATTTGGTGGACGAATTGCCAGCCATGTTACAGTCATAACAATGAGACGTTACAATTTGCAACACTGCTGGCCACTTGGTGGATATATGCATTGCAGGTGACATACCCTTCGCCGGACGTTCTGCGTGTTCTCGATGATGGCCACATCATCATGATCCTCCTCGTTGGCCGCGAATGCGAGGCATGCCTGCGACACGTGCGCCACGTACTACATTATCCCGGACGCATCAGCATCCAGGCACACGCCGTCGCGGAACAGGAGCACCGCCGCCGGCAACGCCACGTCGTCGCCGCCCCGGACATGTTGCAGCATGTGTCCAGGTTCGGGAACGTCGGGGCCTTCCTGTGTACTCGAGCGCCTCCATCCCGGTCGCGAACGCCTCCTACAGGGGCTCGCACGCTTTCGGTGCCAGCCGCGTGATCGTCATCGTGCGAATTGAGCCCACGAGCGCGCTGGCGTACGTACGCAAGACGGACGTCGCGATGGGCAGCAGCCGCCCGCCCACCAGCATGGGCGTGACCCGCGCATTCTCCCCGCAGGACATTCTTCTCTTTGTAACAACGTAGGGTGTATTTAGTAGAGCTTATGTTTGTGTTGCCTTTTACTTGCTTTGTCTCTCTAGTACGATTATAGGTGTGTCTGGTAATAAACTGATTATGGCTTCAATATGGTTGGTACAACTTATATGACTTATCATGGTATAAGTTGTCCCATAATCTGGTTCATAAGCTATGCGCCACTAGCTCTTGTTTTTCTTTCTATAAGATATAACACCTAGCAACTTGGAACACTAACCTGCAAGAAAATTTTATGCTTGCTTAATTAGTTTTTGGTAGTTCTACTGAATAATCTATAGGCCGTTTCTCCATTTGGGTCCTGTTTGGAACGAAGGAATAAAAAGCGTAGGAATAGGAAAAAACACGAGGAACGAAGAAAACACAGGAATGAAGAAAGTGAGAAAACCGTAGGAAAAGAAAACAAAGGAATTGGAAACTTTTGTTGTTTGGATTGCAGGAATTCATAATACAGGAATTGAAATAAAAAAATCAAACGTAAGTGTTAGATTAACTTAAAGAAGAAATATGTTTCAATACAAAAATACACATTAATTAATCTGTTTGTCGCTTTCCTACATATCGAGTCGTCATGAGGCATGATGTGTCTCTCTTCAATTGACCCGTATCTCTCATTGGATTTCCTAATCGTGGCAGTGATTAGCACCAATTTTGATGGAGGAGAGAGAACTAACAAGGAGCAATGGCAGGGCGTGAGCATGCAAGGAATTGTTCCCTTTGATCTGAGCGGATTCTTTTTTTCCTGCAAAACGTACACCGGCTGCTTCCTTTCCATAGGAAAGGATCTAAGATTTCCTCCATTCCAAACGCGTTGGCATTATTCCTTTCCGGAGGAAGACATTCCTACAAAATTCCTTTATGCATCCTTTGAGCCAAACGGAGCCTTGGTTAGGCACTGGTTTAGCTCACGTACAGTGTAAATCTTAAACCCATTGTTCATGTCCAGATATGTTTTTTTTTTTTAAAAGTCCATGATAACATACATGCACTTTGCTAGTATACACATATTTGATTAAACAATTTTATGACCACGAGCTGAGAGAGAAGAGCGTCTCCCACCTCCATTGAATTCGATTGATTAGAATAAGCAACAACAATCAGTCATCTCGAAGGATTATATTAGCATGCCCAGATGTGAGGTGGAAATTGAAAGAGACCGAACGCATCATACAACTCCAACACATACACACGTGAAACAAACAACTCAGTATGGAACAATAATATGTACCAAGAAAACAATAATAATATCTAAGAGCACAACTCCTTGAGCATGTTTCTGAAAACAGAGCTGGAAGGACCATCTAAGAGGGGAACGTGGAGATCCAAGGAGGTGGTCATGGTCTCATCAAGGAGGTTCACGTTTCGTTGTCTATGGCCCCGCTAGTAATTTAGGTATACGATGAACAATAGTAATCGACGTCAATGAAGGATCATGGAGGAACATATATATACTGAATGATATCAAAATGTAGATAAAGCATAGACAAAGGTCCAGGTACAAGCATTGTGGGCTTCGATGTGGAGATGATTATACTGTATTTATCAAACATAGAGCATGTCTCAATATATTTTTCATATTCGAAAGGACCTCCTTTGATTGCACTAATCAGTTAGTATATCGTAGGATGGCCATTCGTACGCTCCACAGGTTTATTGGGCTTTTGCAATGGTTACGGCCGTGCTGAGAGTTTGGCTCTTTTTTGGATGGTACTAGTATATGTCTGCGGGCGCCGGGCGAAAGAAAATGGGTTCACTGATCACGCAGCTGCGCGGCCGAGGCCCTGCTCCTCCTACGCGCGCATCCCATGTGCCGCCACCGAGCTAGTAGTGTACTAGTGTGGACGCGAGCACTCACATGCGCGAGCGCGTCCTTTGGCAAGCCACACACGCTCGATCCCTGGCGCCGCTGTCGTGTCCCACTCGGCCACCGGCTGGACCATCCATGCAGATGCATCTCTTGCTTGCCCATACCCGCTGCACCTGCGCTGTCCCCACAGCGATCGAGCTCATCCTACATCCTACTGTTCATCACCACCGGTTCGTAATAAATACCCATAGATTTTCGTTTTCCTTGAGTCCACATAGCCGGCGGCGGCAATCCTACACACGTACAAATCCCATGGCAAGAGCCGAGAGCCTTACATCCTGTGCCTATTTCTCGTCTTCGTCCTCGTCTCCGGCAGCGCCGCCGCAGCAGGAGGGAAAGGGAACGGCACGAGGAGGGCGGCGGGGTGCCGGCGCGGCGATCTGGTGGTCCGGCAGCGCGCGACGGGGCGCACGGTGGAGGGCAAGCCCGAGTACGCGGTGGAGGTGCGCAACGCGTGCCGGTGCGCCGTGTCGCGCGTGCTGCTGCGCTGCTACGGCCTCAGCAGCGTGGAGGCCGTCGACCCGCGCGCCATCCGCGCCGTCGACGCCGACCGGTGCCTGCTCCGCGGCGGCCGCGCCATCCCCGCGCGCGGCGGCGCCGTGCGCTTCACCTACGCCTGGATGACGCCGCAGGACTTCCCGCTCCTCAGCTCCACGCCGCACTGCGCTGCTCCCCATCCTCCTCCTCCTAGCACGCCCCGCTAGCTCATGATGCTACAGCGCTCTTGATTAACTCCCTGCCTCTTCTTGTGCAAGTGTAAAACCAAAGTGTTTCTCGATCGGTTTCTTCCGGTTTGGTTCGCCCACGCCTTAATTATGTGATTATTATTTTGGTTAATTACTCCCTTCTGCAGTGTGTATTGTTCTGACTAATACAGTGTATGATAGTGTGCATCGATTTGCTCGAGATAGATAAGCACTGTATTGTCATAATCAATTACTCTTATATCCTGCACTGGTACTGTGATTTCCTATCGGGATCGGGAGTAATAATGCACGGCTGCACGGGACGCATGTACGCGCGCCGCGGACACGCCGCGACGTGCGCCAGCTTTCCTGCGGACAAATCACGTGCCTTGTCCGCGACCTCTCTCCACCTCTTTCCAACCAGTGTTCACACTGCTAGCTTTGCACTTGCTTCGGGCCTCGTATTAAAGGCTCAGTTACTCGTGTCAGTAGAAACCATCCTAATTATTAAGTATATCTTAATTTTTAACTAAAGTATATAAATTAGAATCAAATGATATAATCTATGATTACCTGTCTCTCTTTGGCTTCGTCCCTTGTTTCCCATCTTCCTGCCGCATATCATTCATCTCAACGGAGTGCAAATAGCACGAGGTCGACCCCCTTCCCAACCCGCAACAGGGGGTCTTGTGCCCCCTAACCTCTATCATCCTTTCATCTTCTTTGCAAATGATAAGTCCCATAACACCTCCTTTGGGTTACTGGTAACTTGTTGCAATGGTTAAGGTTTGAATTCGCCAATACAGTATAAGAAACAATATGAATTTTGCTATGCATGTGTGTGGGTCTAAGATGTGCAAATCAAAACTTTCATAAAAAAGATGAGTGTAATATTTGCAAAAGTTCTTTGGCATGCTTCACTGTCACCGTACAATCCTGCATGCAACAAGCGCCACTACAACAGTCGAGAGTTGGTGGTCTCTCCAATCTGTTCCTTTTCTTTTTCTTCTACTTTTCTCCGTACCGATTTCTTGGACTCAAGGAAGAATGAGCTCAATCGAGGCTAGGATATGATTGAAGTATGAAGATTCTTGAAAGGTTCAATGAGCTCAATTGAGGCTATGATATGATTTAAATATCTAGATTCTTGGAAGGTTCTGATGGGCACACAACTCAATCATGATTATTGGATTCACTCAATTAATTCAAGAAATCTACCATTGAAACATTTTGTATTTGTATTCATAAGGTTGAAGTGACGACATTTCAAGTTATATAGATATTCAATTTGTATAATTTCTATCCATACCAACATTTGGATGTGCATTCATATTATTCCTTTTTTTAGGAAAAAATGTGTTTCTACCATCAATTTAAATGCCAATTGTGATTCTCACTTCAAAAAAGTTGCTGTAAAATCATAAAATTTTAGACTTGGGGTTAAAATTACCACTGAACAAAAAAGCGATGGTAGAAATGAAATTGCCCCTTCTTTTAAAATTGTCAAATAATAAGGCATGATCCCACTTGTATTGAATATGTTTTCAGCCAAACTTTTCATTAAGCTCGCGCAATGAGTATGTTGGTTACACAAATTGTGTTTGTTTTTCAACAATTCCATATTGTATACATCACCTTGTGAATCTAGAGGGTGTTTCAAGATTGGTTTGTAATAATCTTAACTAATCCTTAGTAAACACTCTTTTTCCAAGAACTGAGGGCACATTGCCTTCTAATTAGAAGTCTGTGTGTTCAATAGCTTCATTTGAATCCAGTTGAAATGTTTCGACTTTTATCCTCAAAGATTTGATTCTTGGTCAGCTCTGAAAGCAACATTTTTAAACTAAAACATGTCATAAAACAAAACAAGTAGCCTTCCATTTTTGCCAACTTATCATTGATTAGTTTCATCGAGTATTTTTTTCTAGATTAAAGGAGATAAAATTATCGATCTAGCCCATGCGGGCATACCCTAAACTAGAAACTGTAGAACTCATTTTGTGTTCAAAGGTTCAAATCATGTTATTTGAAAGCTATCCTTAACTGTTCTCACCTTCATTCTTTGCCGCTTGTCATGTATAGTTTTCCCTCCTTTTCTTTTAATAAAAGAGGTTACAATGTATTATGTCTCCATCGTACCAAGCACATTTTCCAATACCCAAAACTGCTGATATAATCATTGTCTCTGGTTTTGGACTGAAAGAAATATCAGAATAGGGAAGGAAAGAGGATAATGGTGTTTCTTCACCGTAGTCTGGGGCGTATTTAGTGGTGTTGGATGGACTCCATGTTTATATATGCTTGTGGATTCCATTACTTAGTAGTGTATGCTACCAGATGAATTAACCTTATTTGCATAATACACCCTTCTTTTAATGACAATGATTGTTTTTCTGAAACACAATGCAAAAACAAACACTCATATATACGTACGAGCACTTACTCATATGAATAAATGAACACCTTACCCCTATGAACACCTATGAAAGATCAGGCTAGGTAATCTTGAGATTCATGATGTTAACACATAGACACCTCGCTGTAATCAGGAACATTGTCCACTAATGAAAGAATAATTAGACGTAAATGCAATACGCGTGTAATTTAATTCCTCCAATAGGGACCTAACCAACTGAGCTAACAATATACGCAGTTTTCTAACGTTGATAATTGTTGGATCTATCTACTTTCTACTATTTGGACATGCATGTTGCTTCAGTAGCAGTGGTCTTTTTTGTCAAAAGGTATCTCAATCGAGCTCAAATGATTTAACTAACATATTAAACAATTTGAATGACGTTATGTGACATCTATTGTTCTTGCTTCTTAGGTAGAAAAATGCTCATAAATCATTATAAATATAGCCGACCATGAGATTGAGGACAATTGGTGCCATTATAAATACAATAGACCACTAACGAACTCAATAATATTGTAAAAATAGGACTCACTTCGATACCATTAAAAATATTAAAATACTGATAAATCATATTGGTGTCCATGATAAGGCACATGCAGGAGATTAGGGACCTATACGATGGTATGTCGAAATTTATATTCCTATAATACTATATGTCAGTGACACAGTGTAAATGGGTTCTAACTGGCGCTCCATGTGATCCACATCGGTTTTCTAACGCCGCATACTTTTTTTCATGCAAACAAAGCTGAAGTTTTTGTCACTTGTGCATGCCAACCCATGGATCGATGCCCAGAGATCAATTTTCTAGGCAGCTCAGTCGCAACAGAAGATTTGCTAATCTGCGTTGTTGTACCGACCGGCAGTTTATGCTGCACTCTTCGATGATTATTAGTTGATGCTCCGCCGCTTCAAACCCTTGACCCGCCACTGGATTTAGGCACACGTTGTTAAGGTTGACACGGTCGTTCCTCTGCATCTATCTGGAACTCTGCAAATTATATGCGCGGAGGATGATTCGCCGTTGACAGAATCATGAGATCACCCCGCGGCTTTGGTCTGCGTTTAATGCGTACTCTGACTTGACGATCACGACAATCCAAGTCGACGGTCATGGTGTCGAGAAGTGTTTTTTTTTTGTGCTCCACACTGACGGCGCGTGTATAAATGCTGCGACGGCGCCGCTGATTATTATTTGGCGATCGAGAGAGGAATAGCTCTGTTGATCATCCTCTCCAAGTTAATTTCAGCGACTGCCTTTCTGAAGGCACGCATGCTTTGTTTGCGCTGTGGTTAATGGAGAAGCTTAGCGTTAGGACGACGACCAAGAGCACGCAGCCTCCACATTGCTGCGTTGAGAAGAGGAAGCAGCCAGGCTTCCTGTCCAGGGCCATGGAACGGTGCCGGTCGTCCCTCTGTCGGCGGCGTACAACATCGTCGTCGTCATCAGCGGCGCCGGCGGGGTGCTTCACGGTGGTGGTCGGGCCGGGGAAGGAGCGGTTCGCGGTGCGCGCCGAGCACGCGAACCACCCGCTGTTCAGGGCGCTGCTGGAGGAGGCGGAGGCCGAGTACGGGTTCCCACGGCCGGCGGCGGGGCCGCTGGTGCTGCCGTGCACGGCGGAGGAGTTCCGGCGGGTGATGGCGGAGGTGGAGCGGGAGGAAGATGAAGCGGCCGTAATGACCTGCTCGGCGTCGACGCGGTCGCCGGTATCACGAAGGTTGCTCTTGCAAATTAGGGGCAAGGTACCCGTGCGGTTTATTACCACAAGATTCGATCGCCCGGCACGTAGTAATAAGGGATGAGCTTCTCGAATCCTGCGTGCGTGCTGCACACGTGTACAGTAGCACTTATATAAACATCCTTTGTTGTATGCTTGTCTGCACCCACGCAACAAAGAAGTTGCCAGAGTGAGTGATATTGGCAGAAGCCAAGTTTTCCAATTGGATAACGATGACGTTTGAGGATACTGATCAGACCAGCCAGGCTGACTTATGGAAGCATATGCCGGACTTCTTCCAGAACTCAAGATCGGAATATGCTGCGACTGAGAATGCAGCTATCAGAAATGCGTGAGTTGAGTCTTCGGCTGTAACAGGGCGACTGGAGTAGTGTTCTGCATTGGAGAAGAGTTATAATGGCAACCACAATGTCAAAAATAAAAATAAGCAGTCCATAGACAACAAATATACTCCTTCATAGATAATAAATATACTCCTTCTAGGTACATCAATGACAAAAATCGCACAGTCATAGGGCACATCAATGGATAAGGACTCGGTAGTCCTTAGACCAGTCTGTCTCAGTGCATAGTTTCATCTCACACTTATCAAGAGTGTCACATCAGATTTGTAGATATGATTTGGTGGATGAAACAATCACTCTCAATATACAGTTTCATCTCACGATTTTATAGATAAGTTGATAGCATTAAATTAACATGTAGTTGTTGTATTCGGATTGGTCAAAATATGTCGAGCCCACTACTATTTTTTAGAAAATAGTAACGAACACATTAGGTCGGCTACTATATTGTGGCCCAGCAACCACCTCCTCCGGCATATAAAATCACTCCAAACCCTAACCCTCAACCCATTCTCTCCCTCCACCAGCCGCCCTCTCTCTCTCTCTCGCCCTCCTCCCCGCGGCACCGCCCTCCCGGCCCTCCAGCCGGCATCGCCTCCCCGCCGGATCCGTGGCGGCGGCGGCGCGTGGGGCGGCGGGGTCGGATCTGGCCGGTGGCGATCGGCTCCGACCGCCGGTGCACGGATCTAACGGGAGGATCTTTTTTCTGCTAGAAATATAGTAGTGGGCTTTGACCCGGTAGCGCTACTATCGTTTTACTTAGTCGCGGTTTCGTTTCCGCTATTGTCATTTCTTTGTCGTAGTGATAGGCCCCGGTGGTTGAAATTAATTCCGCTCACTATGGTCACTTTTAACCTGTCACCGTAGAACTCGATTGCAATAGTGATGACTGCCTCACTATTGATAATAAGAATATAAATTTCTACTGAAAGAATAATTAGTTATAAATACAAGTCAGTATCAAATTTGGGATTTGAATCTATCCAGTACGTTACACCTAACAAGCTAAGCTGATAACGAAATGTTACTTATAGTTTAACACGTTCCATTCCACCATTAAAAACCTTTCTTACTCAGTTTGCCGATTTCTGCTTGCTAAAAAAAGGCCCGTTCAATTATTTAATTTTCTTTTACGAGAACTCATGTACGTTATTTATAGTTACCGCTATATGATGTAAAACTATAAAGTTTTTTAATTAAGAAGAGAAACCAATGGCATGGCAGAGTGTTCATTTGATTGTGTGATCACAATTTTAGATCTACGATGGATAATTTATGATCACAAATAATTGGAATAATAAACACAGTTCAGCTTAACCGTAAAAAGTGTTCTGGTTGGTAGGAAAATGATTTTGTGATCACAAAAGTTTGATATTAATTCATGGTGGTGCCACACAATTTGTGATCACACCATCACATATGTGAGGGGTTAGTGGTGGCATATGCAGATTACGTGATTATGTGATCAAAATTTCAGATCCACGTTGAGCAATTTATGATCACAAATTATAGGAATAATAAACACAGTTCGACTTAAGTGTGCTCGAAGGCAGGAAAAGGATTTTGTGATCACAAAAAGTTAGTTAGATTCGTGGTGGTGTCACACAATTTGTGATGACAACATCGCGTATGCGAGGGGTTAGTGGTGACAGTGCACAAACTTGCTGTGATGAGTGAATTTGGTAGGACGTAAAAAGAATTGTGGGTAAAGAGATTAAATAATTTTTGACAAGAAAAATACATGACCATTGCTCAGTAAAAGGTTGTAAACTTGTAATAAAGGTGAAGACCATCCATGTTTGCAATAGTCACCAAATTCCAAGAAGTGACAAAAACAATAATAATAGCTTTAATCATCCGTATAGAATATAACATAGCCATGAGAATGAAACTAGAAAATTAAAAAGTCCAATATTATTCACTGTTTGCGTCCCTTATTGGGCACGGAATTGATTTAGCTCGTCAGGGAACTTATCCACTTTGCTCTCCGGGTGGAATATGAGGTAATGTAGGATTTCAGCCCTCATCTCATCAGAGCGACCCTACAAAAAAATAAAAATCAAATTAAAGATTCTGCTGGGCTGCTATATCAGAATATGCAAATGCATATGATATTCAACAACACACACATACCGTGTTTATGACTGTTTTCAAAAACAGGTCCTCTCTATCCTAGAATTCTAAAAACTTCATGGCAAAGGAAGCACATTGATTTTCTCCTTCATGTTCTGGCATGGTAGCTGGCACAAGTCTCCAATTGCCAAAAGTCTCCACCTTGCGTGGAGCGACTTTATTTATCCCATTGTTCAACCGGCGGATGATGTTTGTCCCCATGGGAAGGTCCTTGCTGTGGAAGCACTTGAGGATATACTTGTTCTTCAGCTTGCACACCAACAGGTACTTGTTGTGGCTGCGCTTCAGGTCGTGCTTGTTCTTCAGGTTCGGCACCAACACCACCATAGCAAGTGCTGCACTTGCTCTTGAACTGAAAAGAAGAAGTTCAGTTGATATTACACAAATGAGATTAAAAAGTGTTATTGAATTGTGTTCACAATGTCGAAAAAAAGAAGACCAAGGTATATGGAAACTAACATGGAGGAAACCATATGTTCCTGTGCCATCACTCCTCTTGATCCTATCTGCAATTGTCAAAAGCCTCTATGACACCCCTGTTATAAAATCTTGCACGTTCCCTTTCTATCTGCAATTGTCAAAGCATACTAAAATTAAAAAGCTGCTTCCATTTGACTGTTTAGTACTTACTATTAGAAAGGCTGCATACAAAAAATTAAAAAGCTGCTTCCATTTGACTGTTTAGTACTTACTATTAGAAATCAGATTAGTTTTGTGTAGTCCAGTATGGAACTTATGATACATCAAGATTAGCACCCTTCCGTTTCTATACCAGTTTGGGAGAAGCGGGGGACCTGCTCCTACAATAAAATCATAATAAGTATCATCTAGAGTGAAAAATGAGCTGTAATTTATCTTGTTACAAGGCATTGGGACGACATAGATTTGGCAATTAGGAAGTGCATTATAACAAAACCTTCCCAAGCTATATGGGGTTGTGTTACTTGCTAGACAATCAGGAATTGGAGGATGCAATTTACTGTCGCTAATATAGATTTAAATCCAAATGTATTCCAAGTACCTGCTGTTAATGAGAGGTTTCATTTAATCAATTCGAATCTTGTCTTGATAAAAAAAATCAGAAAATGCACAAAATTCTGGAACCTAGCTGTTATGAACTGAAAGTAAAACTCAATAATAGAATAGTGTAAAGAGGGATAATTACAAAAAAGCGTGTGATTATAACATTCTGTTACTTTTGCTCCTCAAGCAGTCATGACTCAAGGATTGAAGTTGACAGTGCATATGATTGTGCATTTGATAAGAGAACTGCAAGCCTTGAATTTTTTACTAACCTAGAATGGTATCTGATATACAATTAAACATCACAGAAGTCCGAGGCACAATAGAATTTTGCTCTCTCGAGCTTGGATGGTGGTGCAAGTTGAGAAATAAAATCCCTTTGCTCATGATATTCATGCCCTACATTAACACAGTTTGATAGTTTGCTCCCCTGATTCAATCAAGCTAGATCCAGGAAGTTTTCTCAACCCACTTTCTTTGGTTCTATTCCTTACAGTAGCTGATTCATTCCACTGTCCCTTCTGAGCAAGAACTTCTGAAATCAAAGCAGAAGTACCTGGACCATGTTGTTCAAGCTCGAGCAGCTCTTTGCTAATGATCTGCCCAAGCATTGTATTGCCATGAGTTCTGCATGCAGAGAGCAAAGCACAAAGTGCAGTGGATTTGTCATTTAAGGTAGGTAACTTTACAATCTTGTATCCTTCTTCAAGATGCCCTGCTCGACTCAGTAAGTCAACAATGCAACCATAATGCTCTTCCTGTGGAGGAATTGAATACACTGAGATCATCGACTGAAAAATACACCAACCCTCACCAACTAGACCAGCATGACTGCAGGCAGAAAGGACTGAAGAAAATGTTAATGCGTCAGGCTTAATATTTTCCTCTTCCATTTGCTTAAACATTTCAAGCACCTTAATATAAGATCCATGCATCCCATAAGCACTGATTATAGTATTCCATGAATCCAGATCTTTGTGTTCCAAACTTAAGAACAAACTCACTGACAAATCTAACCTCCCACATTTGGCATAAGCAATTATCAAAGAATTTGTGGTTTTTGTGTCTTCCTTCAACAATGCACGGTAGACAAAACCATGAATTTGTTTCAAACCTTTCAGATGTCCAAGCTCACAAAGAGCTTGAACTGCAGTCATAAGAGTGACAGAATCAAGCTTCTCACCATTTTGCCGAATTAGTTGACATAATCGAACAGCTTCATCTGCATGTCCACAGAATAAGCATCCCATCATCATGGCTGTCCAAGAAACCAAATTCTTATTCTTCAGTGAGTCAAATACAATCTTTGCTGCTGTTATCTTTCCACAACTGGAATACATACGTATACTTTGATTTGCAATGTCAACATCTGAACAAAAGCCATGTTTTATTGCAAACCCATGAATCCATCTCCCTTTAACAAGATCTCTGTGATCTGCAAAAGCTGCAAGTAGACTAAAAACAGTGACAGAATTCGGTGCAACACATTCTGCCATCATTTCTTTGAGTAATGAAATAGCATCCATGGCCATGTAATTTTGAAGATAACCACTGATCATCGTGTTATAGGAGACAGCATCCTTAACCGACAGTTGATCAAAGAGATGTTTGGATCTCATAACTTTAGTGCATCTGAAGTATACCTCAATAAGAGAGGTGGCTAAAACTAAATCTAGCGGAACAGATCTTCTAATTATGTAGGCATGAATACTAGCAGCATAGCCAGCATTGCACAGTTCAGCACAGGCAGAAATCACATTAGTATAGGTTATCGAATCTGGAATTAATTTATGCTCATGTAGCATGACAGAAAAACACTGGATTGCAGCTCCACTCTGTTTGGATCGAGCAAGACCAGCAAGCATTGCATTCCAAGAAGCCACAGTTCCCTTCGTGTTCTTCAAGACAACATATGCTAATTGAAAAGCTTCACATCGAGTATACATGTCAACAAGGCTGGTCTCGAGAACCTCATCTGAGACACCAATTCCTCTCCTTATGGAATAGCAATGTATTGCTTTACCTTCTCGAATTGCTCCCAAATTCCCGGCAACTTGCAGTAAGCTGACCAGAGTAACACGGTTTACTTCCAAATTGACCCGCAGCATGTCACTGGCAATATCAAATGCATTCCACGAAATAGAATCCACATTTTCCGAATAACCAGTGATCATAGAAGTGTAAGCAACAATATCTTTGTACAAGATCTCTTCAAACGCCTTCTGTGAATCATCCATCCTACCAAGCTTAGAGTACAACCCAACAAGGGCAGAACCAACAAATTTATCCCAGCCAAGACCAAGTTTGAGTGAGTCTGCATGAATTCCTTTGCCCAGTAATAAATTTTGAAGCTCAATGCAACCTTTCAAACCAAAAGTAATGGACTTCCCATCCAAACCAATCTGACGTAACTTCAAATCCCTGTACAAAAGAATAACCTCCTGTGGATAACCAGCTCTGAAGTTTTCAACCAAGGCCGAATTCCAGAAGGCAAGGTCATCATTTATAATCAGCTGGAAACCAAGCCTTGCCTTTGGCAGGGAACCCAAATTGGAATAGCATTCCAGAATTCGGGAGCCAAGATTACAATCCCTGCCAAGTCCGAGAGTCAAGACGCGAGCATGGAGCTTCTTAAGAGACCTCACATTTGAACAACTTTGGAGAAACTCGCTAAGCTTGTCAACATCACACAGCCTATTAAATCCAGCATTTGTGCCAGCAATTAATCCTGACAGCCTCCTGCACAACTTCAGCACTGTAGTGTTATCAGTTTTCTCACCAACAGCCCTGGATAGTTCTCTCAAGGACATTGCCAACATTCTCGTGGTTGCACAATGAAGAAAAGAAATAATAAATTGGCTTCAAACTGAACAACATTATATGGCTTATGCTGCAGCTCCAAGCATTCACCTGAACACAACTCTCAGATAGTTAGCAACAGAAATATGATAGTCAATAGTAATACCGAATTGACAAAAAAAGGTATAGGGCCAAATAAATAAGCTAGCTCAGAATTCTGCAATAGCAACATTTATGTTAGCAAACATGAAACTGAGTTCGCATTAGCTAATTTTTGCTACTATCCCAGCTTCGTTGGTGGAATATTTGAACACCGAATTAAAAACAACCTGAGCAGAGATAGAGTTCCCGAGCTCTGGCTGCTTTTTTATAATTTTTTGTTAGAAAAACATATATGGATGGACGATTCTACCCCTGTCTCTATCCTCCAGCCGTATATCCATCTCCGGCAGCTCGCCCGCATATTCTAAGGGCATGAGGTTCAGCTGTATTCAACTAAAATTCTAAGAAGATAACCATACCTTATGGACAATATGAGGCAATCAACCAAGCATAATTCAACAATCATCTGAAATAGGTACCTCCATTGTATTGATCCAAAACACTCAGATAACCATGCCTGAAAAGATAGAAAGAGTCAGTAAGAGTCAATGCTTATGTTTCTACATGCCAATGAAAGGCTCGAAAGCAAATTATAAATAATGATTCCTCTAAAGTATAGAGGAACATCTGGGCCGCCCGGACCATGCCGTGCCTTACCGTGCCACGGACCTGGGGTCAGCCCGAGGCACGAACCGGAATAGCTGGAACCGCGCCGAGCCAGCCCGTTTGGTCCGGTAGCTCGCTGTCCCCGTGGATGGCCAGCTCGGGCGGTGCTGCGCGGAGAGGAAGCGGCCGCGCAGCGGAGCAGGGAGAGGAGCTGGCGGCGCAGCGAAGAAGGGAGAGGGAGCGGCGGGGACCGGGTAGCCGACGGCACGCGGAGAGGAGCAGCGGGGGACTGGGCGGCCGGTGGCGCCGAGAGGAGCGACGCCGCGGCGCACTGGGAGAGGAGAGGCGCGGCGAGGCAACCGGCGGCGCGCGGGCCGGGGAGCGGACAGGCCGGTTGGTGCCTTGGTGGCGGTGGGTTACTCCGTTACTCGCTATTGGGCTGCGTGGCCGAACTAGTTTACGGGCTGTTACCGCTTACCGGGCCTGGGGTCAGCCCGAGGCACGGCCCGTAGCATGGCTGCAGGCTGACACGGCCCGGTTTCTTCTGAGCCTGAGCTTCCGATTCATTGGCGCCCGTCCATCCCATCATCTCCACCTGCTGCTGTCCTTGCTGCTCAACGATGCGCTGACAGACGGCAGCAAGCCTAGCCTAGCTGTGCGACGGCTACATTCTTCCCTGGCAGCACAACGGCGTTTGCGGCGGCGGCAAGCTCAGTGAGCACATCGGCCAGGCCATGGAGGCGAGGGCAGGGTCTCGCCCACACCATTGCGGCCAGGGAAAAACTCGAGCTCACCCACGCGCTAGTCATGGCCAGGGAAAAACTCCAGCTCGTCTGATTTTATTGTCGCAGCTGTTCGTGGCGGCCGCGGGAATCCAAAATCCGATAAATAAAACTACGATTTGGCATTTTGAAATGGTCAACACCCGCGAGGAATCGAACTAAAACTCACCAAACACGAAGTAATTGAAGGCGAGCCGGAGCTCATTCCGATGACCATATGCGAGAAAGAAACACCTGGATCTCATCTCTCAACGTGAGTATCTGGAAAAAAAATAGCATGGAGAGTTGGAGGGGTTCCGTGTGCTCCTTATGGCGGCGTAGCTCGCCCGGAGATCAGCATGCCAACATTCTTCACTCCAGGCATGCACGTGTATTTTGTGCAGTAAAATCTGTAGCACATCAACAAATGGGTGTAGGAAAAGTAAATATCGGAGTATTCACAACGAAAAAAATCGACTATGCCAATCCTGATGCGCTTCACTGTTTCTTTAAATTGAGACGATGCCGCGGCTGGTGGAGACGTCGGGAACCCAAAGGAGTATCGGGACCACCCACGACAATGTCATATCTCAGCCTTTCCGCGACCTGTTTGCAATCTAGGATGCGACGTGGAGTTCAGAGGCAGGCGAGGAGAGAACAAATTTTGAAGAGTCTCTCCTCGACGCCCGTGGCAGGGCGATCTCTCATCGGCCACCCACGGTGTAGGGCGATGTCTCCTCGGTGACCCACGGCAAGGCGATCAGGGACATGACCTGGTGGTGTTCTCGTTAGCGACCCACGACATGTTGATATGGGATGCTGCTCCTTGACAATCTTTGGTAATTTCCCTCGTCGATCACCGGCTAGGCTCTGAGAGAATCAGTTGGGAGAGGTGATCGTGGAGGCACTCGTAAGTGACACGATTTGCTTACGGGCCTTGGTAAGATGTGCTTCTACGTGCTGGGTGGAGGTGGAAGATCCAGACCATTCTGTGGCCCTGTGGGTCAGATTTGCCGTAACCCTCGAGATTAATTATTATCCATCGGATTTGTAATAGGGGTATCTTTATTATGTGTAATTGGTGGGCTACATTTAGATTAGACTATGACTATAGCAGGTTAATTGGGGGTAATTAGCTGGGTAGACTTTGAGATGGAGTAGAACATTGTTCTCATCAGGTACTTGCAGCATAAATGACATACTATTTGACTTCTTTTACAGGGTCAATACTAACTGAGTCCTACTGGGACTCAAACATGTCTTCTACGCAGAAACTTCCCAGGCTCCCAGCCATTTCTTGGTGTCTGCTCTGCTAACTTTATAAAATTTTTTAATAATTTCGACCATGACGCCTGCAAAGTAAAGCCAGAAATTGAATTCCGTCAGTTTCAGCGTTTCACCTAATCCAACTTGTCTTTTATGCTGATTATAAGTTGGGAACACGTGCATTCCATCGACATACTGCACCACTGTGTGTGCCTTGGCTGGCACGAAAGCACGCACGATCAGTATGTTAAACAATTTTCCTAGAATAAACATAAGGATATTTTACCCACTAGATACTGTCGCTGCACGTTGTCAACAACGAGCAGCCTAGCCGTAGTAATTACCTTTCTTGATGAAGGGGACACGAAAAGCAGTGGCACACGGATGTGGTGAGTGACGCCATTTTTTTTTACACTTGACGCTTGACTTGTATACCACTATGTCCAGTCTCCACTGCCCGGTCCACATCTCCTCCTGCTCTTCACTTCCTCCCTTTGTTTCTGTGCTTGTGAGTGTCACTGCGCGATGGACAGAGGCAACCAGCCTTTACCACTCGCCGCGAGGATTCACCTTCGGATACAAGAGCAGGCCGCGAGGATTCACCTTCGGATACAAGAGCAGCATCTCCATGGAAGTTTGTTTGATGATTTCTCAAGTAAGGCTTGATCATTACCTTCACTATAGGTTCAAGCCACTACTCTGATTACTCTCCAAGGATTTCCATGTCTTTTCTTCTCTTTCATTCACATATAAGACTTTTACAACCATTGTAATATCTGATTCTTTTGTTTATCATATCCGATCCCTTTCTTAGATATAAACTATAAACAAGTGCTTGTCCCATGCAAAGCAATGTTATGCTGTAGGATACAAAGAATGTGTGTGAGTATTTACTGCATTTAGAAGAACAAGTGTGAATTGATACGGGAACCAATGTGGGTGATTTGGTCATTTCAACTTTTTAAATCCTTATTTTGCAATCTAAAAAGTCTTATTTTAAGTAAAAATATTAATCTAAGTTGAAAATAGAGTAATTAATTGTGTTGACTGCTAATAATTACATCACGGTTTCAAGTAATATCAGAGTATACCTATAGTGGAATTCAGCAGTTCAGTTGCCCAACTTTAACAGAATGTGTCATAAAAAAAGAGTCGCCCAAACCACTAACATGACAAGTCAATTTCACAACATTCATTGGTCAACTGCACATATTTATACTTACAGCGTACCCAAATCAAGTGAGGGTCAACTCATGAACTTCTATTTCACAAGATTCTTTCATGTTTTGCTTCTTGAGAAAATCTGCAACTGAAACATTTTAATTGGAAAACTAATACAAATTATTCTGAATTATTTAGTGGAATGACAAGTTTAAATGCAATTGCTCAAGTGAAAATAATTACTTCTTATTTGCTTGAGCACTGATAGAGAAAATTGCCAGCCACACTTCTTATTCTGCCGTTTGCTGACAGCCACAAGTTACAATTCAATATTACAGAATCAACTGCATCAAAATATTTGCAAGCATGGCCAGAACTATATTCACCTTGCGTCTGGATGAGCGCTTTTGCATTGATACACCTGATATTCATCATAAGTATATCTACTCAATTCCTGTTTAACAAAATCAGAAGGCACAGGCAGGGATTGAACATTACAGCTACTGAAAGCAACAGGCATTCATACCCAGATCAAAAGAAAACAGAAACAAATCTAGCGGTGTCATATAAAGCATGCAAAGCTTGCTGCCTTCTTATATTTGCAATTCATGGCCTACGGGTATGTCTTATGCTGTTTCAGGAAAGAACAAGTGATTGCATGTATTCACTTTGTGTTCTAAGTGAGTGTCTGCAGATGCTATCCTGGATAATATTGTCACAAGCAGTATTCAGTTTCCAGAAAACAAAATCTACAAAAGTACCATTGATAATTCGAGTATGGTGGATATTTACCTTCCTACAATCAGTTACCAGGATGGTATTTGATATGAGATCAGTTCTATCAGACCAAAAACATATAGGGTTTGAAGAATGGGTCAATCTGATAACCCTTGTTTTCTGTGCTTATCTTCTTGCTCTTTCAGCCAGAGGAACAACAGGGATCACTTTCACACACAATAATAGGATAACAGAGCCACTATTGATCCCATCCATAAGCCAACAAACACAAGTTAGGAGACCATGTCTATATGGAAGAGCAAGTATTCCAGAGCTCATAACGTTTTCCTGGATGAACTCTGTCATTGCTGCTGGATACAAAAAAACTCTAGAGAAGAATGATGTGCCAGATGTCAATGGGCAAGACTCTGCCGAGTTCCTGTCGGAATCATTTAAAAATCTCATGGATGATGTTGAACGCAGGCATGGCTTAAATACTTCATCAATCTATAAAGCAATGTTCATATTTGTTAGACAGAAATTAATGATCAATGCAGTACTTGCAGTGTTACACGCCAGTGCATCTTATGTTGGGCCATTATTGATTAATGACTTGGTGAAGTGTCTAGGGGGAGAGAAGAAATATGGACATAGAAAAGGGTACCTTATTTCTGTAGTTCTTATAAGTGCAAAACTTGTGGAAACAATAGCACAAAGTCAATGGTTTTTCGGAGGACAACAGCTAGATATGCAGCTGAGAGCCGCTTTAATATCCCATATCTATCAAAAAGGGCTCAAATTATCCTTCAGTTCGAGGCAGAAGCATACCAGTGGAGAGATCATAAACTACATGGGTGTAGATATACAACGGATTACTAATGTCGTATGGTACACAAACTACCTTTGGATGCTACCCCTTCAGTTCTCTCTAGCTATTTATGTTCTCTACCAAAACCTAGGCTCTGGGGCCTGGGCTGGTTTAGCAGCGATACTGGCAGTAATGCTTTGCAATATTCCACTAACCAAAATGCAAAAAGAGTTACAAACCAAGATCATGGCTGCTAAAGATGACAGAATGAAGGCAACAACAGAAATTCTTAGAAGCATGAAAATACTGAAACTTCAAGCATGGGATATGCAGTACCTTCAAAAGCTCGAGGCTTTACGAAGCGAGGAGTACAAGTGGCTATGGAGATCTGTCCAGTTGACAGCCATGACTACACTAGTGTTTTGGGGGCACCAGCATTCATCTCCTCTGTAACTTTCGGCTCATGCATACTGTTGGGAATTCCTCTGACTGCTGGAACTGTTTTGTCAGCGCTTGCAACATTCCGAATGCTACAAGATCCAATCTTCATACTTCCTGACTTGCTTTCAGTGTTTGCCCAAGGAAAAGTATCAGCTGATAGAGTGGTAAAGTACCTGCAGGAAGAAGAACTAAATTGTGACGCAGTTACACAAGTACCACGAAGCGAAACATGCTATGACGTGGAGATTGATCAAGGAATATTCACCTGGGAGCTTGAGACCGCTTATCCTACTCTAACTAATGTAGAGCTAAGAGTAAAGAGAGGGATGAAAGTAGCAATCTGTGGAACGGTTGGCTCAGGAAAATCCAGTCTATTATCATGCATACTTGGGGAGATGCCAAAACTAGAGGGGAATGTCAGGGTCAGTGGGAGAAAAGCATATGTTCCTCAAACTGCCTGGATCCTATCTGGGAACATCAGGGACAACATTCTGTTTGGAAACCTATATGATAAAGAAAAGTATAAAAGGATAATACAAGCCTGTGCATTGAGTGAAGATCTTGAGTTATTCGCAAATGGTGATCTGACTGAGATTGGTGAAAGAGGAATTAACATGAGTGGAGGCCAGAAACAGAGGATTCAGATTGCCAGGTCAATGTATGAGGATGCAAATATTTACCTCTTTGATGATCCTTTTAGCGCAGTCGATGCTCAAACTGGAAGCCATATTTTCAAGGTTTGCTTATTTCTGAAAGTTTCAATAGCTATAAGCATTTTTTCGAGGAATAAGAATGTAAATTATTGAATCATGCAGAATGGTGTAATGGGAATACTTAAAGACAAAACAGTATTGTATGTGACCCACCAAGTTGAATTTCTTCCAGCTGCAGATCTTATACTGGTAAATTTCTAAGGAACTTTTGTTTAGATAGTCATATCCAACACCTAAAGTTGTCAATTAACTAAAATATGGGTAAAAATTAACAGGTAATGCAGGATGGAAAGATCGTGCAGAAAGGAAAATTTGATGACCTTCTTCAACAGAAAATAGGATTTGAACTTATAGTTGGAGCCCATAGCCAGGCGCTTGAATCAGTAACAAATGCCGAGAGTACCAGCAGAATATCGTCGGACAACCAAAACTCTGCAGATAGTGAAGATGAGTTTGACACAAAAAACACAAAGGATGATCTGCTACAGGACCAAACAAAGCAAGAGTCTGCACACGATGTGTCACAAGACATCAATGATAAGGGAAGATTAACACAGGATGAGCTTCGAGAAAAGGGAGGCATTGGCAAGAAAGTTTACTGGACGTATCTGAAAGCGGTTTATGGTGGTGCCTTAGTTCCAGTAATGATCGTTGCACAATTATTTTTCCAAATACTTCAGGTAGCAAGTAACTATTGGATGGCATGGGCATCCCCTCAATCATCTGCATCAACCCCAACTGTTGGATTAGGCCTCCTCTTCTATGTGTATATAGCGCTTTGTATAGGAAGTGCACTATGTATCTTTGCTCGCTCCATGCTCACATCGCTAATTGGCCTACTAACATCAGAAAAGTTTTTCAAGACCATGATGCACTGCATCCTGCGTGCCCCAATGTCCTTCTTTGACTCCACACCAACTGGCAGAATTTTAAACAGGGTTAGTATTAATTGAGTCTTATGATAATTCTAACGCACTATCTAACCTCACACTATTAAAATACTAAACTAATTTATGATTTTCATGGAAACAGGCCTCCAGTGACCAGAGTGTTTTAGATCTGCAAATAGCAAACAAGCTTAGTTGGTGCATGCTTTCAGTCATACAAATCCTGGGGACCATAGGTGTTATGACACAGGTTGCATGGCCAGTTTTTGCAGTACTCATTCCCGTGATGGTGGTCAGCTTCCTGTGTCAAGTATGAAATCCTAGAAAAGATGCTCGGTTTATAACTTTATCTTCTCCTCTTATAACTCAACAAATAGTTACAATTGTGTGTCGTGAATTACAGGATTTTTTTTAAAAAAATCTTCCACAAATTGCTGAATTCATTTATTTTCTTTTATAATTTGCAGCGGTACCAAATACCAACAGCAAGAGAGTTATCTCGTCTGTCGCAAATTCAAAAGGCTCCAATCCTGCACCATTTTGCAGAATCGCTTTCAGGAGCATCAAGTATTAGAGCATATGGGCAGAAAAGTAGATTCAAAAAGGCAAACATGGAACTTATTGACAACCACTCCAGACCTTGGTTCCATAACATCTCTTCAATGGAATGGCTAGGTTTCAGGCTAAACATGCTGTCAAACCTTGTGTTTGCGTTTTCTTTGGCTCTGCTAGTGAGCGTTCCTGAAGGTTTATTGAACCCAAGTAAGCTTTATCTGTAAGAACGTTCACAGTGACCGTAGAAAACTCAAATTATCCTATATATTCTATGATGATAGTCAAACTAATATTTTTTAAGAGGGACAGTCTCTAATATAATGGCACATGCAGGCATTGCTGGGCTTGCAGTTACATACGCATTGAACCTAAACTCGCAGTTGACATCTATAATCTGGAACATTAGCAGCACAGAGAATAAAATGATATCAGTTGAAAGGATTCTGCAGTACTGGAGGATCCCTAGTGAAGCTCCTCTAGTACTTGACTACTGCCGGCCACCAAGTATCTGGCCAAAAGACGGAAATATCAATATAAGATGCCTGGAGGTATGTGAATACACTGTTATGACCTAAACATTGGTGCAAGTAATCAACTTAGGTATGCATATTCAGCAACAGACAAATAAGAAACTTTTGCAACAAATGAGCCAAAAACAATATTCAAAATAAACAAGTCAAATGAATAATAAACACTTGCAAACAAAAAACTTCCATTTGACTTCTATTTTTTATTTGACCTCAATGTATGCACCAGCACCAGATCGAATGGAGCAATTTACAGTGACTCTTATCTTTTACAGGTTCGATATGCAGAGCACCTCCCATCTATTTTGAGAAATATATCATGTACAATACCAGGAAGAAAAAAGGTGGGAATAGTTGGACGGACTGGTAGTGGAAAGTCTACTTTTGTCCAGGCACTCTTCCGGATTGTTGAACCAAGGGAAGGAACTATAGAGATCGACAATGTTGACATCTGCAAAATAGGACTGCATGATTTGCGAGGCAGACTTAGCATTATCCCGCAGGATCCAACTATGTTCGAGGGAACAGTAAGAGGGAATCTTGATCCACTGAATGAATACACAGATCAACAAGTGTGGGAGGTAACTTAATCAACAACAAATACCACTACAGTAAAGAAAACTTATTTTGCCATGTGAAATAGAACTTCTATTTGTTTCATGTTAGCTATCAGTACTTACACTGCACATTCCTTGTAACAAAAGAAAAATATGTATGATAATGTCTCCTGCTAAACAAAATACAGATATAGTATATATCAATAGATAGTGATTGTGCTCACTTGTCAGGGGCCAAATCCTACATAAAAGTAAAATGTAATAGGTATTACTAGGTATTGCAATTTTAAACATAATATTACTTCCATGTTTAGGCGAGAAAGTTAGACAGATTGAACAGGAACATGCACGTAAACCAATGCTTAACATCTTTAATAAAACTTATAACTCTTTAAAAAATCGTAATTCATATTTGTAAGCAAATCAAGAAGAAAAACTTCCACTACAAAAATGATGAGAAGAGGGAGGAGGATCTTACTTGCACCTAATGAGAAAATTAGTTTCCTTTTTTATTTCGTCCAGGTCTTGGACAAATGCCAGCTTGGTGATCTAGTTCGACAAAACCCAAAGAAGCTGGATTCAACAGGTAATGCACTTCTTCAGGTCCAACAGCCAAACGAGAAAACGTTAGGATTGAGGGCCAAGTAGTAGTTCCTACAGCCTGCTTAATATGAGTATTTATCTTCTGCAGTTGTTGAAAATGGAGAAAACTGGAGTGTGGGACAGAGGCAGCTGTTTTGCCTTGGAAGGGTTCTGCTAAAGAGAAGCAATTTTCTTGTGCTGGATGAAGCAACAGCTTCAGTTGACTCAGCTACTGATGCAATCATCCAAGATATTATCAGATGCGAGTTCAGTGAGTGCACCGTGCTGACAGTAGCACATCGAATCCACTCGGTGGTTGACAGTGATCTCATTCTTGTTTTCAGTGAAGGTACACACCTAGCGTAACAAACAAATACCAGTCCTGTGCACGAGCTTCAGCAAAACTAACACCCATGTTGCTTTAATTTATGATGCGCAGGAAGAATTGTGGAATATGACACTCCATCTAAATTACTGAAGAACAGGAACTCTGAGTTCTCCAAGCTTGTACGGGAGTACTCGAGGCGATCCCACCATTTCAGCACTAGAGTAAACAACTGACCGGACCTGCAAGGAGAGCACGAACTCAGAATCCCAGCATTAGAGTTGAACTTCACAACGGATGCAAAGGCCTGTACCATCTCCAAGATTCAGACTTGATTGTGGTGCTGGTGTAACGAAACGTTCTGAGTATTAAAAAAGCAACAAAATCAACAGCTTTTCAGCGTTCAAGTGTAAACAGGAGTACATATTTAACTTGAATTTGGCAGAAACTTACGTCACGCAACGCATTGGGTAAATTGTTCAGGTCAGGCGTTTGGTCGAGCAGGAGGTGGGCGGTACACCCGGCGTCCACGGCACTACTTACAGTACCAAACTAGTGGACAATACTTGAGTAGGAGGTGAGGCAGGGTGTTGCCGGAGGGCGGGCTTTGGTCTTTGGAGGCCGACGAGGGACGGAAGAGGGATGATGGCACCCGTGGTCGCCGCTGGCAAGGGCGTATGGAGCCTTCAGTTTCAACCATCTCTCATCTCTGCACGGTTCACGGACCACGGGAGCGACCAAGCCGTGGGGCACTTTGGTCCATGCTAAATACTGAGTGATATGAGTAAGAATTGTAGCACTCAAATGCGGCGAATACATATTAGAAGTTATTAAGCTAATTGTTTTTGCGCCGCAGCAGCTATACAACACTAATACAATTTTATTCAGCTACTATATACTACAATCAACTCATAAAGAAAGGTAAGAGTACAAGGATGATTTTTTTTTACTATTACATAGTACAATTCAGGCACTCACAGCTACATGCATACTCACCCAAATGAACACACGTATGAAACCGTATCTCAAGATTGATAAAGTGACTTCTCGCCATTGACAGAAACATTGCCTACCACTAAAAATGTAAGGCTAAAAAATTCGCTCCTACGAGGACCAAATCCAGGATCGGAGGTAGTAACGAGGCTCTCGTAACCACCATGGCTACGAGACCCTTTTGTACAAGGATGAACAATTCACATCCCCAATACATTAATCTTTATGTTACACACAATTATTTAGAAAAATGTCTTCTGTTGGTGTAATTTCATAAGTTGTAAAGGACCTTTGTGTATATGTGGAATATAAGAGGGTGAAGGACCGGTGAGGAAGAAAACCTAACCATAAATATTATTCCAAACAACAGAGCTAGGGTTATGGTGGAGATGGTTGTGACGGTGCTGGCCTGAGGTGGAGCTCAGCGCGCGGAGTGGCTGTGCGGGGCGCGGCGCGAGCGTGCAGGAAGGCGCGTGTGTGGGAGAAGCTGCTGCCCCACCAGCAGTAGGGAATGGTGGGGCAGCCGCCACACCTATCCAGTGGCGCGAAACATCTTACCCTTCTATTTTGGTGACCTGCCTACGAGGCTACGACCAGCACCATGGCCAGCGACGGCGTTTCGCGCATCTGCTCGGAGCAGAAGAAAGAAACAGGCAGTCGAAGCGTTAAGGGTTGGTTGCGGGCTGCCTAGCATTTTGGGCTGTCGAAAAATAAGTGTTCGGCCTTCCCCATCCCCACTTCCACACCAACCATTGAGATGTCCTACTGGAGCCATCAACAGACAAAATTTCCATTGACTGCCGCCCCCAATCCATAGCTCTCGCTCCGACTCTGCCCCCTCCGGCCACCGACGTCCGACGTCCTACCGTGGCGTCACCTGCGGCTCAGGCCCCCTTCCGCGTGCCTTCCCGGTTCGGCGGTTCCCCCTGATCGTGGTCGTGGGCCGCTTCTAGAGAAGATGGAGACGGCAGGGGGTGTGGCACTTGCCGGAGGCGAAGAAGACGTGGACGATGAGTGTGTAGGAGCAGGTCATGGCTGAGGGCGAGTAGTGGCAACAAGATCCTTCCTTAATTAGCTCCTGTTGCGAACAAGGCTAATAGCAAGAATGCCAAGAGACTACAAAACCTTAGGTAAATTGAGAAATTCATATTGTGCTTTTACATTTTTTGACATGAGTAGTTTCATACTTGTTAAATGAGTATTTTCGTACTTGGTTAGATAAATTGATAAATTTAGATTGGCTCAATGACTTGGCGTTATGCTACATTGAGAAGGAGATTTTCAGAGATCTTGACTTTGATAAAGTAAAAAAAGAGTTTCAAGCTGTGGAAAAAGAGAATGGAATTGCCCGTAGCCACCTAAAGCTAGAAGATCAAGCACCAAGCAATGCCTAGTACTAGCTGTTAGTATTTTACTGTGATATATCTAAGTTCTTTTGTTGAAATATTTGAGCTAGAAGTGACATATGATTTACTATCTTAATTCTTTGTCTATTCTATTTGTTTACCATGAATGGTCCATTTTTATGCAATTTTTATGTATATGCACTTCGGTCTTTTTCCATAATTAAGCTTTCCTCAATTGTCCGCCCCACCTAAGAAAAATTTCTGGATCCGCCACTGAACTGCGTGACGCATGTGTTGGAGAAGCTAGGAGAAGCAGCTACGCGGAACATGCGTGGCAGAAGCCAGAAGGTGGTGTTCAATGTAGTCGGCTACCATGATGACTCCGGAGGAGATCACGGTGAAAAGAAAGTTGGAGCAAGTTGCACTGAAGGCAGTAGTTGAACAAAGTGGAGATAGTTTGCCTGCAACAAAAGGCGAGATGAGAAATGACATGCGATCCATGATTCAAGAATTGTTAGGGATGGGCCTCATTGGTGCCAAGGCAAGCGCAAGTCCACCCGAGTTGAAGTTGAAACTTGTGTCGAATGATGTGAAGTTAAAGGGCAGTAAAAACTATTTGAGCTAGTCGAGGAGAGTGCGAGTAATACTTGGAGGCAAAGGAGTGGAACATTACTTGGATGCAACTTGTGTTGAGCCAGTTGATAAGCTTAGTGCTGAGTGAAGAGTTTGGCATATGACAAACTCGAGTGAAAGTGACATGGTTGTTGGCATCCATATTACCCTTTGCTAGTAGGAGGGTGGAAGCAATGCGTGCTGCAAGTAAGGTGTGGACGGCCCTGAGTAATATCTACTGTTGAAAAGGCAATGTTATGGCGATGATGGAAATCTAGGGCAAGGAAAACGTGGTGAAACAAGAAAGGAGAAGTCGTGGTCGTGGTGGCCCTAGAGCCAATGTGATTACTCGTAGAGGAGGTTCCTGCTATCACCTTGACAGGGAACCACCTTGACAGGGAGAAAGTCAAGCAATGGGAACAATAGTAGAAGAGCAGATCTTTTGAGGGCTCCACCTCAGGTGATGGAGCGGGAGCATGATCCAATGACTTTGGTAACTTTGCCAACTATGCTCACATGGGCGAAGGTACTCCGAGCACAAGCACTTGCATCTCCATATCAGCATAGCATAGAGTGAGTCATAGGTTCAGACGCATCTAAGCATGTCATAGGCATTGCTAGCTTGTTCAAAACTTATAGTCCCTACACCCACTCCGAGTCCGTTCAGATTGCATATTGTCTCTTAACCTATCTTTAGTCTTGCATGTTCCTTCTTTCCTTGTCAATTTAATCTCTATAAGAGCGACACCTATGTATAAAGACCGGGTGGTCTTTATACATGGGACCCACAACAGGTGACCTTAACTATGGGCAAAGTTTACAATGGAGAGAAACAAGATAGGCCCCACATGCACTAGAAAATCATCTTATACCTCAGCCATATATCGATGGTCTTTAGCCACATGCACTAGAGTTAATGCTCGAAAACCTCCTGTTAGGTATGGGTTTGAATATGATATTGATAATTATATCTCATACTCTAGTGTCTCACCTGCATATGGAACATTTGTTGCATCATTGCAAGCAGTGCGTATTCCGAAGGACTGGACATGTGCTAAAGATGATCCAAAGTGGAAATAGAATGAAGGAAAAGTTGCTTGCCCTTCAAAAGAACAAGACATGGTAATTTGTTCATCTTCCAAAGTGGAAGAAGGTTGTGGGTTGCAAGTAGGTGTTCCCGAGTAAAATAGACTCCTGAAGAAAATGTGGATAGATATAAAGCAAGGTTGGTTGCAAAGGGATGTAATCAAAAATATGGAATTGACTATGATGAGAACTTTGCACCTATTGCTAAGATAGGTACAATGAGGACTTTGATCTCGTGTTTTGCTAATTTCGGTTGGGACCTTCATCAACTTGATGTGAAGAATGCATTTCTTCATGGTGATTTGTAAGAAGAAGTTTATATGAAGATTCCTCTAGGCTTTGCAAATGAGCAGACCTTAGGAAATGTTTGTAGATTGAAGAAGTCACTCTATGGATTGAAGCAATCACCACGTGCATGGTTTGACAAATTCGGAAGAGCAGTGTTTGATATGTGTTACTCTTAGTGTAAGGGAGACCATACCCTATTTTATAGACATCGGGGCTCACATATCACTATTCTGGTTGTCTATGTTGATGATATAGTGATAACTGGAGATGATGTGGAGGAAACAAAAAACTTGAAGGAAAGGCTAGGAAGAGCCTTCGAGGTAAAAGATCTTGGACTACTTCATTACTTCCTTGGTATTGAGATTGCTAGGGGACCAAAGGAAATCATTTTATCTCAAACGAAATATGTCCTTGATCTCTTGGCGGAGAGATGAATGCTCGAGATATCGTCCTTGTGGTTCTCCTATTAATATGAACCATCGGGTGAGATACTAACGGTTAGTTGGATAGTTGATATATCTATGTCACACAAGACCTGACACTTCATATGCAGCGAGTGTGGCTAGCTGGTATATGCATGATCCCAAAACTGGCATATGGATGTAGTATACTGAATTATAAGGTATTTGAAGGGAAATCTACAAAAAATATTTTGGTTTAAGGCCAACCAAAATCTGAATTTGGAAGGCTATTGTGATGCAGATTGGGTGAGTAGTAGAGATGACAGAAGTTCAACATCTAGATATTGTGTATTTGTGGGAGGCAATCTTGTCTCGTGGCAAAGAAAAAAACAGATAGTGGTGTCCCGATCCACTGCAGAGGCGGAGTATAGAGCAATGACACTAGCTCTATGTGAGATGATGTGGCTAAAGAGTCTCTTGAAGCTTAAAGTGTTGAAGAATGATACTATGTCTCTTCGTTGTGATAACATAGTGAATGTCAATATAGCAAACAATCCTGTGCAATTTGATCGAATGAAGCATGTCGAGATTGATACGATTCCTCATCAAGGAGAAGGCTGATAGTGGAGCTTGGAGGCTATGATATGTTAGGTCTCATGGTCAAATAGCGCGGATTGTCTCACAAAAGGTTTGGGATCTAAAGATAATTTATCCCATCTTGAGGGGGAGTGTTGGTGTAATTTCATAAGTTGTAAAGGACCATTGTGCATATGTGGAATATAAGAGGGTGAAGGACTGGTGGGGAGGACAACCCAACCAGAAAAATTATTCCAAACAACATCTTCTTCACCATAAAAAATTTGCTCCACACTTTCAAAAAAATTTGATCAATGGTCCGACGTCCCTCGTAACATTGTATTAAGAAGGAACCCACCGAAACCAGTCGAGTAGGGCATCACCCACGCACATAAAAGAACGGCAGCCTGCAGATGCACATAGTACGGACCCACGAAACCAGTCGAGTAGGGCATCACCCACGTACATAAAAGATCGGCAGCATGCAGATGCACATAGTACGGACAACACAAGAGCACACTGCTCTTCCGAAAGGTGGGCACATATTTTAATTCCAACCGAGAGTGCGTACCCCAGGCTTCAAACCCGGGTGGTGGACATCACAGCCCGATGTCTTACCATCGTGCTGCAAGCGCGTTCGCTTGCTCCACACTTTAGAGGTTCACCACTTTAGCGGCCCTGTTCGTTTCCTGCCCTCTAAAATTTAGCACTGTCACATCAAAGAGAATCTTACTATTTATGAATATTTCGATCAATTTAATAACAAAACCCTATTGACAGATTGGTGCTAATTTTCGAGATGAATCTAATTAGCTTAATTAATTTAGGTTTTGCTAAAGTGATGCTACAGTAACCGTCTTCTAATCATGACTTAATTAACCTCATTAGATTCGTCTCGTAAATTAGTCTAGGGGTCTGTAATTTATTTTATAATTAAACTTTATTTAGTACTCTTAAATAGTAAGATTCTTTTTTATGTGACAGCTATAAAATTTAGACCCCAGGAAACGAACACACCCAGCAACTACTTATTTCTGTGCCACTTTCAAAATTTAATCACAGGGTCAGATTTAGGCCTTCGAGCTTGTCACTGAGTGACTGGATGGAAGACCACTTAAACGACAAATGAAGGGGCGTGACGACTACACATAGAGGACAAGAAAGCATCGGGTGGCAACTTTGAGGAGCACCATCGGCATGGAGACAACATAGCTCTACTATTGGACAATGTATATTCTAGCTATAAAATTGTCAACAACGCAGGACGAAAAGTAATCCTCTCATTCACTCCTGTAATGTTTACACTAAATAAATTTTAAAATGTACCTCTATAGATTTTGCAAAAAAAAAATGAAACAAATGTTAAGATACATGAGGATGATGGAAGAAGAAGTAGAAGAAGAAGAAGAAGAAATAAAGGATCCAACTCAGAAATCACAATTTGAAATATGGCACCCCCGTTGCCTTCTCATGTTAGGTTCAGCCTGATGAGCCTGTTAACGTGCGGTACGCTGTGCTAGTATGTGTGCCAGACACTTCCTGCAAGAGATCTCCTATGCCTATTGGAGAGCTGACCATCAGCGGCCTTTTTGGCCCAAGGATCTGCGAACTTCTGTCGTTTAGCATGGCAAGAACTGAGGGCATGGTAGGCCTGTCGTCTGGCGACTGTTGTACACAAAGAAGACCTATCTGTACGCATCTCTCTAGTTCAAACAGAAGGTCCGGGTTAGGTTGGGTCAATGCCGGGTCAAGGATATCCATGATCTTGCCGCAACTCCAAGAATCCCAAGCCTGCCAAAAAAATAGAGACATGATTGTGCATGTCTCATGAACAAATTAGAATTCCGAAAAAAAAATCAGGTTACTTACATTAGAAAGGAGCTTTGGCATGGTGCTATTCCTTTGGCCACTGACTATCTCCAGTAAGACAACTCCGAAGCTATACACGTCGCACTTCAGTGTCAAGTGCACCTCTGCTGCATACTCTGGAGCAATGTACCCCTTCGGTTTACATCAAAATCACAAGAGTCAGTTTTCTTTTAGATTGTTCACATGTGAATATAGAAAAGAGAATCATAGTATGTATGTAATCGGACAAGACCAAACTAAATCTAATATAGTTAAAATCCTCGTGTATATGGTTAGTAAGCATTTTAGCACGTAATGAATTCATATTGTGCTCTCTGTTGGCCTCTGTTGAGTAACTACAAATGCAACAGTAGGTAAGGGGTTAGATTTCAATCATACGCTGTTTGTACTAGCGTTGGATTTGTCTGGTCAACAACGAATAGTTTGGCAGTGCCGAAATCAGCGATCTTAGGTCTCCAATTGTCATCCAATAATATATTGGATGGTTTTATATCCCTGTGAATGACATCCCTTTCGTGAAGATAAGCAAGCGCCTTTGGCTACCCCATGAATTATTTGCAACCTTCGTTCCCAGCTCAGCAAAACACGGAGTGTGAGATCCCCTCCTGTTATTAGTTTCATATAAAGTATATGAGAGGTTTGAGATAGATGGCTGATGATTGTTATCAGTATCATATCATTGAAATGCGTACCAAATATGTAGAGGTTCAGACTCTTCTTATGCATGTATTGGTAGACTGGCACCAGTTCATTTCCATCATTGCAATATGAAAGGAGCTGGACAAGATTGGCATGATTTAGTGTTGACACTACTTCCACTTCTCTCATGAAAATCTCACGGCCTTTGTCAGCGAGGGAGGATTGTAAGAGCCTTTTCACGGCAACTTCTCTACCATCACGTAGATGACCCTGTGAAATTAATTATATATAGAATGGCATCAAGCAAGAATCCAGACATTTAAATTATGAACAGTTTTACCACCAAAAATACTTGTAAGTAATTTATCAAAACTATTAGCTAGTGTTTGATCTGACAGTGTAGAACTAATATCATAAATCCATTCCTACTACCTAGTATTTTATCAAACTGAAAGGTAATATAAAAAACAAGAGTGATGAATTATCAATTAATATTTTTATAAAATTAAATTATTAACATGATTGGTTTGTAATGTTAATTTGGTGAAACAATTAACCATATATTATTCGTTGCATAAGGTTAGGGTTCACATCTTCTCATTCATCCATCATTTGCTATTACAAAATTTCTTTGATTAATACTACAATTCCAAAATTTCCCCTAGAATACAAGCTCGTAGTTTTAAGAAAAATACTAGGCAGTTTTTGAAATGTTTGGTCTAAATTATATAACCCTCTATACTCAACAACGGGATGATTTATAATTTGCCACTATATTATATAACTGTCTGGTCTAAATTATATAACCCTCTATATTCAGAGAATTGGATCATATAAAAGGTGATACACATTAATGAAAGCAACCTGCTGAATGGTACATTTATTAGGAAATATGGACAAGATTAGTTGTAGGTATAGTCAGCTTAGTCAAAATACAACAGCAGTACAGACCTTGTATACGACGCTGAATCCACCACGCCCAATGATATTGCTTTCGGAGAAATCGCCAGTGGCCTCCTTTAGAGTAGAAAGATCAACAGAAGTTGGAGATGGAGGCCCTGTAAATGAACACTCAACAAGTCAACATACATAGCAAATTAGCACTAACCCTTTTTCTCCAGGGTACCTCCATTTGACAGCTGTCGGGGCATCAACTAAGTTAGAATACAATCATGAACTTCTCAAGCGGTAAGGTCCCCATGGGGCATTGTCCATACTGAATTGACATGCATTGTACTGAATCAGAGGTCCTCTTCTCTCATACAACTTGATGGGTGCCAACGCTAGAACGACAGGGTCTAATGGATGGAGTAGGAAAGAACAAATTACTTTGAGACCTACTAATAACAACCACACAACTCTCTCTCTCTCTCTCTCTCTCTCTCTCTCTCTCTTCATCTCAAAATTTATGGATTTGATGCATTAATTTTGTTTCTCATAGTGTAAGCATTCTTAAGGATAAGACATTGCCTGTTATCAATTTACCTGAGTCTCTAGGTCTCCGGTGCCTCCTGACGACAGCTATGACAGCCAAAATCATAAGGACGGCAACAATAAAAGCTGAAGTTGTACCAACAACCAATGCCATGGGAAACGGTCCAGGTCCTTCTCCTGAGGGAAATACACGTACGGGTCAAAGGAACTGAGATAATGCTCTCAGATGATGCATGTCTTGTATTTGTTTCTAGCACTATGCCTATTGAACCAAATTACATCTCACTTATCAGTTCATCTACTAAGAACCAAATAAAACTCATTAATAACATAGAAAGACTCATTGCGAGCCCATTTGTATCTCTACTTGTTTGAGATAGTAGAAGAGACGTCTTTTAAAAAAGGTACTCCCTCCGTTCTAAATTACTTATCATCCTACTTTTGTACCAGGTTGTGTACATACTGTGAGTTCGGATAAACTATATGTCTAAGTTCATTGGACATTCTATGAATCTGAACACAGGGTGATAAGTAAATTGGAGCAGAGGGGGTAGTAAAATAAAGATTTCCATGAGAATTATAAGACATGAAGCTTGCTGCGTTTTTTAACTACTACTACGCTTTGTATATTAATATGCCTTATATTACACATCTCTTCTGACCATAAAGGCGATTAGGATGATTACTGATCAATAGTTTGCGTCATTCATTTTGGTTTTTGCTCTACCTTTCTTTGCATTAGCATGCATGTACTTGAATTTTCATTTCAATGAAAATCAGGTAGCCCCCCCCCCCCACCAACTTCTTCAAAATAAAATGGCCAGGTCATTGATCAATAAGTTTAAATCCTAAATCTTTAATTTCTTTCGCGTCTGACTTATAGGCCCTATTTGGAACACATGAATTTTGTATGAATTCTATAAGAAAATTTACTGAAAACAATTCAATTTCGCGGGAAACTCTACAGCCAAAAAAAATAAAGGTCCCACAATCCAAACGGGATCTTGGTAGAAACTTGTTTCAATTACCAATCAACTCAGTCATGGGCCATTTGGGTCAAAAAATTCAGTCATGAGCCATAGGTCATTTGTGTCGAAGGTCCCAACAGAGCCTTCAATCAAACCACTCCGTCAAGGAAAGAAATGATCTCGTGATGCATACCTGCTAGTAGTTCAGACTTGGCCAACCTGAGAAACAGATTTTGCCCTGGGTCAATGTAACGGATGTCCATGAGATCATCCATCCACATGGTGCAGCCGGAACCATCACCGCCTCCCCGGATGTCGGCGGCGGCGTAGGCCAAGCACGAGCAGTTGGCCAGGCACTTATCCCTGCACTCCTCCACTGTAATGCTCGTGTCCACCGACGTGTTGTGCGTATCGGGAAGCTTCACTCCTTGGACTAGAAAGAAATCGTCTGTCGTTGCTCCACTTTTGCTGCAGTTCAGCTTCACATTCCGCCGGCATCCGCCCGTGTTAGGGCTCCGATACCACCCCGCCGGTGACGAAGGGCTGAACCCCTTGAGGCAGCTGCAGAACGAGCCGATGCCCTACCGATGTCGCACATGCCGAAAGCTCCACAGATGCCGTAGGAGTCACAGGGGTCCTTTGCTCCCTGGAAGAAGCTGAGCCACGTTCCGCTTCTCGCGTCCCACAGAAGACGCCTGAGCATGCCGGCGTCGGTCACCATGAGACGAGTCAAGGGTGCGCCGGGTTTGTTGGTGTATCCGCATGTCGTCTCCCCGTGGGTCGTCGTCACCTGGAACGTGACCAGCTCCGTGGACACATTCACCTCCGGCGTGCCGCTGAACCATCGGCCGTTCCAGGGGCCGGTGCGGTAGGTCTTGATCTTGCCCTGCCACACCACGAAATCAGGCAGCCCACTCGTGTCTAGTGAGCATCGGTACGGCCCGGGGACGGGTCGTCGGCTGAACGCCACGACGTGAGTGACCACTCGGCTCCGGTCCACTGGCTCTTGCCAATCTTCATGCCGGGCAGCAAGGTGTTGGAAGGGTAGTCGAAAGACTGCCACAAGTTGACACTGCTGCCTCGGTCACGCACAACCAGGTTGCCGGACTCGAGGAGCGTCGCCTCCGCCGAAGAGGCGCCGATGAATTTCGACGACCAAGCGATTTCGCCAGTAGAGCCGTCAAGCAGGAGAAGGCTACCCTCATCGGTGATCGCCAGCATCCCCGAGGTGCCGTTGAGAGGGCGGTCAGTGTTGGCCACCCAGCAGATGGCGTCGCTGGAGACGGTGAACCAGATGCCGAGGTACCACCTCTTGGATGGCACACCCACAGAGAAGAATCCCATGGTGAAAGTGCCATCGGCTGAGACGAGCGTCTCGTTGTCCGTGATGTTGCGGCCCTTGCTGAACGAGTCCGTAATCCCGGCGGCGAAGGCTACGTGAGAAGAAACCAGCAAGAACGAGAGGAGAAGGTTGCATTTGCAACGGTGGCTGCTGATTCTGCTAGTTTCCATAATGATTTTTTTGACCGAAAGTTTCCATTGATGATTGGGGGTGGAGCGCCTACTTTCATCATCTCCTCCCGCTGGCTTCAAATGTTGGATATGGTCATGCCCTCTTGAAATATTTTGAAACAAAATAAATAAATAAATTCCACTATGATAGGAAGGACAACCCAGCCATTGGACCACATATTACGACCAGGCGAATGCAGAGTTGGCCTTTCCAACAGCTATGGCAGGGAAGGTAACACGAATCCCAGCACGATAGGTCAAGTCAAGCATTGGCCTGTATGGCTTTGCATTATATGTATAGTTTTTTTTCTTTTGGACAAAGGCAACAGAAACTGCAAAGCAATTGCCTAGCTACACAATCCCTTGTCGTGTCCATTCTACAACGACACATCCAGATAACATAAAGTAGATCAATGATTGAGGTAAAAAGCGATAAACTGAAGACTGGCTACGTTTTCGTCTTCCAACATCCCATTTCTTATTAACATGCTATTCTGCATCAATCAACCATCCTCAACATTATTAAGCATAACCTGTTGCATTTGTGATTGAATTCAAATTTACACATAAACACTTGCTAAGAAACTTCAATTTCCGTATGTAATTGATGTCCAACTAAGAACGCCTGGCAACTTTAATTTAGGTAATTTTTAAATTTGTTAGTCAGTACATAATGCCTTAAAGTTTCAAACGAAAAGTTAGAAGCCAGCAGAATTAGAAGAATTTTAATTCAAATATTAAATCTCAGTTTCAAACGATTCCAGTTCAAATGTTTTTTTTATCATTTAACATCCTCCGTTTCAAATGATTTCATGACAGATAAAAGAAGTTGGTGCTCATGTTTGCTTCTTTGGCCATGAACATATAACAAATAAGAAAGTTCAACTTTTTCCGTGACATATAAGTTGTCATTAAATGGTAGAGAAGGAATTCTCTCATGTATTCAGATAAATTATTTTTGTAATTTCTTGCATACAGTTTTTCTTATAGAAAATAGATGAAGTTCTGGTTCTTGCAGGGAGCTGTGTTCTTTCTATTATACATTATATATATTGTCACATTTAGATAACGTTAAATGGACAATATGATTGAGATATAAAAGGATATACCGAAGTCAACTGGCTAGGCTTGATCCCTTTGGTAATTTCTTTTCCATATTGGATTGAATTTGTGGTATTTGCACAACTAGCAGCCTAAAGTTCCCGTAGATACCTGGCAGAGAAATTATAATAAATATCATATGTGAGCGATGTCAAATGGCTCTGCTATATCCCTTGAAAAAATTGCTCTGTTATACCCCTTGCTATAAAAACAATTGCTCTGTTATATTGAAAGGTCCAAAGGAATGATGATTTTGAGCATATAAGACCAATTATGTTTGACAGCATACTTGAATTGGTTGCTTCATAGTTAGTTTTTTTTTTCTAAAACAATTATTCAAAAGATATTTGAAGTCCACTCATGTGCAAACATAGATATCATCATGATGTATGATCCAAATTATAAAAAAGAATGATGATAACATAATCTAAAGCATCCAGATCATACATCCAATTGGATAAATTTTGCAAAAAGGGTGCCGTAATATTATATTGATTGTTGATCTGCCTTCATGAGGAAGAACCTAATTAAGAAGGGATTTAAAATCGTTATATTATTGTGGGTCAAATCCTTTTCAGATAGATAGTGGGATACGTACAAGAGCTATCCACATTAAGGAAGCATACTACATGGAACGTTGTTAATTCAAGTCAGATGAATCATTCGAGTACTCTGGAAAAATAAGTGTCGTTGAATAGGCAAATATGAATAGAAGCCAAACATCTCACTCCCACCTTGTCAGTCTGGGCCAGCCGTGTCTTAGTTTGTTTCCCACTCAGATTATATAATCTATGATTATTAGCACTAGATTATATAATCTGAATTATATAGATTATAGAGCAATAAGCTAGGCTTGCTGTTTGACGTGCCACATTTGAAATTTCAGTTGCATTTTTTAGGAAGAGGGAAATTTGACCAACACTGGATTCGAGATTGTTTCTTGCATTTTGTATGTCCCTGCCAAAACTCTTTCTCTCTATATATAATATACTCCCTCCGTTCTCCAAGTGATATCGTTAGGACAACAAAGTTAGTGTAATTTCCTAACTTTGTTGTCTAACATTAACTTTGTTGTCCTATATAACGACATCATTTGGAGAACAGAGTATGTTGAAAAGCCATAAAGAATATGCATTTTGCTAGTATGTCTAAAGTCAGTGGATCTTGTACAAACTACAAAGCAACCAAGAATTGCAGAGAGAATGCTCAGATACCATTCAAAACTACATTTACTTTATTTGATCAAAACTAAAAAAATACTCTGATTGTAAATTGAAATAATTTATAATGATTTGTTAATATAAAAATAAGCGATCATATACACACTCGTTGTATGTTTTATATATATTATCTGAGTGCAAACGACGTGGCTATATACCCACCACACGTGTCCAACTTAGGGCCGAGAGAGGGCAGTACGGACACAGTAGCTTGGTACTACTGTTTATCTTCGCTGACTGCCTTTGCCTTGCCTGGAGCTCGAGGTTGAGACTTCGACGCCTGGTGTCCCTTCCCGACCACTTGCCGCAGGTAGGCTCCCTTCGCTATGGCTCCCTTGGCAGATCTTTTTATCTTATAAACGGAGGCGTAGAGGTTACAGTGGACCGGTCTAGATCTGCATTGGTGCATGCAGGTAGCTATGGTGGATCGGGTAGGAATTCGCCCCTTTTCTGACCTTTGGATCGGCCAGAGGCTTTCCACCGAATGCATACCATGGCGTAATTTACATGAGCATAAAGCAGTAGTAGTTCTTATTTTTATGTTAAGAACGCAGGATCCATGCAACCTGGTTGAGTACAAAGTTCCCATGGATCCCTCTTCTAAGGAATAGGAACCTGACATGGGTGATAAACTCCCCACCGGTGAAGAGATTCTTTATTTGCGTGGAAACCGGCCTCACATCTTGTGGCTAGGTTGAAGAGCATCTCAATCCAGATGACGCGATAAGCTCCCACGGATCACCAACACTACCTGTTTCTTCCTGGCCTTATAGAGGCAGAGTATCAGTGTCTGGTGAACATGGTTTAGAGAACTGGGCAAAACTAGACGGTCATCCCAGTTAACCGGAAACCGTCCTGGTCGGTCCGAAGATTCGACTAGTTAACCTAGGAAAACCATAGCTATATATACCGTAGCACATCGGTTAACCGGCTGATTTTCCCGGTTCAAAACCAGACCGGTCAAAACGGTTATTTCGGTGACAACCTGCTACAGGACGGACGGACATGATAAGTGGTACTGTTTGATTTTTGTTGGGTACTGATTTCTGGGACACGAACATCTGCTGTATCACAAACCCCATTTCCTTTATTCTACGCAGAAACTTCGTGGAAGGGTGCAAAGGTCAGTTTCAGCACCAAGGCTTTTTGCACCCAGACAAGCTTCACGTGCGTTGTACCTATTGTGCGTGGCTAGCACGGAAACTGTGCTTAGCCAGAGTAGCCAAACCACAACAAAAGAGTACCTTTATATCTCCGATAATTGGAAAACTCTTTAAAAGAAATACCAGATATTTGTACTGAACATATATATCAAAAGGCAGTAAGTATGCAAAGATTTTCGTCAATATCTTTCAATACAAATGTGCCGAACCGTGTTTTGGACATTAAGAAATACCTTTCGTGATGAAGGGGGCACTAAAGATAGTGCCAAACCGTGTGTGGTGACTACTCATTTTTCTTCACTTCACGCTTGACTTGTATACTATCGAAGAGCCCAAGACTGCTGACCAGTCTCCACTCGACCACTCCCCAGTCCTTATATTCTCGGCTCTTCCTCCTCTTCCTCTCTTTCTTTCTGCGCTTGTGCGTGTGTCACTGCCATGGACAGAGGAACCCTGCCTTTACTCCTTGCTGCGAGGGTTCCCCATCGGATACAACAGAGGGTTCTCCACAGAAGCTTGTTTGATGACTCTTCAAGTAAGGTTTCATCGATCCTTGCATCAAGCCTGCCCTATGTGGTCCAGAGTTGCTCTACTCTTTCGCTAAGACATCTGCGATGTCTTGTTATTTCTGATTGCTTTGTTTATGGTATCCCTTGCATAGACAAACCGTAAACAAGTGTGTGCCCCCATGTAGTCCATAAATGTCATGCCTCAGGATACAAAGAATGTGTGTGAGTATCACTGCATAATAAGAAAACAGAATGAAATTGAGATGGGAACCATTGATGACTAGCATGATCATTTGTATACTGAGAGATAGTAGTTGATATGGGAAGTAAAATTTGAGCTAACCTACAAAAAATTGAATAGAGAGAGCATTTCAGAAGTATGTAGTCTAATATTAAACATGTGTAATAAAGAGAGGAGTAAATTTCACAAAGATACATATACTTCAACAAAAACTGTCACAAAACTACATATAAAGAGAACAACGACCAGCATGTTAACCGAAAATTTACTATCAGCACAATGATTTATCGACGCTCATTGGTTAACTTCTTTAGTTTTAGACTCAGTAACTTTTAAACAAATCCAAGGCACAGTGTGGGACGACTCATCAATCCTATGTGGTAAGAATTTTCTTTCATCTTTCGCTTCTTTAGAAAGTCTGCAAGTGGAAATTGTTGTTGGAAAACGAAAATAAATTATTCCGAATGTTTTTTTGCTGGAATATGAATTTAAAATGCAATTACTCAAGCGAAAATAATTTCATCTTTGCTTGAGCACTGATGTTCTATTCACAAGAGACTGCTGACAGCCAGAATTTACAATGCAAAATTACAGAATCCATTGTATCGAAATATATGCAAGAATGGCCTGAGCTATACTCACCTACCTTCTGGATGATTGCTTTTGCACTGATACACCTGATATTCATCATAAGTATATCGACTCAATTCCTGTTCAAGAAAATCAGGCGCAGCCACAGATTAAACACTACATCTACTGAAAGCAATGAGCATTCGTATCAGGATCAAAAGAAAACAGAAACAAATCTAGCACTATCATATCAAGCATGCAAAGCTTGCTGCTTTCTTATATTAGCAATTCAAGTCTTAAGAGTATGTCTTCTGATGTTTGAGGAAAGAACAAGTAACTGCCAGTATCCACTTTGTGTTCTAAGGGAATGTCTGCAGATGCTATCCTGGATAATATTGTCACAAGCAGTATTCAGTTTCCAGAAAACAAAGTGCACAAAATTACCATTGATAATTCGAGCATGGTGGGTATTCAACTTCCTGCAATCAGTTACCAGGATGGTATTTGATATGAGATTGATCATATCGAACCGCAAACATATAGGGTTTGAAGAATGGATCGATTTGATAACACTTATTTTATGTGCTTATCTGCTTGCACTTTCAGCCCGAGGAAAAACAGGGATCACCTTCACAGATAATAATAGGATAACAGAGCCTCTATTGATCCCATCTGTAAGCCAGCGTACACAAGTTAGGAGACCATGTCTATATGGAAGAGCAAGTATTCTAGAGCTTATAACGTTCTCCTGGATGAACTCCGTCATTGCTAATGGATACAAAAAAATTCTGGAGGAGAATGATGTGCCAGATGTCAATGTGCAAGACACTGCAGATATCCTCTCTGATTCATTCAAAAAGATAATGGATGATGTTGAACACAGGCATGGTTTAAGTACTTCATCGATCTATAAAGCAATGTTCCTATTTGTTAGACAGAAAGTAATAATCAATGCAGGACTTGCAGTGTTACATGCCAGCCTATCCTATGTTGGACCATTGTTGATCAATGACTTAGTGACGTTCCTAGGTGGAGAGAAGAAATATGGATACAGAAGGGGTTACCTTCTTGCCATGGTTCTAATAAGTGCAAAATTTATGGAAACAATATCACAACTTCAGTGGTATTCTGGAGGACAACTGCTTAATATGCGGCTGCGATCTGCTTTGATATCCCATATCTATCAAAAAGGCCTTCAGTTATCCTTTAGTTCGAGGAAGAAGCATAGCAGTGGAGAGATCATAAACTACATGGGTGTAGATATACAACGGATAACTAATGCTGTATGGTACACAAACTATATTTGGATGCTACCCGTTCAGCTATCTCTAGCTTTCTATGTTCTCTATCAAAATCTAGGGTATGGGGCCTTGGCTGGTTTTGCTGCAATACTGGCAGTAATGTTTTGCAATATTCCACTAACCAAAATGCAAAAGGAGTTGCAGACCAAGATCATGGTCGCTAAAGATGACAGAATGAAGACAACGACCGAAATTCTTAGAAGCATGAAGATACTGAAACTTCAAGCTTGGGATATGCAGTACCTTCTAAAGCTTGAAGCTTTACGAAGCGAAGAGTACAACTGGTTATGGAGATCTGTCCGATTGAAAGCCCTTACTACACTTGTGTTTTGGGGAGCACCAGCATTCATCTCCTCTATATCCTTCGGCTCATGCATGCTGATGGGAATTCCTCTGACTGCTGGAACTGTTTTGTCAGCTCTTGCAACATTCCGCATGCTACAAGATCCAATCTTCATACTTCCTGACTTGCTTTCAGTGTTTGCCCAGGGAAAAGTATCAGCTGATAGAGTGGTAAAGTACCTCCAGGAAGAAGAACTAAAATGTGACGCAATAACACAGGTACCACGAAGCGACACATGCTACGATGTGGAGATTGATCAAGGAATATTCACGTGGGAGCTTAAGACCGCTTCACCTACTCTAACTAATGTAGATCTAAGAGTAAAGAGAGGGATGAAAGTAGCAATCTGTGGAATGGTTGGCTCGGGAAAATCCAGTCTATTATCATGCATACTTGGGGAGATGCCAAAGCTAGAAGGGAATGTCAGGGTCAGTGGGAGCAAAGCATATGTGCCTCAAACCGCCTGGATCCTTTCTGGGAACATCAGGGACAACATTCTGTTTGGAAACTTATATGATAAAGAAAAGTATGAAAGGATAATACAAGCTTGTGCATTGAATGAAGATCTTGACTTATTCGCAAATGGTGATCTGACTGAGATTGGTGAAAGAGGAATTAACATGAGTGGAGGTCAGAAACAGAGGATTCAGATTGCCAGGTCAATGTACGACGATGCAGATATCTACCTTTTTGACGATCCTTTTAGTGCAGTCGATGCCCAAACTGGAAGCCATATTTTCAAGGTTTGTTTAGTGATGTATTGTTTAAATAATATGCATACAAATGTATGCTAGATCTAAGAATTGTGAACTTTGACCATATGAACCTTTCTGACAGCTGTAAGTGTATAAATAATTAAATCGTGCAGAATAGCGTAATGGGAATACTTAAAGACAAAACAGTACTGTATGTAACCCATCAAATAGAATTTCTTCCAGCTGCAGACCTTATACTGGTAAGTTCTAAAAGATCTTTTGCTTAGCTAATCATGTCAGCAGTAAAAGTTGCCAAATAACTAACTAGATGGTTAAAAATTAACAGGTCATGCAGAACGGAAAAATCGTGCAGAAAGGGAAATTTGAACACCTCCTTCAACAGAATATAGGATTTGACGTTTTTGTAGGAGCCCATAGCCAGGCTCTTCAATCAGTAACGAATGCCGAAAGCACCAGCAGAATGCCATCCGACAACAAAAAATATGCAGATAGTGAGGACGAGTTTGACACAGAAAGCACAATGGATGATTCACTACAGGACATAACAAAGCAAGAGTCTGCACACGATGTCTCACAACACAGCAATGAGAAGGGGAGATTAACACAGGATGAGGAGCGAGAAAAGGGAGGAATCGATAAGAAAGTTTACTGGGCGTACCTCAGGGCAGTTCATGGTGGTGCCTTAGTACCAGTAATGATCACTGCACAATCATTTTTCCAGATACTTCAGATAGCAAGTAACTATTGGATGGCATGGGCATCCCCTCCATCATCTGCATCAACTCCAACTGTTGGATTAGGCCTCCTCTTCTCTGTGTATATAGCACTATCTATGGGAAGTGCACTATGTATCTTTGCTCGCTCCATGCTCACGTCACTAACCTGTCTGCTAACATCAGAAAAGTTCTTCAAGAACATGATGCACAGTATCCTGCGTGCACCGATGTCCTTCTTTGACTCCACGCCTACTGGAAGAATTTTGAACAGGGTTAGTGCTGATTAATAATTTTATAGTAGTCCATACATCACCACATCCTCATACACTACTAAGTACTAAACTATTAATGATTTTCATGGAACAGGTCTCCAATGACCAGAGTGTTTTAGATCTGGAAATAGCAGACACGATTAGTTGGTGCATGATCTCAGCCATACAAATCCTGGGGACCATTGGTGTTATGTCACAGGTTGCATGGCCAGTTCTTATAATACTTGTTCCAGTCATGGTGGGCAGCTTCCTCTGTCAAGTAAGAAATCTTAGAAAAGATGCTCGGCTGATAAATTTAGCTTCTACTTTTACAATCTTCCTAATAGTTACTATTCTGCATTGCTAATTTCAGGAATCTTTAATAGCAGTTTCTCCTTAATGATCATATATGTGTCACAAATTGCTCAATCCATTTATTTTCTGTTATCTTATGCAGCGGTACCAAATTCCAACAGTAAGAGAGTTATCACGTTTATCACAAATTCAAAGGGCTCCAATCCTGCACCATTTTGCAGAATCACTTTCGGGAGCTTCAAGTATTAGAGCATATGGACAGAAAAACCGTTTCAAAAAAGCAAACATAGAACTCATTGACAACCAGTCCAGACCTTGGTTCCATATGATTGCTGCAATGCAGTGGCTAGGTTTCAGGCTGAACATGCTCTCCGATCTTGTCTTTGCATTTTCTTTGGTCCTGATAGTGAGTGTCCCCGAAGGTTTTTTAAACCCAAGTACGTTCTATACATAGAAAAGCTCTCAGTGACTACAAAAGACTTAAAATTATCCTATTTCATTTGTGATGACAGTCAAACGAATATTTGTTTAACAAGGACAGCCTCTAATATAATGACATGTGCAGGCTTTGCTGGACTTGCAGTGACTTATGCATTGAATCTCAATTCACAGTTGATATCTATGATCTGGAACATTACTAGCACAGAGGGTAAAATGATATCAGTTGAAAGGATACTGCAGTACTCGAGAATCCGTAGTGAGGCTCCTTTAGTACTTGACTACTGCCGGCCACCAAATATCTGGCCAAATGAAGGAAACATAAATATAAAAGGCTTGGAGGTATGTGAACACATTATTATAACCTAGCATGGGTGAAATTAATCAAGCTAAATATGTATACAGCAATAAATAACTGTTGTGATGAATTGACCTAAAAAATAAGATTAAAAAGTGAAATGAATAATAAGCTACATGGAACAAAAAATCTTTGGGCCAAACCTCACCTCCTGAAAGTGGTAGTTTATAGAGTATTTACTGAAGGCAAAGAGTATAAATATGTACAAAAACCAAGAGCTAAATAAACGGCAGGAATGTCATGGCTGTCTTGAATATTGATATCGGTTATATTATAGGCCACCAAATTGTTGCACGGGTCGAAACACATTTTAGGATATAGAGTGCACTGGAAGAAGCAACAGATAATGCATCTATTACATGTACTTACTTTTTTATTAGTATCTTACATGTATTTTCAGTATAATGAGACGAAGGCATTTTCCAAAAGGATAACTTCTATTTTATACTTGATATAAAAAGTATAAACCTGATCTGATTGAGAAATCTACTGTCGCTCTTTTCTGTTTACAGGTTCGATATGCAGAGCAACTCCCATCTATTCTCAGAAACATATCATGTACAATACCAGGAAGGAAGAAGGTGGGAATTGTTGGACGGACTGGTAGTGGAAAGTCAACCTTTGTCCAGGCACTCTTCCGGATTGTTGAACCAAGGGAAGGAACTATCGAGATCGACAATATTGATGTATGCAAAATAGGACTACATGATTTACGAGGCAGACTTAGCGTCATCCCGCAGGATCCAACCATGTTCGAGGGAACAGTTCGAGGGAATCTTGATCCACTGAATGAATACACTGATCAACAAGTGTGGGAGGTAACCGAATCAACTACAAATACCATTACAGGAAAAAACAAACTTAGTTACCATGTGAAATAGTATATTTAATTGAGATTGTTCATACATTAGCCATCAGTGCTCATACTACATATTCCTTCTTACAAAAGAAAAATATCAAACAGGAAAATGCACATATTTGGCATCCAATACAAGTGCACCTGTTCTAACATAAACCAATGCTTGAGAAATTTAATCTTTATAAATAAAATCATAATTAATTTATAAGCAAACAGAAATGGAAAAGGTTCCCAAGAAAATTAAAAGAAAACTACTACAAAAAAGTGAGGACAAGAGGGATAATGATCTTACTTGTAGCATCAAGTGAGAAAATTGGTTTCATTCTTATTTTGTCCAGGTATTGGACAAATGTCAGCTTGGTGATCTAGTTCGGCAAAACCCAAGGAAGCTGGATTCAACAGGTAAATGCACTTCTTCAGGTTCAGTAACCAACTGAGAAAGGGTAGGATTCAGGGATTAGTGGTCCCTATACCCTACATCAAATGAATATATCTCTTGTAGTTGTTGAAAATGGGGAAAACTGGAGCGTGGGACAGAGGCAGTTGTTCTGCCTTGGAAGGGTTCTGCTAAAGAGAAGCAACCTTCTTGTACTGGATGAAGCGACTGCTTCAGTTGACTCGGCTACCGATGCGATCATCCAAGACACGATCCGCTCCGAGTTTAGAGATTGCACCGTATTGACAGTAGCACACCGGATCCACACTGTGGTTGACAGCGATCTCATTCTTGTCTTCAGTGAAGGTATACCCCAAATCTGATAAACAGACACCGTTATTATGCACGTTACCTGGCATAGGTGCAGTGATGCTAAAACCTATGCTGATTTGCTTTATGATGAGCAGGAAGAATTGTAGAATACGACACACCATCAAGATTACTGAAGAACAAGAACTCTGAGTTTTCCAAGCTTGTCAAAGAGTATTCAAGGCGATCCCGCGACTTCAGCAATAGAGGAAACAACTGAACGCCACAACACACATAACATAAATCCAAAATTCGAATATGACAGTGGATAGCATGGCATGCACTAGCTCCTCAGATTGGATTGTGCAGATCAGCAGATGACGTAAAGAAATGTTCTGTAAAAGAAGAAAAATAATCAATAAAATTTGGCAGCCACGATAAATTGATAGTGTGTAAAGGTGTGAACGGGAATGATATGAATGGTAGTATACATTTTAGCTTGACATTTGGCCGGTAAACGCAAAGGTTGGTTCAGTCAGGCATTCCATCGAGCAAGGGCTGGGCGACTCCTTGACGTCTGCACCTCCACCGTTGAGTTTACCGCTCGCCTAGTGAACATGGCATGCATAGTGTGGAAGAAGGGGAGCGTCGCCGAAGGGTGGGCATCGGAGGCAGGTGAGACACGGACGAGGGCAGGAGGTCGCCGAAGCCCGCCGGCGAAGGAAGGCGGCAGGCCTTGGCAGGGCGCCTCTTTTTCGGACCGTTATGGAGTGACCAAGGCAGGGGCGGGGGCATCTTGATTCGTAAAGATTTGATCCGGAAACTAGTAATATGTAGTCGTCGAAAACGGAGACGAAATTACAAAAGCGAATTGCTATAGGTCCAACCGAATGTTCAATTTTATTCTCATTGAATGAATATATGGCAATCAAGTGATTAAAATTTTTAAATGGTGATATTTAGATTCTATAATTGATTTAGTTGTATATGAGTAGATATTCGATCGGACCTGTAGCAGTGCTTATTACAGAAAAGAGTTAAAAGATATGAATAGGAAAAATAGCTGCTACCTCCATCCTAAAATATAAGTATATGTTGACTTTTAAAGACTATGTTTGGCCATTTGAGTTATTCAAACATTATAAATATTTAATTTATTGTTAAATATAAATATTTATTTCTACATTTTAATAAAAAATAAGACTTTGTGGCGCCATGGCGGCGGCGGCTTCACACCAGCCAGCGGCGTCCTTGGCAGAGGGCGCGGTGGCCTGGGCGATGGGGCCGCCATGCCTGAGCGACGGAGAGAACAGGAGAAGATAGGAGAGAGAGAAAGGGAGGAAAAAGAAAAAGAAAGAAAAAAGACGCAATGCCTGTAATTTTTTCCATTTTAAATTTTAGTCAATATTTAGATATTTTAAAAGTTACAAGCCATGTAAAAATTGTTGTTGAAATCTTGGCACAATTATAGTCAAATTGATATAGAAATTATAGTCATTCATACACTTCACACAGAAAATAGGGTCAATGATGCAAAGGATTCTTTTAACCACGGATTTAGCACCATTAACTGGTCCAAACGAATTAGGTCAACCAGTGTTTTCAGTTGAAAAAAGAGAGTCAAATATGCAAACTCTAAAAAACAAGATCAAACGTGTAATTCGGATTCAAAATAAGACTAGATATACAATTGGTCCTGCCTACGTGGAACACATGTCATGGGACTCCACCTTTGTGCACACGGACGTGTCGCGTGCGCATGCCCGTGAAACACCCACCCATTCACTAGACGCTGTTGCCACTGCCGCTTGTTCGGTCACGCTGAAAGACCCACGGGTATGTCGTGGTATACCCTAGATCTGCCAAACAAAGCCCATACGTTTACAAGTAAGGTAAAAAAACTGGTCAAACGTTCTCTTTCCTAATTTCTCATACATGCGCGAGTGAACGGATGCATCGCTGACCCGATTGCGGTTCAAGTACAAACGGGAGGTATTTCTAGCAAAACCTGAGGAATCAACAACCGGCTGCAATGCAGCTTTGACGCAGTTTAGAAAGCAAATTACAAGCACTTGTAGCGGTTAGTATGTCTGACATGAGTGAGTGTTTTTAATCTCGCTTTCTCTCTTTTATGAATTTATAAAACCCCATGTGCAAGCCAGACCCATCTTCTCTACAAAGCTATGACGGGAGCAGGAAAGAGGGAAGAACAGAAAATATCAGGTTTTCCTCTTTCTCGGTCATGTTCCTCATGGAGGATCCATTTCAGCCGCTGTTCGTCCGCTCGACAGCGACGTCTTGTCCTGTGCTCACGTCCCGGTTATGGCCAACCTGGTTATGGCTCGTTGGCGGCCACGGGCTGTGAAAAAATTACATTATTTCAATCATGAATTTAAGGCTCTTATATGCCATGCTAATGCAACAGAGCTTTACTGAATAAGATGTATCATATCGATTATACTTTTATTTGTTAAAAATATTTATATATATCAGATATTTTCCGAAAATGGTGCATCTCAACACGATACCATGTGGTGACAGTGCGCCCGGCAAACCTGCAGTTCGGCAAGGGCATCGTACGAAACGCCATCACCCTCACCAGCGCGAACTTGAGATAAGGTTAAAGCCTCCGGCTCCATATAGTAAGTCTTTTTGGTGTGTACTTTTGGAATTATTATTTTTAATTGTATTACACTAAATATATTATAATTTTCTTAGCGGCATAACATTCCGCCACTGTTCACGCCTCACCATCCTTGCGCTGTTGTGCACGCTGCAACCCGTCCACAAGTTCCTCAATGGCCGCACCATGCCTGCCTAGGAACTTCCGTAATTTCTTGGTGTGTAGTTTGCTAGTTTCATTTGACCATGACTTCATGGACGGGTGCAGAGTAAAGCCAAAAAAATCACCTCAGTTTCAACATCAAGACATTATGTACCCGGACAAATTTCACGTGCGTTGTTGTGACTTGGCTGGCACGAAAGTACACACAACCACTAGATACTATCCCTGCTCGTTGACCCAGCCTAGTAGAAGTAACCAAACCACAACAAAAGAGTGACATTTTGGAATGCAATTTTAGTACCTTTTCATATCTCCGAATATTGGAAAACTCATTAAAAGAAATCCCTAAACTAAATATTTGCAGTGGACATAACCAACATGCCAAGATCTTCATCGATGTCTTAACAGTACAAATTGTGTCAAACCGTGTTTTGGACATTAATAGGTACCCTCTTTTGATGAATGGGGGCACAGAAGGCAGTGGCACACGCGTGTAGCGATTAGAGTCATTTTTTCCACTTGACGCTTGACCGTGTTTTCCACTAGCCAACAGCCCAAGCTTGCTGTCCATTAATCTCCACTACCCGATCCTTTTATATCCTCTGCTCTTCCTCTCTTTCTTTCTGTGCTTGTGCGTGTCACTGCCATGGACAGATGGAATCTGACTTCACTTCTTGTCGCGAGGATTTCCCATCGGTTACAGGAGAGGGTTCTCCACGGAAGCTGGTTTGATGATTTGTCAAGTAAGGTTTCATCAATCCTTGCACCAATCACCATAGGTTCAAGACTTTATGTTCCACAGAGTTGTTTCTATTCTTTCCTTAAGACTTCTATAATTTCTTGTTATCGCTAATTCCTTTGTTTCTAGTATTCCTTGCTTAGACAAATTGTAAACAAGGGCTTGCCCCATGCAGTCCATAAATGTTATGCCTCAAGATACAAAGAATCTGCATATAAGAAAATGAAATGAAATAAAAATGGGAACGATTGATGGCTAGCATGTTCATTTCGTATACTGAGAGGCATAGTAGTCGATATGGGAAGCCAAATTTAGCAAACCAATATTAAAAAAAGAAACAAAGAGCAGTTTGCAAACTAAAATATTTTCTTTCAGTTATTAAAGATAAGTCAAAAAATATAGAGTTCACTATGTTAGCTGCTAACAATTACATCATGGTTTTTCAGAACTCTGAGTATCATTGTCTACTATTCAACATGTCCAATAAAAAAAGGAGTAAATTTCACAAAACTACATCAAATTTGTGATGGCCACAGTTCAACCGAGCTGGTCGAAACGACATCAATAACGAAGCGGAGGGAGCATATTTCAACAAAACTATCACATAAATACTTATAAAGAAGCAACTAACCAGCAGGTTAACCAGAAATTTACTACCATGACAAGTCAGTTTCTCAAAGGTTAACTGCTTTCATTCAAGATGCAGTAACCACTAACAAGTCGAAGGCACAGTGTGGAACAACTTGCGAACTTCCATGTGGTAAAAAATTTCTTTCACCTTTTGCCTCTTTAGAAAGTCTGGAAGTGGAAATTGTTGCTGGAAAAGTAAAATATATCATTAAATTGTTTTTAGAGGAATACAAAGTTTAAATGCATTTACATAAGTGAAACTAATTTCTTCTTTGCTTGAGCACTGATGTTCTCTTCACAAGAGAAAACTTCCAATCAGAGTTCTCTTATTCTGCCATTGCCTGACAGCAACAACTTACAATGCAAAATTACAGAATCCATAGTATGGAAATATATGCAAGAATGGCCTGAACTGTACTCACCTTCCTTCTGGATGAGCGCTTTCGCACTGATACACCTGATATTCATCATAAGTATATCTACGCAATTCCTGTTCAAGAAAATCAGATGGCACGGGCAGGGATTAAACACTACATCAACTGAAAGTAATGAGCATTCGTATCAGGACCAAGAGAGAACAGAAACAAATCTAATGGTATCATATCAAGCATGCAAAGCTTGCTGCCTTCTTATATTAGGAATTCATGGTCTACGGGTATTTATTATACTGTTTGAGGAAACAACAAGTGACTGTAAGTATCCACTTTGTCTTCTAAGTGAATGTCTGCAGATGTTGTCCTGGTCAATATTGTCACAAGCAGTATTCAGTTTCCAGAAAACAAAATCTGCAAAATTACCATTGATGATTCGAGCATGGTGGATATTTAACTTCCTGCAATCAGTTGCCAGGGTGGTATTTGATATAAGGTCGATTTCATCAGACAACAAACATATAGGATTTCAAGAATTGATCAATCTGCTTACACTTGGTTTCTGTGCTTATCTGCTTGTACATTCAGCCCTAGGAAAAACAGGGATCAGCTACAAAGATAATAGTAGGATAACAGAGACACTATTGATACCATCTGTAAGCCAGAGTACACAAGTTAGGATACCATGTCTATATGGAAGAGCAAGTATTCTAGAGCTCATAACGTTCTCCTGGATGAACTCTGTCATTGCTAACGGATACAAAAAAACTCTAGAGAAAAATGATGTTCCAGATATCAATGGGCAAGACTCAGCCAAGATCCTCTCTGATTCCTTTGAAAAGATAATGGATGATGTTGAACGCAGGCATGGTTTAAGTACATCATCGATCTATAAAGCAATGTTCCTATTTGTTAGACAGAAAGTAATGATCAACGCAGGACTTGCAGTGTTACATACGAGCCTATCCTATGTTGGACCATTGTTGATTAATGACTTAGTGATGTTCCTAAGCGGAGAGAAGCAATATGGACACAGAAGAGGTTACCTTCTTGCCATGCTTCTTATAAGTTCAAAAATTGTGGAAACAATAGCACACAGTCAGTGGTTTATTGGAGGACAACAGCTCAATATGCGGCTGCGAGCCGCTTTGATATCCCATATCTATCAAAAAGGGCTCAAGTTATCCTTCAGTTCGAGGCAGAAGCATACCAGTGGAGAGATCATAAACTACATGGGTGTAGATATACAACGGATAACTAATGCAGTGTGGTATACAAACTTCATTTGGATGCTACCCATTCAGCTCTCTTTAGCTGTCTATGTTCTTTATCAAAATTTAGGGTCTGGGGCCTGGGCTGGTTTAGCTGCAATGCTGGCAGTAATGCTTTGCAACATTCCACTCACCAGAATGCAAAAGGAATTGCAAACCAAGATCATGGTCGCTAAAGATGATAGAATGAAAGCAACAACAGAAATTCTTAGAAGCATGAAGATACTGAAACTTCAAGCATGGGATATGCAATACCTTTTAAAGCTAGAAGCTTTACGAAGTGAGGAGTACAAATGGTTATGGGCATCTGTCCGGTTGACAGCCCTGACTACTTTTTTGTTTTGGGGGCACCAGCATTTATCTCCTCTATTACTTTCGGCTCATGCATACTGATGGAAATTTCTCTGACTGCTGGAACTGTTTTGTCAGCTCTAGCAACATTCCGAATGCTACAAGATCCAATCTTCACACTTCCTGACTTGCTTTCCGTGTTTGCTCAGGGAAAGGTTTCAGCTGATAGAGTAGTGAAGTACCTCCAGGAAGAGGAATTACAATCTGACACAGTTATACAAGTACCACGAAGCAACTCATCTTATGACGTGGAGATTGATCAGGGAACATTCAGCTGGGAGCTTAATACTACATCTCCAACTCTAACTGATATAGAGCTAAGAGTAAAGAGAGGGACAAAAGTAGCTATCTGTGGGATTGTTGGTTCGGGAAAATCCAGTTTATTATCATGCATACTTGGGGAGATGCCAAAGCTAGAGGGGACTATCAGGGTCAGTGGGAGCAAAGCATATGTTCCTCAAACTGCCTGGATCCTTTCTGGGAACGTCAGGGATAACATTCTATTTGGAAACACATACGACAAAGAAAAGTATGAAAGGATAATACAAGCTTGCGCACTGAGTAAAGATCTTGACTTATTCGCAAATGGTGATCTGACTGAGATTGGTGAAAGAGGAATTAACATGAGTGGTGGCCAGAAGCAACGGATTCAGATTGCAAGGTCAATGTACGAGGATGCAGATATTTACCTCTTTGACGATCCTTTTAGTGCAGTTGATGCTCAAACTGGAAGCCATATTTTCAAGGTTTATTTAGTGAATTATATTTTAAATATTATATATACATTGCAAACTTTGACCATTTTAACCTTTCCGATAGAAATAAGCAAATAAATAATTGAATCATGCAGAATAGCATAATGGGAATACTTAAAGACAAAACAGTCCTTTTTGTGACCCACCAAGTTGAATTTCTTCCAGCTTCAGACCTTATCTTGGTAAGTTTCTAAAGGGAAAATTGGTTTTGTTACATCAAAAGATCATGATTGTAGAAATATACCATCGAGCGCTATAGTTCGCATTAATACCAGTGAAAGTTCCACCATTAAGATATGTTCCCCTCTGTCACATGGCATCACGTTTTCCACCCATTCTCTTCTTCTTACTTGCAACACTCCTTTCTCTATCTCACCCCAGATCGGCCAGTGGATGTCAGTATCGTTCAGCAGCCCGTCGATGCACATACCCCACCCAGGCATCAGTAGCACATTCACTTCTAGGAGATCGAGCAGCGTAACCTGATGGCTGCCACACGGAAGAGGCAACAGCACAAATAGGAGGCGCGGGATTTGCAGGATTAGGGGCCACTGCATGTCTGCTTTATCAACCATGGCTAGAAGAAAAAAGAACGCAACTGTAGGTTCCATTTCATTTTAAACCGTTGAGATCGAGTACGATTTGTTTGCTGATATCAAGCAAGCAGCAGACCAGTAGAGATCAAATGGTTCTTTACATCTTCCCTCATAATGCTATTGGCTGAAACTAATGCTTCCAATATACAATCCTATTCTCCTGACTCATCGAAGATTCTTTGCATATCATACTCACGCTGAATGAAACAAGCAGCATCAGGACAGAATGGCCGTTAAGGACGGCACAGTTTGAGACTCCGACAGCTAGGCGCAGAGCATGGAACGGAGGATGCACAAGCACTTGCCTATGCAAGTCAAGTGACGACCGGGCAACCCAAAACATGGAGGAAATCGCCCTTGAATTCTTTGCGTGTTCCAGCAGTGGCGGTCAGCATGAGAAGACAGCCGGAGGAGAAAAAGACGCTCAGACACCATGGAGAAGACGGATGACAACAGAATCTTAGTTTGGACAGATGAAAAAATGACATAGTGGTAGATTTCTTAGCAATGAAACTTCCGCTGGTATTAAAATAAATTATAACAGTTTGATGCTATATTTCTAAAACCACGATTTTTCGATATCACAAAACCAATCTTCCCATTTCTGAAAGATCTTTTGTTTAGTAGATCATGTCGATAATTAAAGTTGCCAAGTAACTAACTAGATGGACACAAATTAACAGGTCATGCAGGATGGAAAGATCGTGCAGAAAGGGAAATTTAATGACCTCCTTCAGCAGAATATAGGGTTTGAAGTTATAGTAGGAGCCCATAGCCAGGCTCTTCAATCAGTAACGAATGCCGAAAGCACCAGCAGAATGTCGTCCGACAACAAAAATGCAGATAGTGAGAACGAGTTTGACACAGAAAGCACAATGGATGATTCACTACAGGACATAACAAAACAAGAGTCTGCACACGGTGTCTCACAACAAAGCAATGAAAAGGGGAGATTAACACAAGATGAGGAGCGAGAAAAGGGAGGAATCGATAAGAAAGTTTACTGGACATACCTCAGGGCAGTTCATGGTGGTGCCTTAGTACCAGTAATGATCACTGCACAATCATTTTTCCAGATACTTCAGATAGCAAGTAACTATTGGATGGCATGGGCATCCCCTCCATCATCTGCATCAACTCCAACTGTTGGATTAGGCCTCCTCTTCTCTGTGTATATAGCACTATCTATGGGAAGTGCACTATGTATCTTTGCTCGCTCCATGCTCACGTCACTAACCTGTCTGCTAACATCAGAAAAGTTCTTCAAGAACATGATGCACAGCATCCTGCGTGCACCGATGTCCTTCTTTGACTCCACGCCTACTGGAAGAATTTTGAACAGGGTTAGTGCTGATTAATAATTTTATAGTAGTCCATACATCACCACATCCTCATACACTACTAAGTACTAAACTATTAATGATTTTCATGGAACAGGTCTCCAATGACCAGAGTGTTTTAGATCTGGAAATAGCAGACACGATTAGTTGGTGCATGATCTCAGCCATACAAATCCTGGGGACCATTGGTGTTATGTCACAGGTTGCATGGCCAGTTCTTATAATACTTGTTCCAGTCATGGTGGGCAGCTTCCTCTGTCAAGTAAGAAATCTTAGAAAAGATGCTCGGCTGATAAATTTAGCTTCTACTTTTACAATCTTCCTAATAGTTACTATTCTGCATTGCGAATTTCAGGAATCTTTAATAGCAGTTTCTCCTTAATGATCATATATGTGTCACAAATTGCTGAATCCATTCATTTTCTGTTATATTCTGCAGCGGTACCAAATTCCAACAGTAAGAGAGTTATCACGTTTATCACAAATTCAAAGGGCTCCAATCCTGCACCATTTTGCAGAATCGCTTTCAGGAGCATCAAGTATTAGAGCATATGGACAGAAAAATCGTTTCAAAAAGGCAAACATGGAACTTATTGACAACCGCTCCAGACCCTTGTTCCATATGATCGCTTCAGAGGAGTGGCTAGGTTTCAGGCTAAACATGCTATCGAATCTTGTCTTTGCATTTTCTTTGGTCCTGCTAGTGAGTCTTCCTGAAGGTTTAATAAACCCAAGTAAGCTCTATACATAGAAAATCTCTCAGTGACTACACAAGACTTAAGTTCCATCTCTGATGACAGTCAAACTAATATTTGTTTTAAGGAGGATAGTATCTAATATAATGGCACATGCAGGCTTCGCTGGACTAGCGGTGACTTATGCATTGAATCTCAACTCGGAGTTGACAAATATAATCTGGTACATTACTAGCGCAGAGAGTAAAATGATATCAGTTGAAAGGATAATGCAGTACACGAGGATCCCTAGTGAGGCTCCTCTAGTACTCAACTACAGCCGGCCACCAAATATCTGGCCAAAAGATGGAAGTGTCAATATAAAATGCTTGGAGGTATGTTAATACACTATTATCACCTAACATGGGAGCAAGTAATCAAGCTTGGTATCCATATACAGCAATAAATAACTTTCGTAATGAATTGACCCAAAAATAAGATTGAAAGTACAAATGGGAAAATAATTCTTCGAGACAGAACTCAACTCCTGAAAGTGGTAGTTCGTAATAGATCATTTACTGAAGAGTATAAGAATACGTACAAAAATAGAAAAAAGGGCGAAATAGAGAGCAGGAATGTCATGGCTGTCTTGCAAATTGAATATAGGTTTTACTGTAGATCACCAATTTTCGTTAGGTAGAAACACATTTTTAAACAGAAGCTATAGATATTGCAACTATTACATGTACTTTCCTTTTTATGGGTATTACATGTACTTTCAGTATAATGAAAAGAAGGCATTTTCTAAAACGATAGCTTATCTTTTATACTTGAACTTGATCACAATGTATGCACCTGATCGACTGGAGAAATCTACTGTGGCTCTTTTTTCTTTGCAGGTTCGATATGCAGAGCAACTCCCATCTATTCTCAGAAACATATCATGTACAATACCAGGAAGGAAAAATGTGGGAATTGTTGGACGGACCGGTAGTGGAAAGTCAACTTTTGTCCAGGCACTTTTCCGGATTGTTGAACCAAGGGAAGGAACTATCGAGATTGACAACATTGACATATGCAAAATAGGACTGCATGATTTGCGAGGCAGACTTAGCATCATCCCGCAGGATCCGACCATGTTCGAGGGAACAGTAAGAGGGAATCTTGATCCACTGAATGAATACACTGATCAACAAGTGTGGGAGGTAACTTAATCAACTACAAATACCATTACAGTAAAAAAAAACTTATTTACCATGTGAACTAGTAAATTTAATTGTTCATACATTAGCCATCAGTGCTCATACTGCATATTCCTTGTTATAAAAGAAAAATATCAAACAGGAAAATGCACGTAATTGGCGTCCAGTAAAAGTGCACCTGTTGTAGTATAAACCAATGCTTGAGAAATTTAATCTATATAAAGAAAATCACAATCAATTTATAAGCAAACAGAAATGGAAAATGTCCCTAGAAAATTAAAAGAAAACTACTACAAAAAGTGAGGACAAGAGGGAGAAGGATCTTACTTGTAGCATCAAGTGAGAAAATTGGTTTCACTCTTATTTTTTCCAGGTATTAGACAAATGTCAGCTTGGTGATCTAGTTCGGCAAAACCCAAAGAAGCTGGATTCAACAGGTAAATGCACTTCTTCAGGTCCAGTAGCCAGTTGGATTCAGGGATAAGTAGTCCACATATCCTGCTTCATATGAATATCTCTTGTAGTTGCTGAAAATGGCGAAAACTGGAGCGTGGGACAGAGGCAGTTGTTCTGTCTTGGAAGGGTTCTGCTAAAGAGAAGCAACCTTCTTGTACTGGATGAAGCAACTGCTTCAGTTGACTCGGCTACCGATGTGATCATTCAAGACACGATCCGCTCCGAGTTCAGAGATTCCACCGTGTTGACAGTAGCACACCGGATCCACACTGTGGTTGACAGTGATCTCATTCTCGTCTTCAGTGAAGGTACACCCCAACTCTGACAAACAGACACCGGTCCTATGCATGTTACTGGGCAGCTGCAGTGATGCTAAAACTTGTGCCACAATCCCTTATGATGAGCAGGAAGAATAGTGGAATACGATACTCCATCAAGATTACTGAAGAACAAGAACTCTGAGTTCTCCAAGCTTGTCAAAGAGTACTCGAGGAGATCCCACCACTTCAGCAACAGTGAAAACAACTGAACACCAATACACAGAACATGAATCCAACATTGAAACATCACAATGGATGTCATGGCATGCACTAGCTCTTCAGACTGGATTGTGCAGATGATGTAAAGAAATGTTCTGTAAAAGAAGAAAAAAACAATAAAATTTGGCAGACACAATAATGTGTAAACTGTAAAAGTGTGCATGGGAAAGGTAGCGTGAAGGGTAGTATACATTTTAGCTTGACATTTGCTGGAGAACTTGCATCACGCAGAGGGTTGGGTTCAGTCAGGCATTCCATCGAGCAGGAGGTGGGCGACGCCTTGACGTCTGCATCTGCACCGTGGAGCCTACTGCTCACCTAGTGAACAACTGAACATAGCATGCGTAGCCGCGTAGGATGGAATAAGGGGAGCGTCGGGGAAGGGTAGGCATCAACGCCAGGTGAACCAGGGAAGAGGGCAGGAGGTCGCCACCTGCAGGCGAAGGAAGGCGGCAGGGGCGTTTTATTTTTTCCCGACAGTTCGTCGCCGGCAGGGACATTTAGGCCCCGTTGGTTTCCATTAGAGGCTCTAAAATTTAGAGTTAAAATTTAGATATCTAAAATTTAGATACCCGTTCGTTTCATGCATCTAAATAGCAAGGAATTGACATTTTTGCCCCAATAAGGAATGAAGATACCATGTTTTACAAATCAAGTTCAAACAACAATTACATACATCTTCCATGAATTACAAATCAAGTTCATGCATAAACAATAATTAAATTCGCACAAGAAATAATGTTCAATTCTGGTATAGCGCATATGCTATCCGTTCTCGAAAATCATTCATGGTTTCATCACTTGGTACGTCGTCGTCATCACCATCCATGCTTGCATCATCGGCCGAATGGGAATTCATGGTGTCTTGTTGCATGGCCTCGATGAAGTGCTCATCCTCCTCATCGTTTTATCTAACAAAATTGTGCAGTGCCATACATGCTGATATAATTTTGGTTTGCTTTTCAATGCTATAACTTAGAACCGATGACATCATCCCAAATTTCTGCTTCAGCAAGCCAAATGACATCTCCACAACATTCCTAAGCCCTGAATGAACATAGTTGAATGTTTCTTTCCTACCTCTTGCCCTTGTTCCTCGGCGAAACTCCGGAATATGGTACTTGGTTCCCTTGAATGGTGCAAGGTACCCTGGTTGATTTGGGTAGCCGGAGTCGACAAGATAGTACTTATCTGCATTGACACACAGATTGGGAGGGTTACTCATTACAAATTAAAGTTGCAGGGTAGGACATGTGACAATGCATATAAAATAGTGCTTACTCGGAGGTGGATGTGGAAACTTATGGCTGTATCTGGTCATGGCATCATTGAAGACGCGCATGTCATGGACTGAACCTGGCCAGCCAGCTACAACAAAGATGAAGCGCATGTCGAAGTCACAAGCGGCCATAACATTTTGTGATGTTTTTCCCTTGCGGTTCCTATATTGTACGGACAATTGTTGATCTACAGTTACATCAATGTGGGTGCCATCAATTGCACCGATGCAATTGTTGAATAAGCCCTTCAATCTAGGTTGCAGCGAGTGTAGGGTGTATGGTCCTAAATTCAGGATCTTTTGGCTTTAGGATGTCTACGGAAAACCTAATGACTGCCTTAAGAACTTTGGAAAAATTTCTACTAACCGTGTCTAGGGACCTACCAAAAATGGACATGGCTTGCCGTGTAGGTTGAGGAGAACCGACCATCCAAAGAAACATCCCTAATGCCTCTCTACTAGAACTCTTTGAGCTAGATTCTAGACCATATGAGTGCACCAGTGTATAATAAAGATAGTCAAACAATTCAGCACGCATGCGGAACATGGTGAGGCAGAAACTGGATCCCTAACATTTCTTTCTACAAATTCATCAGGAGTCTCTGGTCCCCTAATTCGTGCGGTCTTACCGTAGTGCTGCATGTTGTGGATCATACCATACATGAGGAATGGAAGTTGCTGATTCCACTCTTCGTCATCAGATTCGTCACTTGTGGATTCCAGCATCATGTCCTAACAAACAAAGATAACACGTGTTAGTAATAAAGAAATACATGACTGCTCACTCGAAAGGCAAGAAAGAGTAACAACAACAGTAAGAAAACTCTTAATAAACGGATGTCAGAAACAAGTAAACAACACAATAAACATATTACACATTATTAGAGTACAAACCAAATGCAATCAAGTTCAGCAGCAACCGTGGCTGCATTATGGAAGTAACACTTCAAACAAATTACTCGCATTGTAAAAATAAATAAAACAGGTCACAAATGCATCGCCCAACAGCATCATCTAGTCCAGATTCCGTGTCGTCATGTATTTTCGGATGAATTGCAAACGCTGCTGTGGTGTCTCACAACCTAAGAAAAAGTCTCGAGTAACCTCATCCTTCATCATCAATGACAGGGCAAAGTACTCATCGCTGGCTGGTTCAACTCCGGATTCTTGTGCCAATTGCATGGCCCTCTGCCGCTCTTGCTTCTCCTCCTGCTTAGCTTGCAGCTTTGTCTTGTGAGTCTCCTGCTTTAGGGCCAGCTTCTCCCTCTCGGAACCGAGCATTGTCCTGTTGCATTGCCCTGAATACATTCACCATTGGGCTCTTGCTCTTCTTCGTAGGGCTGGCTCCCGTGGTGGTTGTACTGCCTCCTCTCTTAAGGCTGCTCGAGCTCCTGCCCGAGCTCATCCCCGAGCTCTTGGGGCTGTCCCGGTAGCCCCGATCAAAGAAGGGCTGCACATCGGGGTCATCCTCGCCATCGGCATCGTCCCCGCCGTCCCAATCATCCTCGCCATCGGCGTCTTCGTCGTCACCACCATCGTCCCCGCCGTCACCAGCATCCTCACCCGGCACATATGCTCGTTGATCCATCAACGATGACCCCGTCGAAGAGTATCCACAATCGGGTCCTCGTACGGGGAGGGCCATGCCTCGAGTGTTTGCACTCGGTAGGAATTTTCTTGTCCTGCAGGAAACACACTAATTAGAACAATAACATTGAATGAAATTACATGAAGTTATGAGGCAGCTGCAGCACTTACGTCCAGTTCACTATCCCACCATTTGTCGGTTGCAAGTAGCCACCCATCGGCTCCGCATCCAAGCCATGTCTTCCCTCGGATTTTTTTGATGAAGTTGAAAATTTTTTTTAGTGCGGTTATCCTGTTTCGGAACCGGCCCGTTTTATGGCGTAGACGGGCTCTCTTGGCAAAAGCCTCCGCAACTAGGGCGTAAGCTCGGTGCTTCATTTCACCGTCGATGTAGTTACCCATGTCCTTTTGCTCCACTAGGATGTCGTACAGGATTTTAATATTCTGCGTATTCCAATTAGCTCTATCCATGTTCTACAATGTCCAAATCGCTAACACTATCGGGCATGAAGATAGTCCGCACGATGCAAGAAGAGCGAGGAAACGGGAGGCGGAATTATACCTCGGAGCCACCGGAGTCGTCGCCGCCGTTGTCGTCGACCTCTACGACGTTGCGTCCGGAACCGCCGCCACCACGCCGGTTTGGACCAGCCGACCGCGGAGCAGCGCCACCTCCACCTCTGCCCGGCCTTGCTACGCGCTTGCCCGCTCCGCCTCCGCCCCGAACCGCACCTTTGCCGGGCGACGGCCGGATCCGCCCTAGGACGGGCGCGGAGGTAGGCCACCGCTACCTCCCGAGCCGCCACTCCCACCTTGCCCGTCGTCTTCGAACAGCCCATGGAACGACCCAAGGCGAGGGAGGCCGCCGGCTCCGGAGTTCGGGTCCAGCCCGTCCAAGTCGAGGCGGGATGCGCCGCTCCTCTCCCCGTCTTGCCGCCTTCTTTCGGCCCGGGACACGGAGTGCACTGGGAGAACGGATCCGGGCGGACAAGAAGTTCCGTGTACCGTCTCCCCGTACCCGCCGCCGTAGCCGCTGGCGGCCCCGGTGCCGTCGATGCCGCCCGCGCCGAACCCGCTCGTCGCACGCACCGGCTCCGTAGCCGCTGCCGCCCGCGCCGTAGATGTCGCCCGCGTCGTAGCCGCCGCCCGCGGCGTAGGGGCTGCCGGCCGCGCCGTAGCCGCCGCCCGCGCCGTAGCCGCTGCCGCCGGCGCCGTACCGCCGGCGCCTCCACCGTAGCCACCGCGCGGCCCGAATCCGCCACCGTTGTTGCCATCCATGTTGGAGGATGCGACGCTCTCAACCGATGGGGACCGCCGACGCCGCCGATTACTTCTTCTTCCACGGACGCCAGCAGGAGGCGCGGCCTCACGGACGGGCCAAGAAAGGGCGGCGGGCGTGGTCGGCGGCGGGCCAACCGGCGGCTTGACCTAGCCGCAGCGGCGGCGGCGAGTGGGAGGAACGAGTCGGGCAAACGCGCGAGTGGATAAGGCTAGGGTTGCGACGGAGCCGGCAACCGGGAGACGAGACCCTTTAGAGGCTCCGGACCATCTAATTTCTGGGCTTTAGAGACCCGTTCGGAGATGGGCCTCTAGATTTTAGAGGCAACAGTGCTTTAGAGGCCTCTAAAGCCCGGAAACGAACGGGCCCTTAGTTCATTCAGAACCAAAACTACTTGCTCCCTATATCCTAGTTTATTATCAGATTTATTAAATTCTCTAATCTGGACAATAATATATCCAGATTTGTTGAACATTTTTTTAATTTGAACATAAAAAAAAATCTTCGAGATGCAAAGTAAATTGGGAAGAGAGAGTAATACAAATGGTATGTATGTATGTATTATCGATGAAACTAAAAACATAATTAAAAGGTATGGTTTGGAAAGATGGGTACTCTACTCACTCTTAAATTGAAAATTTCTTCATCGGCAGCTCATATTTCCAGTGATAAGTGATGTTCTGTCGACACAACGAGATTTATGTGGTAACTTCGTGATTTTCAAAATCGCCTTTTGCAAAACAAAAATGTTATGCGTCTGACCTGGATGTCCGACCGGACGTTTACTCCTTGTGAATTGTTGATGCTAAATATGATTCTCCTGCTAATCCTGGACGAGGTGTGTTGGTGGAAAGGCCAGATCGGACAACCCAGTCGTATGTACAGCAATGCTCTTGCAAAAACGCATTTTAAGCGAGGTGTAACCAAATGTATAGTCTCGTTCGTTTTCTCGTCCTCTAAAATTTAACGATCTGTCACATTAAAGAGAATCTTACTTATTTATTAATATTTTGATCAATTTAATGACAAAAATCTTTTGACAGATTGGTGCTAATTTTTTAGATGAATCTAATAAGCTTAATTAATCTATATTTTGCTAAAGTGACTTAATTAATCTCAAATGACTTAACTAAGCTCATTAGATTCATCTTGTAAATTAGTCTAGGGACCTGTAATGTATTTTATAATTAAACTTTATTAAGTACTCCTAAATAGTAAGATTCTTTTTGATGAGATAGCTATAAAGTTTAGACCCAGTAAACGAACACACCTTATATTTTCCACCTTTTTCTTCAACCAGAAATTTTATTTATAATTGTTTGGAGAAGAAAGAGATAATAAGAAACTACCAAAAAGATTCTCTGAGTAGAAGAAAGAATCTCTGTCAACAAAACAAAAATAAAGGATCACAGTTGAAGATATTGTAAAGCTATTTTGCACTTTCAAATTTTGATTCGACATCTTTTGTTCTTTTTTAAAAAAAGAAAACTGTTGCAAAATCCTGCCTCAACGTCTGGCCGCTCGTCTCCCGTCTTTAATGGCTCCACCAGGAGCTGCATCTGCTGCGCCGTGCAGGTTCCTCTTGTCCCCTCTAGCCTCCGCCACCTCCCGCGCTCTCCTCTCCTCCACGACGCCAACGACGAGGAGGCGCCTGCTACTCTCAGGCATCACCTCCATTGCTGCCGCTGCCATGTCCGACGCCTCCGGCTCCTCTTCATCTTGCAAGATCATCGACTCCCACCTACATGTCTGGGCATCGCCCCAGCAGGTGAGCCAGTAAGCGGCTTGTGTACCCAGTTCCGGTTCCTGGGGGGATGGGGTGATTCTTTGGCTGGTAGCGGCATGTCTGGTGCTCCTTGTGATTTTGTGAATCTGTCCCCGGCAGGCGAAGGAAGGGTACCCGTACTTCCCCGGCCAGGAGGCGACACTCCGGGGTGACGCCGACTTCTTGCTAGAGGTCAGTAAGAGAAATACATTGGAACTGCGCAAGTTGGTTGTTTTGTTGTGCATTTGTTATTTGTTCAGTAGCTGTATGTTCCGAACTTACAATGTTATTTTGTTACCGAATTGTGCCGGTACCATTGATGATTTTGTTGTTTGGGATGTGATCCTGAAGAATTGGCATCATGAAACTGTTGCATTGAGAATGGAAGAAAAAACATAGGGTAATCTTTTGTGATTACATACGTGGGGGAAAAAAGAATTCAGCTCGAGGTTTTGTGCAATCTTTGTTAATCTGTTTCTGAAAGTGATGATACACCTGTTTGCAGTGCATGAAATTCATAGGAGTTCTCAAAATGCATTTTCTTTGTGTACTGCTGTGTGGCTCCGTTTTTTGTTTTGAAAAAGTTACAAATTGTTTTGTGTGCATTGTACTAATCGGCCCCATTAATCCTCTATGTGTAGTTAGTTTAGATGAAAAAATGTTTGTTTGCAGTTATGCCTGATGCCGGTTAGTCAGTTTCTTTTGATTTACCCCCTCTTTTGTTTAGTGTATGGACGAAGCTGGGGTGGATGGAGCTCTCATTGTTCAACCCATTAACCATATGTTTGACCATTCTTTGGTAACTAGGTAAGATTTTCCTTGCATACATCACTTGAACACAACCATCTGGGTTTATCATATGATTTTCTTGACAAGACCGGTTCATTTCATTTCAACTGCTGTTTCAGTGTGTTGAAGAAATACCCGTCCAAATTCATTGGTTGCTGCCTTGCAAATCCTGCTGATGATGGGAGTGGGATCAAACAGCTTGAAAATCTCATTGTACAGGTGCATCTCTTGGAATTTTCTTGAATGCAAAAGGAATTATTAAACAATATAGATAACACTATTCTGTTGCTTGTCACCAGGAAAAGTACCGTGCTGTCCGATTCAATCCCAACTTATGGCCATCCGGTCAAAAGGTCTGCAAATAGACAACTGTGAATTTATGCATAGTAACTTTCCTTATACATTCTTATTTTGATTGAAAGTCATCAGTGGCCTAAAAGCTAAATGTGTCCCAAATAAACAGATGACTAATGAAGTCGGGAGGTCCTTGTTTGCTAAAGCTGGAGAACTTGGAGCACCAGTTGGAATTATGGTAATGAAGGTAAAAGATACATTCCTTGATCAGATGTATGCAGAATGTGCCTTCTATGTTGTACTTTACGCACAATGCATTCAGTGACAATTTAAAGACAATGTAGCACTGTTTGTACATTATAGAGAGAAGAATTATTTAGTGTTATACAAAGAATTGCATATATAATGCTTAGGTTGTGCCACCCAGAAGCTGGAACTGTTGTCACTTATATCTAGACACAGATTCTGAATCTTGCTTATGATATAAGTTACGATATGAGTCCTATCTCTGCACCTTATTAGCAAAAACATTTTACAGAAATAAGCTGCTTTTTAGTGAAGATTATATTCCTTTTTACAAACCTGAGACCGTTTTCCTCATTTTCTGTTCCTTGTTATTCTTGGGCAAGCAGGGAATCAGTTTATATGTTCAGGAAATAGAGGAGTTGTGTAGGGATTATCCTTCAACTACTGTCATTCTTGATCATATGGCTTTCTGCAAGCCACCAGTGTAACCTTTTTCTTTACTTCCTTATAATTTGTCAAATATAATCCTTATCAAGGTAATGCTTATATTCAGTTATTTACATTGGCATACAGGAATGATGATGAAGAGAAGGCATTCACTTCATTTCTGAGGTTATCCAGGTTCCCACAGGTACGACCTGAAATCTGGTCCCTTGTGTGTGGGTGGATCAAGGCATCAATGTTCTATCTGAATCTAGTTAAAACCTCATGGTTCATGATCGTGCACCTCTGAAAAAAAACAACATTGTTTCCCAAGCGAACCATTTCAGCAAGGATTGGTACTATTGCCCTTAGTTGCTTTCGTCAGAGATATCAATAACATTTGGCATCATTGCTGATCCCTTGTACCTGATTATATGGTTGAAGTTGCGAAGCTGGAGTGCGGCAATCTATTCCTTCTGTTATATACTACTGATGCCATGATTCATTACTTCAACAGGTTTATGTCAAATACAGTGCCCTTTTTCGCATTACAAGAGAAGCATATCCGTATGAGGACACTGCTCAACTTCTTTCCCGTGCTATCTCTAGCTTTGGAGCCAATCGAATAATGTGGGGAAGGTGAACTCATATATCCACAGTGAGCTTTGTTTAATCACATTAATTGATAACTTTCATCCTGGATGTTGAATTACCACATAATCTCAGAGAGGTAAATGCATATCCCTAACTGAAAATCTGGAATGAAATACAAAAGCATGAGAGTTCCTGCATTCTTCAGTACTGCACTGTAACCATGGATGCCTATGCCCTGTAATGACATAATCCCAGAGAGCAGAGAGGCAAATACGTACCCGTAACTGAAAATCTGGAATGGAATACAAAAGCATGAGAGTTCTGCATTCTTAAGTAATGCACTATAACCATGAATTGCTTATGCCCTGTAACTTATCTGCAGTGACTTCCCCTATGTTGTTCCTGAATGCGGCTACAAAGGAGCAAAGGAGGCAATCTCTCGTGTTGCGGGCAAGATAGCCATTTCATCGTCAGATTTGGAATGGATCTTAGGCAAAACAGTGAGCCAACTCTTCCAAGGTGCATGGGTTACACCATGAGAGAGAGCAACACGTCATTGGTCAGTGTACCGTAGTGTATCGAAATATTACAATGTATTTCTGAGCATCGCAGTCCTTGTTGAGAGGAAAAAGTTGTCCTGGTGGAAGGGCGTAATAACAGTTCTGTTTATTATGTATATTCTACTTACCAACCAAAGCACTTATAAATTTTTGACTTCTGTTGCGAAGATCGCCAAATTTATTGGGTTTTCTTGCGATTCCTCATGAAAGGCCTCGCTTCCTTTTTACAGTCTCTGCCTCTCTGGGATTGTTCGGTTTTCTGTTGGCATCATTTCACCAGCCCATAAAAAAACTCTTATCTCACTGTCACATGCTTATTTTGTGCAACATGAATTGAAAAAGTCCAACCACAAATTCAAGCATCTCTTCAAAACATTCTCCGTTTGTGTCAGGTTGCAACATCGACTTATATTCCTATAAGCCATAAGGACAAAAAAAAACTTTTGCAACAAACAAATATGGCTGGGCCCAACATCCCAGCTTAACTATTGTAACATAATAAAGGAATCAAACATTCTGTATTGCATTTTCATATAGAAACTAAATCGTGATACAGTCCCCATTGAGCCTTCGAGATTTTCAATTATTGACTAATCATTTTTTTGACAAATATACAAGCAGTTCATTTTTTTTTAGTAATGATATGTTTTCTGACATATACAAATGTCCATCCACGCATAGCCCCTCTTAGGATTGATTTTTTAATAATCGATTTTATTTATTAAATTTATATTAATAACCTCCGGAATTCAAAATTTACAAAAATAACCTCTCAGTCGCCCGTTGGTTGGGCGACAGGCAGTAGTCGCCCATTTAACAGCGACACGTGGCGGAAGTGGTACCCGTCGCCCAGTGGGTGGGCGACACGGTGGGAGGGCGATCGGTCCCACGCCGGAGCGAGCGACAGGTGTCGATCGCCCAATGGGTGGGCGATTGAGAGGTCATTTTGGCTAATTTTGAATTCCGGAGGTTATTAATATAAATTTAATAAAAAAATCGATTATTAAAAAATCCTTAGGATTTCATATTGAATTTCTGACAAATGTAGTCGCATTAGCTGTGTAGCTCATGTGTGGTATTTGTTACAATTCCTCATTGAATCACTACGAAAAATGCCATGAAATTATGTCATAATATAACTTTCTATATGATATACAATATCATCACGCCCGGTATGGGTCTACAACTACAGTACACTTAACAAACGTAGCAGCGCTAGCGGTAATAGTCAATGTGTCACCTTCGTTATGTTTTCTCATTAAATTATACCAAATTTCCCCATAAAATAAAAGTTTACCAAATTTGCAACAAAATTCAATAATACCGCAGGCAGTAGCCCACTGGTTTTTATTGCCGTTTCTGACGGCACTACCCCTCACATTTTCAACGAGGTGGCGGTCACCTGAGTCTTATGGTATACTCTTTGATATTTTAGCATATTATAGGGGGCAAAAAGCAATAAGAGGAGGGGGAATGCGAGGAGGAGACGAAGGGACGACTGGCCCCACTGACCAGCGTCACCGCCTCTTTCAAGCGGAAGCCCTACTACAGCACCCGAGACAACAGCAACCGCCGCAACCGCGCACGCGACCCGTCATGCAGCAGCAGCAGCCGTCGCCACCGCCGCCACCGCAGCAGCAACAGCTGACGGTGATGCTCCCGCTACCGCAGGGCTTCCTCGGCGCGGGAATGCCGCCGCAGGGGACCGATGGCCTCGGCGCGGTGACCGTGTCGCTGGCGGAGGCCGAGGCGGCGGCGCGGGTGCGCGCGGCGGAGCAGATGGCGTTCGAGGACGCGTGGAAGGTGCTCCACCCAGACTTCAGGACGCCCTTCACCTCCGTCGAGGACGCCGTCAGCAGGTGCGCCGCGCACGCGATCTCTTTCTCGACCGCTCTTTCCTGTAGACGCCTGATCTTCACGCGGTTTAGAGCGTCTCGCGCTTCTCGTGTTCGTGCATGGATCTGGCGACCAAAAGGTTTCTTACTGGTTTGAGTTTTGCCGAACCCTTTTGGGATTTATTTGATTAATTCGCCGTCATGAAAGGTTTGTTTAACCCCACGATTCATCCGTCCGTCTGATCTGATAATATGATGATATGGGTTGCTAGTCGTACTGTGGATTTGGCGCTGAGAATTTGATCTGGTGAAGGTATATTTTGGTTTGAACGAAATTTACCGAACTTGCCGAGGATTGGATGATATAAAGCAGCAAACGTTTTTGGCCTAACACTAAACAGGGATAAGGCCTAATCACGAATTGCTGTAATTTCTTTTTGATCATGCTGCTCGTGTTTGTGACAAACTCTGAAATACCGTCTGTTAATTGAAATATTTGAAGGGAGACCAACGTTTTAGTGGGATTACTGTCTCTGATCGAAAAAATTTAGCCAACAAACCACTGGCGATTGCTGATTGTCACGCCATCAGTTAGCATTTATATTGAATTGTTTCCTGTAACCATTTATGAGGATGCTGTATTTCTGAATGTATTGTTTCCAGTCTGACACTCTTATCCAACAATTGCATGATTCCGTCAATACTTTTCAAAATGACTCTGAATGCTGTGATGCCGTTATACTCTCTGAATGCTTATAATTGTATATCTTGATCAGAAAATCTAGCCGTGAACAAACCGGTCAAAATTGCTGATTCTGAAGCTTTGCATTTTTTGGAACCACGCGCATCTGATGAATTTATATTTTTGAATGCAGTAGTTCTACTGACACAGTTATCCAAAATGGATAGTGCTGTTAATCCTGTTAAAAAAATTCCACTCTGACAAAGCAGCTGATCCCGATGTTTTTGTTTCATCATACTATAATGCCATGGCATGTTTACTGTTTACGGAGTAACTTAATTTATTCTGTGCTTGACTTGGGTGCTACTAGTCGTGCAAACCTTATCTGAAAATTAAAGTCAATGCCATCTTACACGAAAATCAGTCTAAAATGTGCATGATGCAGCAGAAAAATCGTCCAATTAAGAAAGTCTGGCTGCTGCAATTATCTCATAATTTTTCCCGAGATTGTAAAATGAAACTAGTGACTAGACCAAGAAAAGAACAAGAGTTTACAATTGCCGTGCATTGTGCCCAGTTTTGGTATCTAACAAAGTTCTTCCTTTCATGGTCAGGCTACTACCGTACCACGTCTTCGCGGACCTGGAGCTGGAGGAGGACGAAGGTATCGATATCGACGCCTCCAGCGCGCAGGAGTCGGAGGACAAACTGAACGCCCAAACGGAGCACTTTCTCGCCGAGTTCGAGAAGCAGGTGCTGGCCTTCAACGTCATGACCCGGCAGCGCGCGGAGGGCACGAGCCGCGCCGAAGAGCAGGTCATGCTGGAGGTGGCGCTGCTCAACGACGAGCGCCAGCAGACGGAGCGCGTGCGCGCGGCCATCGCGCAGCAGCACCAGCAGGAGCAGCAGGAGGCCGCCCGCGCGCGCCTTGCGATCGCGCAGGCGCAGGCCGCGGCGGCGGGCGCGTGGCCGCAGCAGGCGTCGCAGCCCTCCGCCCCTCGTGGCAGCATGCCCTGGCCGCCGCCGCGGCGGCGGCGCGGGCAGGGAAGCTCATCGGGCGGGCAGGGCGCGATGGCGCCGCCATCGCCTGTGTTCATGCAGCAGCAGGTGTCACCGCATCAGCAGCAACATCAGGAGATGACGATGGGAGGCGGCACGTGGCAGGCGCTTGCGGCGTCGCGCGGAGAGGGCTGCACCGGGGGCAGGCGATGATACAGGCTATGATGATGCAGCAACTTCAGCAACAGCAGCAGCAACAACAGCTCCAGATGATGGCTGCCGCGGCGCGCGGTGAGGGAGGGAGCGTCGGCGGGCAGGCGCTGACACCGGCCATGGTGATGCAGCTCCTGCATCAACAGCAGCAGGAGATGATGGCGGCGGGCACGTGGCAGATGGGCGGGCGCCAGGGGTACGTTACGCCGCGCGGTGAAGGAAGCTCCAGCTCGCAGGGCGGTGCCGTGATGCAGCAGCAGCAGCAGTCTGGGCAAGTGCAGGCCACCGCCATGGCACTGCCGTGGCACAGCAGCGCTGAGAGAGGTGAGCAGTAGTGTTATTGAGGCTTCTTGATTCGTGAGACTTGCGCCCCTTTTGACTGTATGTGGAGTAAACAGCACCATTGTTTTTTTTTATTTTCTATAAGGATCATTCTGGACAAGTTTGTACATTGGATTGTTCCTGGAATTTAGATCTTTTGTTGGGAAAATTTTCAACCAATTTTCTATAAGGATCATTCTGGACAAGTTTGTACATTGGATTGTTCCTGGAATTTAGATCTTTTATGGGGTCTTCTAATGCAATAGTGTGAAACAAAATCCAAAGTAACATCAAGGTACAAATAATTAAGTGACAGGTTATGTAATGGTGCTACTTTACTCATCAGTATTGTCCCTGCAGAGCCTTTTGATAGCTGGCGCTGCTTTGGAGGCAATGAAAGACTATCAAACTTCATAGATATATACTTTTTTTTTCCAATTTCAACTTTCAACTTCATGGTACCACAAAAAATGTGCGTACCAGGTGAGAATATGTCGAACACATTCGAGTCAACTCAAAATCAAACTTAACCCAATCAACAAGGTCTTACACCCATAACAGCACATGTGTGTATCTTGTACATCATATAGAACACTTTGTAGGGTAAAACACAAACAACCGGATGACAAACTATAGCCTTATCCGTAGCGTAGAGGGACTGACTCTTTGTACCTAGGTAACAATTACAACAGTAGATTACAACATATGGACCTCGTTTTTGGCCACTGCCACCATGAATCGTGGGACTGACAGCATGACGCCAGACTTCTTCGAGCACTTTGATCAATCGTGTTGCTGCAGAATTTTTGGTAGATCCAAATTATTGTCGGTGTTGAGGGCGTGAAAGCTTTGTGGTTCATAGTATTGTGCATGAGCAGCGAGTGGTCTTGGGCAACTTGTTGGCCTTTTTATCTGTCGGAAAAGTGTAATAGAGGAAACAAGAAATCACATACTTAAGTTTCAGCTGTTTTAAGTTCCAAAATTTTGACTACTTAAAGCCCAGAGTCATGCATTTCCCCATATTTCCATCATTATAAATTTTGAATGACACATGCAGAAATGTGATTTCTTAAGCTGGCTTGAGGAATAGGTTAGTTTGTCCTCGTACCAACTCATGTTTGCTCTCTCTCAAGAAGTGAACTGTTCTACCACCTTTTCACTCCTTGTAAGTTTACTAGAAAATTAGAATCAGGAACATCGCAAAAATCCGAGGATAATTTAAGAACTAAAAGTCCAATCTAAGTCTATTTGACATTCCCGAACTTTTGCAAGAAATATAGTAACAGCCTAAATTACAGAAACACTCATTCAAAATCCCAAAACATTTTTTATAAAAAGGTCAACTTGCACCTAGAGTGGGTCTGGATGACTCCAGTCCTTTTGCAGGTATCCACAAATTTTACTAACCGGGATAGTGGGATCTACTCGAACAGGCAAGAGAGCTACCAATCATCATATTGAGAAGAGCAGAGATCAAAATACTAGGATAGAGGGTGAAGTTTAGATGGATGTCTGCCAAAACTAGTGTGGGTTAGAATCACAGCTTTCCCCCCCCCCCCCCCCACAGCATGCACATTGATATAGGGATGGCAATGGGTACCCGATACCCGATGGGTAATTACCCTATCTGGGGGCGGGTATGGGATAATTTTTTACCCGCGGGTATGAAAATGGGTAAGAAGTTATACCCATCGGGTATGGCGGGTTCGGGTATGGGCAGGTATAACCCGAACCCGTCCCACCCGCATACCCGATTTTGGCCCACCATAGCCCATTATATAGTGTTTTTAGCCCATCCCAATTAGCAATTGATATAAAAACTTCTAAACCCTAACCGAAATCTCAGTATCCCACCGTCTCCCGTCGCGCTCCACCCGGGTATGAGATACCCGCGGGTACCCGTTACCCATTCGGGGTCGGGTATGGGAATAGATTTATACCCGGGAGCGGGTACGGGGGCGGGTGCGGGTATAAAATTTTCTTGTCGGATACGGGTTTGGGACAGCAGAACCCGCGGGTTTTCTACCCGCTGCCATCCCTACATTGATACAATTCTATACATTTGTGTGTGTGTGTGTGTGGTGTTGGGGGGGGTATGCAGTTAGCAATTGAGAAGACAGCTGTTCCTCGAAGTTCAACCATCTTACAGGTGCCAAGTACAAAATATAAAAATTTTGGGAGGTAACAATGAGACTGTTTTCCAACACGAAATGGGGTGGCTGTGACAGCTCGTTTCCTCAACTTGGTGCAAGCTTTAATCCCTGCTGCTAGAGAAGTCGACGGAATAAATATAAGTTCACTCAGGATAGTTACGAATGATAAGCATCATGTCAGTTTGAATAGGCCTTTTAGCCAAATCACCTAAAATATGATGCCCTGATTGCATCAGGAAACTTATCCCAAAACAAGATTTTATGGCCCAGCAGGAAGAACCATGATAACAACTTGAACACTGCTTGAGTAAGCCCTGCTTTTTTACTTTAAATTATGGTACAGCTCATATAGTACTTCTCTTTAACTCCCTACTGCAATAAGAAATCCTATAGAACACACTACTCATATCAACCTTTCAACATCAGCAAAACAAAGCATATGCCTTAGAATGGGAATCAATACAGGTCTTAAGTTACTAAAGCAACAATGTGACAAGAAAAATATTAAAACTCCAATCTGTGGAACTGAAATTGTAACATACTTCAAACAATATTATCCAAACTATAGAGGTGGAAGATATAAAGCCAAAAAAGGCCATAAGGAACAATATGTCAATACCATGAAAAAGACATGTGAAGTCATAGAATTCACCTGGTTTTGATTTGGCTGATGATGGCTGAACAACAACATGCATTGTGATGGCATTACTAGGAAGATCACCAAAAGGTGCTCTGCACTGTGCAACATTCCTGTCATTTTCCAGAATTTTCCCTCCGCTTATCAATTTCACATCATTAGCTGTCTTTGGGATAACTGATTTATCTGTGACCAAAATATTGTAAATATTAACAAAATTGCAGAAACACAAGCAAAAAGTGAACATTTCTTTAACAAACCCAGATCTGAACTGAGTGATACAATTGCAACATAAGCAAAGTAATACTGATTTCATGTAAGTAAGTATTTCTGCAGCGATAGTTTTGATGAAGCAGGAAAACATGGTGGCATCGCATATGGCAAGCAAAGTTAACAAAGTTCGGTCAGTTAATAGCCAGGGGCCAGGGAATTATGGAAGTTATGTTTCCGGTGTGCATTTCAAATATCTGACCCTGAACTATTTCTTCCATCCTATTCGACAATTGGATATCATTGACACAGGATATTTTAGTGACCAACTAATTATGTGATCCATAATGCCAGGAGGAAAAACCTGCAGATTCAACAAGTATATAACAAGTAAGCAAATCATATGGCACAAACAAAACACATGTTAACCTTCAGGTTAGATGCATTTGCTCATCTTTATCTCACTAGTAGAACAAGTAAATGATACATCATCCTCCCACAGCACTCTTGCCCTCTCAGACGGGATGGGATATCTTATAATTATATGAAACTTATTAAAAAACACTTGAAAACCATGACTCCCTTCCAAAGCATTGTCGTATCTAATGGGTTCTCCATGGACTATTTCGAAGTTTTAAACCAGAATTGTTTGTTGAGAATCTTGGGATCACCCTAGCCTCCAGGTAGCAGCATCGCTCATATGTAGAAACTATGTTCAACTGCCACTTCTTTGTTTGCCAGCATGCATTATCTCAATAACATGTCTTTTTCATTAAGGAACTTTATTCTAACTAATTCACAAGACACCACTTGCACATCCAATGGTACACCATGTTTCCCAACAAAACCAATCACTCAATTGCAGGATCTTCAGTCAGGTGTCAAAGATCCTTTTGGATTGTTTACTGAATCAACACTCCTATATATGCTATTGTTCCAACTTCCATTCAGAGGGTATCTGGAACCTACTAAGTTCGTCTGACTAAGGAATGCAGTGATATTTCAATTTCAAAAATAATTCTGCCACTACAGTTCAAACTGAAACCAATACAGGAGCTAGACGGTTCTTCAAAACTGTTGCAGCACAACCACCAATACCATGACTGAAGGGCTAAAAACAAACACTTCAGGGCTAATCTTCATCATCTATCAAAGCATGGATCTATAGAGACAGCTTTGTGAAGCAAAATAGAAATTCCTAGATATTTTGTGCCATCAGTATATTCCACAATTCAATAAAGGCAGTTAATTTTTCTCAGACACATTCAGTACATCCAATCCAATCCGGTTTAAAATATTAGCAAACAGAGTGTTTACTAATAATGGATGCAACCCTTTCTTTTTACCAAATCGAACAGGCACCAAGATCATGATGGAACCAAACAGGCAAAGCTAAAGAAGCAAGGAACTTCTTCATCATCCTTAAATGGTCGTGTTCATATCGCCTCTGCCATACACCGACAAGGAAAGTTACAAGTTTAGCAATATGGATCACAGGATCCAACTATAGCTTGCACGGGCACTGCACGTGCACGACACCAGGCAGCGCCAGAGCCTCAAGTCTCCGAAGAATTAAAAGCTCAAGAAAAGGAAAGGGAATCTTGTTACGACCTTTGGGCCAATCGGCGACGACGCGATCCTTGAGGGCGGCGACGGTGGTGGTGGCGGCGTTGCAGCGAACGGGGCCGATGTCAGAGCCGTCGAATAGACGGAACTTCACCTCGACCTCTTCCGCCTCCCCTTCCCGCTCCGGCTGCCTCTCCTCCCCCTCCACCTTCGCCTCTTCCTCCGCCATTTCCCGGCCTCCCGCCAAGAACTAAAATGCTTCCGGGGCCCAACTGGAGACTTGGGGGTCCCACCTGCAGCTCGAGCGCTCCGAGCGGGAGCTTGAGTCGCCGGCGAGGACGGAAGCGGAGACGGGGAGGGATTGGGTGCTCGGGTTAGGGTTTGGTGGGGAAGGCGAGGATGGGTAGGAGACGAGGAGCAGGGGAAGCAGGAAGGCTGGCCAGTTCGGCGGGTTAGGAGAAAATTGCCTTTCTATTGTTTTCACAAATAATAATATAAAAAGATGGGTTTTTTATTGGTGGGCTACGGCCATTCTTCTATCTTTCTTCACAATTTAGTGGATTCATCTTCATGTCGGCACTAAATAGTCGATAGTTGGATCAATTTAATGTCTGAGTTTGATCTATATCAAGTGTGATAGCGAAAATATTGGTTGTATGTCTGCTTGCTAGTCATACTTTTTATTTTAATGTTAGGCAACAAAATATTTATCAATACGGTTGTGCCTTTAAATAAAAAGAAAACAGTTTATAGAATATTCAAATATGAAAGCAACTTAATTACTAATATCACAAATTTATATTTATATATTGTCATTAAATAATTGCTTGTAAAAGTGTTTCGAATATGATCTATTGTGCTTTTAAGAGAAGCTCCCGCTAAAATTAAATAATTGTCTTTGACACTGTTCGTTTTCGTCCTCTAAAATTTAAGCATCATCACATCAAAGAGAATCTTACTATTTATGAATATTTCGATCAATTTAATGACAAAACCCTTTTGACATGATTGGTGCTAATTTTCGAGATGAATATAATGAGCTTAATTAATCTATATTTTGCTAAAGTGATGCTACAGATAACCGTCTTCTAATCACGACTTAATTAACCTCATTAGATTCGTCTCGTAAATTAGTATATGAGCATGTAATTTATTTTATAATTAAGCTTTATTTAAGTACTTCTAAATAGTAAGATTCTTATTGATGTGACAGCTATAAAGTTTAGACTCTAGAAAACGAACACACCCTAATAGAAGATTGTGAACTCTAAAAAAGATAGAGTTCCTAGTAAGTGAGGGCCCAGTTGTGCTCTTTTCTTTTCTTTTTGTGTGTGCATGTGTCTTTGTGACGATTCTCCACCATGGTCCATGCCTCCTGGGACACTCTTCATTTGTCGCTAGTGCTAGCATTTTTTATTTGACACAAGTAAATTATCGTCTAATTCTAACATATAGCCATCACTTCTTTGTTATTGTAATGGATATATTTTTTTCATATGATATCTTTTTATATTATTATGTAGAATGGAAAAAAATGGTAATTTAGGTCTGACACTAGGAGATTGCAAAGAAAAGAAGGGTAGGAATAGCAAGAAAATGTTAAATGTGAAAAGGATGAGAGTATGGTTCACCGTGGCAATTTGCTTGCTGGATACGGGCTTATGGTCTGATTTTTGCCCCCACGGAGCTATAAATCGGTATTACATTGAGATAAGAACAAGATTTTCCTGTAGATGGACCTTACTACCTCTGTCCCATTGAAAGTGTCATTCTCACTTCCCAAGAAGTCAAACAATTTTAACTTTGATAAAAAATATATGAAAAATTATAAATATTTATTAAATATAATTAGTATCATTAGACAAATAATTGAATCTACTTTTATAATCAACTTATTTAGAGATACAAATATTACTAATATTTTCTACAAATCTAGTCAAAGTTTAAAAATTTTGACTAACACGAAAACCATAGCGACACTTTCAATTGGACGGAGGGAGTATAAGTTAGAATGAGTATAAAATGTTTGGCCCATTAAATTCGTCATACTCGCCTAAAAACTCTCATCAAGGTGGAGAGTGGGAATGGGGTCATTCTTTCAGCCCACCCCACTCTATCGTTGCTAGATATTAGGACGATAAAAATATATCAGCACTTATAGATGATGGTGTGATTTCAAAACTAAGAGGAAAGAACTATGAGGATAGCCTTGCTATGTTCAAGAGTTTCTTGCAAATAAGAGGTATCATTCCTTTCATTGCAAATAACATTGCAAGTAACAGGCTTTATAACGAGGAATTGCTACCGTTCACACGACTTTGGGCTGGGCTGCCGCAATAATCAAAGGCCCGCAAATGACAGCTTTCTGCCTTTCTAGAAACAGCATTCGCGAGCAGAAATTTTGGATCCACAATGCGCCGCCCTTTCTCTTCTTTTTTATACTGGTAATATGAAGCTTTTTATATATATATATTGATAAGCAAAACATTTTTGGCTTGATTTGGCTCAAGTTGCTTACCACATTATATTCACGAGAAGTAGCAAAAGTAGCATTTTTACTCTCTTCCCTACATTCGCACGAGAGAACAAACGTACTATCTGCCTTTTCCTCCCATGATCATCTCAATTCTCAAAAGAAGCACGCACGGTGCACGGCCACTTGCTAATTAGCGTGTCCGCAACAAGGTTCTAGTGCAAGCCTGCAACCGCAAGCTTGGGCACACAACCATGATGGCACTGTTTATTGTGATATCTACTTTATGTGATCTCATATCCCGCGAGAAATAACCATCATACTCATATGATTATTCGTTCGTTCAGCCTCGTTGGCTAGCCGTTAGGTACGGTAGCGTCAGTTCGTTGTTTCGGGTTTCGCACTGTTTGTTCATCGCCATGACTTTTGGGTCCCAGTGCACTCAAGGTGGAAGATATAGAACAAGTAGAGTAACAAGATGCCATATAAGCCCGCCTGATTCCATGCCTGTCCTTGTTGATGAATTAAACTCGAAAGCTCAGCGCATGGTATTGTTGAGGGTTAATTGCAAAAACCGTTTCATATGTTACCTTGAATTTGATATTCCCACCCATAAGTCTTTTTGTTGCAATCCATACTCACCCACTAGATTTTGTTGCCAAAACACGTGCTTAATCTAATTCATGTGTTTTGGCAGATATAAATTCAAAATAAATATATAAGTTAACTAAGTTTAACATTTTTAAAATTTCCAAATAATTGTTTTCTTACACATTATTTTTAATTGTTTTATAATCATCTTATTTTCATTATATTTTTTTCAAATTTCAAACTCTAGAAACACTAAAACTAACCTCTAATTTATTTTCTTTTTCATATTTTATAAAAGTATGAAAATGTTATATTTTAAAAATATTATAAGATTGTTGAAAACACCATCAACTATTCTAAATGAGTAAAAAATATGTTAAATCAATTAAACATGTGTGAATTGGGTGGTTTTTGCAACAAAATCTAGTGAGTACGTGGGTGTTTGCAATAAAATAGCTCGATGAAGTTTTACTAGCTTTGAATTTATAATCAATAATGGAAGTTACAACTTACAATTTTATATATGTATAGTTACATTGTTCATTTCATGTATAAATCATGTATGTACAAATAAATAAAAAAAGAATTAATTCACAATGACTCTACCACTCATTTTACTATGAATGTCAAATATTTACTTTTTAAAAGTGATTTCCTTCTCCCGTGTATAATTAATGCTTTGTCTCTACTAACAATACCTTCTCAGAAGATTATGATTAATATTTAGCATGCTAATCTTCTTATTTAGCATACATATATATACAAAGTGCATGCAGTACATAAAGGTTTTGTTGTGGATTGACACCAGACTTTCTAGTAGTATGCATACACCCTGTTGCCTCGAGCCAGCTAGCTTGATTGATTATTGTAACTTGTTGCTGGACGATGTGATGAACTTGGAGCACAGCTCAATAATAATTTCATTTCATGGTACAGACTTATCTTTTACCATGACTTGGATTACGCCGTAGGTGACTTGAAACTTTATTTGTGTACGTGCATGTGACGATCCAATCAACAATGCAGATACATTGCCTAGTTACAACTTCACTCGATTTTCCAAGATCCTAAACACCATCTTGTGTACTACATCAGTAACCCTTTTATTGGCATCCTCCAAAACATAGCACGTCATGCTTGCGGCCATATCACACAATCACATTCAGTTTTTCTTTTTTCCTTTTTGTCAACATCAGCATTTGGTTTGCTTGTTAGCTGCAGTGCTTGATCTCTCTTGTCGTGCCCGTACGTAGGTGAAAGTCCAACGACATATGATTTGAGGAGTCCTGGTCTCCTACTACACCAGAACGTGTACTATCAACAAAAAGAGAATACGATTTTGGATATGTCTACAAACCATACGTAGACACTGCTAATAGATTTATATAAGGATATATTTTTTTATAATGACAATGGTGGGTAATTTAGCTAAAGTTAGATCTAATGGTTAAAATATATTTAGTATTCAATTTGCTGGACAGAGATGTTTTGTTTTTGTGAGAATTTCTATTTTTCTTCAATTAATGTAAAGTTCTCAAAAGAAACCTCTAATTAGTAAATATAAGATAAGATGTGAGGTGAATGAAGGTGTCGAATCCCTTTCCATGATTCCTTGTGTACGCACCTGCTTCCACATACAGCTTGATGTCCACTACTAGCTAATCAGCAAGAGTGGGTGAGAGGTCAGGAACTTCATCAGTCTCATGTAGCTGAGCAATCTCGACTGAAGCTAGACTTGCAGACAATACATGTTGTCGAGCAGCAAATGTTCAGTGGACTCTATGCTACACAACTACGAGGCGCATGGGCCATTGTTTTGCAAGTCGCACCATCCATTAAAAAATAAAACCAGGCAAAAAAGAAAAACTTGCAGCGTGGAATGGCTTTCGATTTTACTCAACTTGTTATTAGGGGGCATGTTAATTTCAGGATCCAGATGTCCTGTCTGACACAGTACAGTTAAATCCCTTCAATTCAATTCCGGAACAAAAGTAATCACTCCGTTCCCTATTTTCTTCTGGTTAGGACAATCAAATCAGTGCAAATTTACCCCCGCAAAAAAAAATCAGTGCAAATTTGCGCAAAGATATTTGTACAATAAAAAAGAATAGGAAAGTAGTGTCCTCTCAAACTCAAATAACTTCCCATGGTCATCCAGTGCAGAGAAAAGAGAGAGGATGCGCGTGGACCAAAGTTACCAAGCCGGCCGCAGCAGCAGGCACGGGAGAAAAGACCGAAGGTGCGTATAGTGCTTGGACCACTGACCCGGCCGGAAGAGGTCAGCAGTCAAGGAGCATCGCGTCAGCCTCGGGACGCAGCAAGCTCTCTCTCTGCCGCCCGCTTCTTTTCGTTGGGCACCGCAGGCGATCACCGGAACTTTCAGCCTTTCTTCCGTCTCAAGGCCAGGAAAGTGGCAGCAGAGCGGAGACTGCGTGCCGGAGATCGTCGCTTTTGTAAGTTTAGTGGCCTCTCGATCGCTTTCTTTGCATGCGGCAGCTCGCATTTGGATGGCATCGGCAGCAGGGAGACCAGCAGACAAGCACAGCCCCCTCGTGCTTCCTACTATTCCTCTTCGTACGGATGCTACGCACATACGCACAATTTGATTTTCAAATGTATCGTCTGTTGCCTGAACTAGACAGGGAGCGTACTTTACTGTTAATTAATTTGGTCTTCCATTCCATCAGACGATTATGCTGATACACGTACCCTAGCGATCTCTGCAATTAACACCACAACACGCATGCATTCTATATGGTGACCTAACTAGTAGCTTAATAAGCGGGCTCTAAATTAAGCTTGGTGTCACCATTAACTTACAAAAATATTTTACTTAAATTACACACATTGTTGATGTGGCATAACATGGTTGGTTGCATGATTTTAGACCAGCATAATTCAAGGAAGTATTTGCTAAAAATTCACTGACATGTCATCATTTATAAGATTATTTTGTAGAAGTTTTAAGTAGGCACTTCAGCATTACTCATAAACTTACTTCTCGAAAGTATGGCCACAGGATTATTAACACCATGACAGAATTCTGGTACAAAACCCTCAGTGACATCTCTGTTGAAGGTATAAGTGAATTGCTCATCATCCTTCACTACTTTGAAGCTTCTGTGTTCAGTTAGTAACTCAATTAGTCTATAGGAAATACTTACGCTTGAAGAGAGTTAACAATCAGATCAAACTCCGATGGTATATACTTGTTCTTCTAGTATATACTTCGTTACTTCGTTATACATGACAATCTCCATGTCCACGTACAACAAGCCCACAGGGTCTGCAATCTACAAAGCAGGCAGATCTCATTACCCCGAACCCCTAGATCTCCCAGAACCCACATGAGCGGAGCTAGGTTCATAGTAGTGGGTGCATGCAGCTGCGCCCACAAAATCCATAAATTTATTTGTAATAGACATGTTTCCCATCTAAGCATCCACTAAATATAACATTATTAAGCATCCAAGAACATTAAAAGAAATCAGTTGTTTCCTGCACCCCTATCGATTTTGTTGTGGCTCCGCCACTGTCCCTAAACATGCATGGAAGCGATCGATGGGCATGTACACATCGAGACAGCATTATGTGCATCGGTGCATAAGAGAAAGCAGATTGCCGGCCCTTCTAGCAAGCTAACCCACTTGTTGCCTCCGTTACCAAATTATGCCAAATGAATGGCCGCGAAGAAATAAAGCCATGCATATGCATCTTCGTCGCACGGTCATTGCTCAAAGCTATAGCTATGTACATATCACGCTTGCGAAATGATGAAGACAAGTACGAACAATGAAATAAACCGCTCCGCCTTCGTAAAAGAAGAGAGATAGAAAGTACGAAAAAACACACGAAACGAAGAAAGATCGTGATCGGCCTCGGCCAAGATACGCCCCTCGTGAAAATCTGAAAAGCTTGCGCACGCTCGCAAGAGAGAGAGAGAGGAACGTCTCCTCTCGCATGCAAATAAAGAGAGACCCACACACACACACACACACACAACTGAGAGATAGAGAGAGACGATAGAGCAAGAGAACGCCTTGTTGGCATTCCATTCCTCTTTTTTTTTGAAAGCATTCCATTCCTCTCTTGCTGGTAGTACACGAGTAGGACGGCCTCTCCCTGCTTTTTCCCCGTGCGGCGAAAAACTACTTTTCACTTTGGCCCATCACCGCGGATCCGACGGCTGGCGACGACGGCCGCCTCGGGATGCGGAGCCACCCCAACCTGACCAAGTAATTAAAGCGCCCGCGTGCGCGCTTTCACAAAAGCTTGGAGGAGGGTCAAGCGCCTAATGACAGTTGGTTAGTTAGTTGATCCCATATCTTTCTAGCTACTAGGAGAACTGCTGCTACAGCTTAACTGGTCAGTGGTGCATGCGCTAGATAGAGAAAAAAAAGGTACTTCTACTAGCAGGAGGGGCATGTGAGTGAAATCCTCGCTGCGAACTTTCGTACTGACACCATGCAAAGCAATGACTCTCTCGTCTTGTTCGTACGTCCATGCAGTAGTAGTTCCTGCTGCCTCTCGTTTTTCTTTTTTTTTTTTGGCGAAAAAGTTTCTACGATGCTCAGTGCACCACACATTAGTATTTGATGTTAAAATATCGTCGTCCCGACAGGGCCATTGGTCGCCATGATCGATCTCGCCCGGCCGAATATACACATTACCTGTGTCTCTCGCTCCGTGTCATTCCAAACTTCTTCGACAGTTGGGTGACAGTTAGATAAAGGTCATTAGCACTATACTGCTGCGACGCACGACACCTTTGCATAAACTATGGCGTACGTCAGCTACAGTGAAAGCTTGATGAACCTTTTGGTTCCCCAGCTAGTACTAATTATTATATATCTCTCTCTCTCACTTGAATCTGATACAGCTTCGTACACAAGAAATATGCTTTTCAAAGAAGAATTAGGGGAGTGTGCCGGGCCCTCCCACACTACAAGATTTCCAATATATTGTTCCCCTGCCGATTTTCTTGAGTAGCCACAGTTTTGCTATTTTTTAGCCTATATGTACTACACATTCTTCAGACAGTTTTCCCAAGTAAGGGGATTTTTAGTATCTCAACAGTTGTTTTAGCTCATTACAAAAAAAAACAATAAATTGTACCCATCAACCTCAGTTGTACAGTAGTACACTTAACCAAATATATGCTACAAACCGTTGGCCATTTGGGGAAAAGGTTTTTAGCTTATACTATATATATCTTGTACTGCCAACAGCCTAATACCTTTTATACTATAATGCCATGAAGCTAGCTTCAAACCGTTGCCATTACCATGCAAAAGTACATGCATTTCACTGTGGAAGCAAAAGCCAGCCTCCTCTCTGCCGTCACCATCGGTCGAAATCCCTGGACAAAAATTCTCAGTAATGCCACCTCCCCTTTTCCTAGCCAGTGCTGCACTGATTAAAGATAGAAAGGCTTTGGTGGCATGCAGAAGCATGCACGGTCGGCCGGGGACGGAGACAAAAGAACATCACCGTGATGTAATGCACTAGCTCGAGGTGTGTGTGTGTTCATCGCTCGAGCGATATGCCGCAGCATTTGCATCAAAAGTTGGGGCTCGTCGCTTTGTTTTTCAGATATGTGTCTCGAGACATAACGACATGGACATGTAACAATAGCACTGTTTTTATTAAGTATCCCTAGACGATCCCAGTCTAATTAATAAACTCCTAGGATGATATACAAAGTAATTAGCTAGCTAGCTAGGCCATATAGGGTTAGATCGTTTTTCAGGTGTCTGAAATCTTACCGCCCGGATCTGTCCAATCCCTATACGAAAATGTAGCAGACGACGGTAGTGTGTGAATCTAGCTAGCTTGCAGGTCATCATGAACTACGGTAAATTTTACTGAGATCTTTTGTTTATATAACTCAGAATCAGCTGAGTTTCAACAGAGGTAAATTAAACGACGCACTGTTCGTGTAAAACTAGCTAGTATGTGGGCTAGCTTGTTGACGACAGAGGACAGGAGAGTGCACAAGGTTATATCAATAAATACAGCTTTAAAGGTACTTGATCAACTGGGACGCCCCCATGAAATTACCGGCACACCCCTAACCCGCTCCTCGCTATATATACACGCACCTCCTCCCACCTCTAGCTTGCCAGCCCTAAAGCAAAACAAAAGAGCACTCCTTCCTCTCACGCTGCTGCTCTTCAGCCCTCGGATCGATCGATCAGGTCAGGCGACCTCGACAATGCAGTACGGCGCGGCGGCGGAGCAGGCCTGGTACATGCCGGCGGCGATGCCGGCGCCGCATGCGGAGACGGCGGCGGAGCGCGTGGAGCGGCTGGCGTCGGAGAGCGCGGTGGTGGTGTTCAGCGTGAGCACATGCTGCATGTGCCACGCCGTGAAGCGCCTCTTCTGCGGCATGGGCGTGCACCCCACCGTGCACGAGCTCGACCTGGACCCGCGCGGCCGCGACCTCGAGCGCGCGCTCGCCTGCCTCCTCGGCGGCGCCGCCGCGCCGGTGGTGCCCGTCGTCTTCATCGGCGGCAGGCTCGTCGGCGCCATGGACCGCGTCATGGCCGCGCACATCAACGGCTCGCTCGTGCCGCTGCTCAAGGAGGCCGGCGCGCTCTGGCTCTGATCGAGATGGATTAGCTAGCAGCTGGTAGTTGGCGTGGGGGTCGGTGCGACTAATTAATCTGCCATTACTGCCACTAATAGTAGTATTAGGGCCGGTTAATCAGAGTACATTCACATTTCACGGTGAGTTCATCATAGGCCGAAGACCAGTCTGAGTTTGTGAGTGTCTGTGTGTGTTAGAAAGAGAGAGAGGTCGGTGATTTTTTACTGATGCTGCCTCCGTCTTGTGTGTGTGTGAGCTGTGTGTGGGGAGTTGGCACGTGCTTGCATGCTCACGCGCGTACCCGTGTGTGCATTGCTTGCTAGTAGCTTGGTGCCGGAAAGAGAGTATTATTGCTCATCTCTCTCCATCGTATTAATCAGTTTGGCTTGCCTTTATTTTTATGCTTAGTTAATTATATTGCTCTTGTGTTGATCTCTTGCATGAATGTCGTTGACAATTCGGTCTACTATTCATGAATGTTCGGTAGTTTATATTCTTATATAAACGCGAACGATCGACCTGATCATTGTAGAACCTTTGTCATCGATTTCTTACATATAAACATCCATCTATTCATATAGCATTCACATACTACACTATACCATCATTGTCACTTCTAGATCATTTTGTTAGAGTATTATATATATGACTGCGCGTGGTGCCAGGACTGATGCAGGATATAAGCTTCTTTTATACACACTCTTGTAATAGTCCTAGCTAGATCATCTCATAACAGCTAGATTTGCTTAAACCGATGCTAAAACACAGTATAAGCCGATATTCAGATGATTTTATAAGAGCAAGTGGGACTCGTGCTCGAACCTAGTCGGTGCTTGCTCTTTTATTTTTGGAGTCTCCTTTTTGCGGCATGCATGCTCATCTTTTTGCATGAGAGCTTGCAGCGAGCTGCGTGTGTGCTATCTTTACGCTTTGTTCGAGATACCTTTCCACTGTTTGCTTCGCTTGTGTCTCCTTGCCGCTAGTTGCCCCGTCTTTTACAAACCACAAGAGTTGATCAAAGGAGCGTGTGACTCTATGTATGGTTTAATTGTTACTAGCAAACAAAACCTATTTCATCAAGAAATTCACTCAAAACGATCAAATTATATGTACTCATTCATTTTTGTGTGGATCTTCGGAAGCAATCAAACTAGGAAATGACCATATTCCACCATCTCCATAATGTACGACTTATAAATCTTGTATCGGCTCGACAAAAGAATAGATTAGATTAAATCGTTCAAATTCTTACATTCAGTGGCTACTAGCTAGCTGCTGTGCACTGATGTTTTGAGTTACAAGATAACGTTACCTAGAGCATCTCCAGGACAAGTAAAAACTCCCACTAAATTAAATAATTGGAGATTAGCATATAAATCATCTTCATTGAAACCCTAAAACCATCATTATATTTAATTATCCCTTAAATCTTCTTATTTGTAGGCCAGAACAAGGGGAAAGTCGTTGGAGATCCAATCTTTCTAATTTCAAAGGAATGAATGTTTGTTGTGTACAACTAGGTGCCGGCGTGTCCCAATCAAAAGTATATCCACTTTTAGGGAGAAGTGTTACACGAGAGACCTACCAAATTTCGGAGATGCTAAACCTGGCCCGTAATCTATACTTGCTGCACGATTAGCGATTAGGATTCGTCACTCTCAATCTATACCTTTTTTCAAATAGAAAAAGCAAGGGACCCTAAAAAAATCCTTAAATTCCTTGCAATCCAAAAGATAAACGTGAAATCAGAGTTGCTCTCAAGGGCTCAAAAGAAAATTACAGTTTTTGTGAGCATAAGGACATGCACCTATCTACTATAACTATTAATTAGATCAAACATAAATTTTAAATCTATGATTATATTGGTAAACATAGTCAAATCGGATGTAAACATGTTTTATTAAAGTCTGAAATCATAATTTAAAAGTACGAAAATCTCAAATTCATACATCATATGTCAACTTGTGAGGTTTGAGTCATTAGATCATAACGAGAGGGTTGTCAGACAGTCCACGTCATCTTGGGGGCATATGTCCCTCTACTCACTAAAGTATTTATAAAAAAAACAAATATTGGTTCTATTGACAATAACTCATGGAGGAGTTTGATACAACAACTTGAATAGTAATACATTCATTATATAAAAAGATCAAACAAGCCATCTCAAATTCAGTTGAGCCAATTAGATTCATTCTAGTGGGGTAAAAGTTTAGTGATAAAACTTTAGTGGGGTAAATAGTTAACACACTAAAATTTAGTGGGGGGGTTGTTCGTTTCCACCATAGTAAAAAATACTTCCTCCGTTCCAAATTAGAGCAGTCTTAGTGTGTGTTTCATTTGTATTAAATAAGGTACCACATCATCAGAAAAGATGACATGGCATTGTACTTACGATGAAATTGAACAAATGGGTTTCATAGGAATGAAATTCATTTGACATTGTTTCATAGACATGAAACTCTCATTGAGTAGCATAAAGTTTCATCCAAACATGTTTTGACCAATCTCAATGAAACAACTAGGTGTTAATTTAATGCTACGACTTGTCTATAAAATTGTGAGATGAAACTATGCATTGAGAGAGATTATTTCATCCACTAAACTATGTATCCAAATATGATGTGGTAATCTTGTTAAGTATGAGATGAAACTATGTATTGAGATTGGCTTTACATGTCATTCTAGACTTATCTAGTTTTCTCAAATTAACTATACATTGAGTGTAGCGTTGTACCTGCACTAAGAATCTAGAAACAAATTGGTGTCGATTACTTCAGTGCAGTCCATGGAGCAGTAAAAATAAGGACGAAAAAAAAACTAAGAAGTGATGGGCCGGTGCTTCCTATACTGAAGCACCATAATGGACCATTGCAGGCTTGCAGCCCACAAGTGTATAAGTTCTGAACCGCGCAGGGCAGATATGGGCCGTGGGCCTTGTTGTCACGTATGCCGCTGTGGCGCTGTGCCATGGTCAGAAAAAATATGAATTTCTAAACTGAAATGCTTTCATGGTAAAAAAAAATCTAAAATTCCCTCTGTTGTTTTGACCAACACAAACCCTAAGTCAATATTTAGTGTGGAATAAGGCCATTTGTTAATCATGTAAGCATGAAAGTATCGCTTGAGATTAGATGGATTGGAAATTTTATTGGTAGTAGTCGTGGGAAAATAGTTTTATGTTTAACAATATTTTTGGGACTGTTAGCCTTACATGAGGAGCCACTAGAGCCACTAATTCTATTATTCCCTGCTACATTACCGTGCTTGGGCAGATACATTCCTCCAATCAGGTCAAAAAGACACGTAGATGCCGGACAAATTATCTGGCTCAGATTTTTTGGAAATCCTGCCGAGAAGGATTTTTTTGCTGTGAGGAAAAAAGAGCAGCCGAGATCACGCGATATAATATCACGGAGAAAATGACAGTGAAGTCCCTCCTACCCCTGCCCCCGTCCCGTTCCCGTCCCACGCTTTCCCGTTTCCGTCCTACCAACCCCGGAGCCAGAGCAGCAGCAGCAGCCTCTTCTGCTATAAGCATCCGCAACCAGCCGACGCCACCGCCACCGCCACCCTCTCCATCTCCTCCTCTCCCCTCCCCACGCCACCCCGATCCGCGCCGCCCCGCAGCCAGGGACCTCCGCGGCGGGAATGCGGGTTCTCTGCGCTGCGCCTCGGTGAGCAGGCAGCCGACTGGCCGCGATGGGCTGCTTCTCGTGCTTCGGCTCGGGCCGCGAGGAGGGGCGCAGCGGCGCCAAGGGCGGCGTCAATGGCGCCACGGGCGCTGGGCGGGCCGCCGCGTCCTCCTCCGCCGTGGGCGGTGGCGGCGGCAGGGAGGAGCCGGCCCGCGCTGAGAGGAACCCCGCAGGTGCGTTGCGCTTCCTACCTCGAATCGCCCTCTGTTTGTTCGTAGGAGTAGTTGGGATCGGAATGATCCGTGCGCGGCTTGCGGGCGGGCCAGTCCCTTGGTGTACCGGTGCTTAGTTGGTGGCAATGGACTCGCTGATCCTTCGCGGATGCGGATGTGATTGAGGGAAAACGGCAGGAGCCAGTCGCGATTCGGTGTTTCCACCAGATCTTTCGCGAAATAGAGTCGGGTGCAGGGTACCATTTTGTGTGGCAAATTTGGCAACTCTACGCGATGCTAGCCCATTTGATTAGTAGCGGCAGCCTTTTCTTTATTTCCCCTGTTTTTTAATGGCGATGACTAGGATGTTGCCTTGCGTCGTTGTTACTGCCGCCTTAATGATCCGGTTGATGATGATGATGTGGTCCATGCGTCTGTGCAGGGGCTGACAAGGCGCGGGGCAAGGGCAGTGCCGGCGCCAAGAAGGAGCTCTCGGTTCTCAAGGACGCCGCCGGCAACACCATCTCCGCGCAGACCTTCACCTTCCGCCAGCTTGCGGCCGCCACAAGGAACTTCAGGGACGACTGCTTCATCGGGGAGGGAGGGTTCGGGCGTGTCTACAAGGGCCGGCTGGATGGCACGGGCCAGGTAACTCCTTCTCTTGAGTACAGTGCACAGTGAGGCGTGAAGATTTCTTTGTTTCTTGCTGTTGGTGTAGTACAAGAGTTGCTGAGTTGTACCAAAGCAGCCATTGGTTTGTCTAGGACGTTCAAGAAAAAGCGGTGTTTGCACATGAGTGGTGGACGCCCACAGAGGCAGAAAAAATCTTTGTTCTTCACCATGTTATTACTGGTCCAATTTATGTTGCCATGATAATTGTGAACACTGTACACTGCCTTGTAGGTCCCCTTTTTTCTCCATTGCACATGACAAATGACTTTAATAAAAAAGTGACGCGTGCCCTGTCAATTGAATATGATGACATTGAATCCTAAACTCTGAGATGACACACGGCTTGTGTGTTTTGCTGAAATGATGTTGCCTCTGCTGCAGGTTGTTGCTATCAAACAGCTCAATAGGGATGGCCATCAAGGAAACAAAGAATTTCTAGTGGAAGTTCTCATGCTTAGTCTGCTGCATCACCAAAACCTTGTTAATTTGGTTGGTTATTGTGCTGATGGAGATCAGCGCCTTCTTGTGTATGAGTACATGCCCCTTGGATCATTGGAAGACCATTTGCATGGTAAGGCTGTTCTTTGTACCAGTCTTTTGTGTACTGATGCCTATTAAAGTTTGTTATTGATGTTCCTCTGCTAGTACTGTGGTGCCCAGTTATGCTGGTACTTGTTTTTTTTCACATGCTTGTTTGAGTACGCATTATCAATCTGCCATGCTGTCTGCCAGCGTATTTTCTTTTGTCCATGTGCATGAATGATTAATTCCATGGCTATGATCCACTTTTCTGTCATGTCCTTTTGTCCATGCAGAGGTACATGGTATACATGGTAACCAATAGGTTTAGTCAATCGCGACCCTTCTCCTTTTGCCAGTGTAATGCTGAAGCACAATTAAAGTAGGATGGACTTTTGTTATCTGTGTGTTGGTTTGTGGAATGTTATAATTTAATTCGATTGTAAATCCGTCTCGCCAATCCACTTCAGAAAAGAGTGTTTTCATTCTGGGAAAATCTCCTTGATAGTGTAAATAAGGGTGCTATATCTTTTTAGTCTGGACTTCATGTATAGATTTGTGGCTGAAACTTAGAACATTATTCATTTGTGGCTGTGTTTGCAAATGATAAGCACCTTGTATGACCTACCTACAGATAAGATTTTTCATTATCATAGCAGTCTCTCGAATTTTTGTGCCCAGAATATACATATTTGGACTATGTCATGTGACATGTACTAACATATATATTACATATACATATTTGAACATTTTCCTTGCATTGTTTCTCCTTTGTTTCATCTTCTGATTAGTAAATATTTGGAAACAGGAGCCAATAACCCTTCAAATACTATCCACGTTGAGATTTTTTATATGCTAAAAAGTTAACACTTAATGCAGATCTCCCACCTGACAAGGAGCCCCTGGATTGGAACACTAGGATGAAAATTGCTGCAGGTGCTGCAAAAGGGTTGGAGTACCTCCATGACAAGGCACAACCACCAGTTATATACAGGGACTTCAAGTCATCAAATATTCTATTGGGCGAGGATTTCCATCCAAAGTTGTCGGACTTTGGACTTGCTAAATTGGGTCCTGTTGGTGACAAGTCTCATGTCTCAACACGTGTTATGGGAACATATGGTTATTGTGCCCCAGAATATGCTATGACTGGACAACTTACCGTCAAATCAGATGTTTACAGCTTTGGTGTGGTCTTACTTGAGCTGATTACTGGACGACAGGCCATTGACAACACCAGACCACCTGCAGAGCAAAACCTTGTGTCATGGGTAAGTTTGTTGAGCTCATTTTTTTATTTTCTTTTGTTACCTAAATCTGTCTGACTAACCAGTAATTTACTTTTGGATATTGATATATCAGTGGGTTTCTTTGGCAGTTGGATATTTCATTTTGATGGGAAACTAAAACTGAACTACAAGATGTAGAGCAATAGTCAATTACGAAAATTATGTCTAGGAGCTGCAGAATGATAGTGGCATGATTGTGATAGTGATTGCTACATCATAGTGTTAGCTAATTGTGATAGAAATTACGTTGTAAAGCTCACTGAAGTCTTCTGTGTGGTTAGTGGCGGTTATCATTTCTATTCACATGATAGCAACATTTCTTATTCTCTTGCAGGCACGACCTCTTTTCAATGACCGCCGGAAGCATCCTAAGATGGTTGACCCACGACTGGCTGGGCGATATCCTATGCGTGGGCTTTACCAGGCGCTTGCAGTGGCATCCATGTGTATTCAGTCGGAGGCCGCCTCACGCCCGCTCATCGCTGACGTTGTGACAGCTCTGTCCTTCCTTGCAAGCCAGACATATGATCCTACCACAGGCAACACTTCCAAAAGGGCAGTCGGGGGCGACCAGCTGAGCAGAGTTGTTGATAGCGGAAGGACACTCTCGAAGAACGATGATTCGGGCAGCTCTGGCCACAAGTCACCTAACAAGGAGCGGGAAGACTCCCCCAGAAACCTGGACAGGGAGCGGATGGTGGCTGAGGCGAAGATGTGGGGTGAGAACTGGCGTGAGAAGAGGCGAGCTGCTGCCGGTAGCCAGGGTAGCCTGGATTCTCCCACTGGAGGCAGTTAATGGTCGGCCATCATGGCTCTGCTCGGGCCTGGACGTGTTCTCTGTCTCAACTGTGTTTGAGCGCCAGGGATTCAGGAAAAACAATGGCTTTGTGGGGTTGTTAGATGTACATTGTTAGGGGTAAACAAAACAAAACACACCAAAAGAGGGTAGAGAAAGAGCATGCTTTACTTTGGACATGATCGTGCCTGTAAATTGTCGGAAATTTTGCAACGGCTAAGGACAAATTTGAACTTCATTTTGTTGTCTGTATCCTTAGATTGTCCCTCTTCTGTAAACATGCATTGTTCTTTTTTTTTCTTTCCAAAGATTTTGTAGCAACTTCATGACACCTTAAACCGATGACAGTCAGAAGTTTTGAATCTGACTGGTTTGAATGTGCAACAGAGCAATCGTGTTTCTCTCTGAATTCCTAGATATTCTCATCTCTCAGTGATCTGCGGAGGTTGTATTTCCGGCTGCATCTTGGGAGGCAGCAAAATTTTTGGAGAGAAGCAGGGTAATTGCTTTGTAAAGGAACCGCCGCCGAGAGGAAGTAAAGGTGAGTCACTGAATCGTGCGGAATCGTTGCATCGCATGGATTAGATCAACTTACAGGGCAGCAAATTTGCACTATATATATAGCAGCAGCTAGCAAATACAATGTACAACTGCTGCAATTGTTGTTTCGCAGTTAAAAAAAATCTGCTGCAATTGTTAGCAAGATCTGATCCACCGTGCAATTGTTAGCTCAGAACCCCTGGGCACGGCAGCACGTCCGTCGCAGCCGCTCTCTGCCGTCATCCTCCCCGAAGAAGCCGAGGGCCCTGATGATGCAACCCAGGAGCCCCCCGAACGGTGGCACAAACCCGGCGCCGGTGATCGCCGCCGGCCGCGGCGCCTCGGGCTGCGCTTGCTCCTGCAGCGCCTCTTTCACTCGGTGCCTCGTCGTCAGCGCAGAGCCGGTCATGCTAGTCGCCGGCGGTGGCGTTGCTGATCGACCCGTGAGCGTTCTGATCAGCCTTTGCACTACTGACGCGCGCTGTATATACACGCGGGAAGTCTCGTCTTCGCGGTCCGAGACGGACTGATTCTTCATGCCGGTCCGAGACGGACTCGGGGATTTTGGAGTTTGGGCGGCGGCCAACAACGTTCTTCACGATGCTGGCGCCCGTGGCTACTGAACTTCTAGCCACCTAACATGGTCCGATAAGTAGCATTGGAAAGTTTCTTTTGGTAGAACCTTTTAACAAATTTATTAAACTTGTGTGAAAACTTCTTTTGCAAGATAAATCCACAAATTTTATCTTCAGTGTTTCAAAGTACATATTTACAAAACCCATTATCAATAGCCAAAAGCTTAAATTCTTGAACAGAACCGGCTCCTGGTCAGCATTCTATATCTCCTGACCAGACATAGTTATCAACTTCACTTTCCATCGGCCAAAAAAAAAAGGTCGTACCAGAGCTCCCACACTTTACGAGGTCTGGGGAAGGTTATCAATAAAAAAAAACCCTCCCAAAGGGTGGCAAATTAAAGATTCGATGTGCTTCCAGAGACCAGATCAATGGATTCTCCTCACGTAATGTTCATCGTAAGGGAAGAGGCAGGACTTCGCTTAATTCCTATAGCAGAGAAAATAGATAATTTCACTGCGTATAGAATCTCCATTCCAAAAAAAAAACTACAATGTGAATGCTTGGTTCTTCCCATGGGGTTGCTGACCACAATGGCGTACTATCCAGGGTTTCTCTTGTTTCTTTTCATCCAAGTCAAATTAAATGAGGAATTCGTACCTGCCCACGGATCGACTGTCTACGGACCTTGGATCTCGCCATTAATTTGTGCAACATATGATCTCACATTGATATACTGATATAGCAGTTTCTTAGCTTATTTGCCTTTGGACACATTGGCCGGGCCGCAGAGTTTGGATATATAGCCATGGATGAGTTTTTCGATTTATTATCTCTCTCTTTCTTATTTCTGTAGAGAATAAAATGAGATTATTTTTCTCCTGGTCCGTTCAGCGATCATTAGGCTCCATGTTGAAATAAAAATGTAAACTATGTGTTTAGTGTTTTCTTGAGATGAATGTATGTTTTTTACGTTGTACTCGACCTATCAATGTCTTGTCACACAAATGCTCTTTGTTGAAGAACTTATGACAGTAAAGGGTTCATTGAGAAATTGGGCTTGTCCTAATTGGCTAGGTGACAGAGGATGTGGTCATGCATCCCTAGCCAGCTAGGTTCAAACCCCCCAACAAATTTGAATTTGAGCGCATATTTTTGTTTTCTTTTCCTTAACTTAATGAAAAATCACCTAGCTTCTCCTAGGTTGGATCCCTTTTAATTTTTTGTTTTTACAGTAACTGTTCATTTGGCTCGTATGCCTTCCTAGCTGAAATCACTATAGCACAAAAGCAAAGCAGTTTTTGCCGCTTGGCTGCCGGTTTTTACTGTAGTACCATAATCGGTATCGTACTTTTGGGTGAGCTGCGCCAAAACGTTATAGTGGCCCGAAGTAATTGACTTGAGGCTGAAATAGAGTATGTTGATGGAATGCCATACTCTCTTCGTGCCGGTTTATTTCTCATCCTGATAGTAATTTCTATAAATATATATGGAAAATGGCTATGTCTAAATTCATAGTATTTTTATGATCCTGGGAAAAATTTAATGTCAATTATTCTAAGTATTCGTTAGTAGCGTATGCCGTGTGGTTGACCTGGTCGGCGGTAGTGGCTGCGTTCTCCTTCTCACTTTGCCGCGCTCGTCGGGCCTCTTTTGCAAATCAAATGGTTTGTATTCAAATATAACTAGAATACAAATATCTCACGTGGAAACTCCGAAGATAAATAAAACACGAGAAACTATGGGTCCGTTCCTTAAAAAAGGATTGTCTACAATAGATCTTTCAAAAATAGATTCTCCACCGAAACGGATATCTTTGAAACGGATTCTTGAGATGTTTGGTAAAACGGATTCTTATTCTTTTGGCTACCAAAACATAATCTGGAAATGATTGAGGAGTTGAAGAAGCTATGGTTTTTTTAAGCTTTTTGCTCCAAGTTCATTTTGGAGAAGTGCTTCTTGACCCTATAAGCATAATCTATTTTGAGACAAGGTGTTTGGCTGGATTCTTGACCCTAAGACCAGAATCTAGTGCAAGAGCTGTTTGATAAGCCCTACCAAACATGGCTTATCTAGACTCTTTTTACTCATCTTGAACATCATCGATGGCAAGAGTCCCTTTGTCAGGGCATGTTTGGTTTATAGCCAAACTTTGTCACGCCATAACTTAGTCGTGCCACATGTTCTTAGTTGATTGTTTGGTTCAATACCACAATCGCGGCTCGGCACACTTTGGTTGTGTTGGTTTCCATGGACTAAATTAAAGTGATTAAAAGGGGTGACTAAAACTTTAGTCACCCATGTTTGATTCTTTAGACCAAAAGTGACTAAAGTACATTAAATGAGAGAAAAAAGACCAAAATACCCCTAAAATCAACAAGTATTCACCTGAGGATGGGGGACAGCAGTGGAATTTTTTCATTTTAGTCCCTTTTAGCTCTCAATTTGTGTCTAAAGTGTCTAAAAAGCTTTTAGTCACTTTTAGTCAGAATGTTTGGTTCTTTAGTCACTAAAATGACTAAAATTTAGTCGATTTGGTTTAGCTCTTGGAACCAAACGGGACCTTTGTAAGCAGACTCACAGACTCAGTTTGGTACCAAGTTTTTATGACAGCCACACATTGACCGGCTAACAACCAAGCAGGCCCTTAATGCTCGTCGGGCTTTCTGAACCAGCAACGTCGTCTTCTCCTTTTTTTTTTTAAGGAGTCTCGGCCTGGAAACCGATAAGTGAAGCCCGGCCCTTGACCACGGCAAGCGTGGGCCGGCAGCTGGCCTTTCCCACACTCAACACCGGACACCTGCCTGCGCAGAGTAGAAAATACGTAGCCGGTGTTTGGGATTCTCTATGGGCACGCGTCCGTCTTGTCCGGGCACGCCTAGCTACGCCGCACGTGTACGTCCAAATCGGAACGTACAGCGCTACAGAAACGTGTCGGTGGGTCGCGATTGTTTTCTTCATTTTTACCACGGCCACGACGCCGCGTCCTCTTCTGGATAATAATAATAATAATAACAAGTCGGCTCGCCGGTGTGTATAGGAGTACTACGCAGTTATCCGGACGATATGCGGTGTACGCCACGTGTAGGACGGTTAATTTGTGCCTCACCAGGCCGAGAGCGATCGAGCTGGGCGTTGCCGCAGAAATTGCTTCATTAATTTGCTGCGTCACGATCGAACCCCGTCCAGAATTCCAGATGCAGGCGTGGAAACTTTATTATCGTCAGAAAGGGGGTGCCGCACCGTGTCGCCGTCGATGGAGTAGAATGCATATATGCGGCGGCCGGGCCGGGCCGAGCTCATTCAGAACCGTTCCAGAACACCTGTATTTTATAGGCCCCGGAGGAGGAGAAGCTTCGTCTTCCTTCTTCTCGATCGCGTGATGCGTCTTCCCCCGCAACGCTGGACCAGGAGGACCGGATATGCCGGGCGAATATTCCCCGCCCGAATCGTATCCTCCCTTATTCCGGGCGGTAGCATACCTGCTGTCCGGACTCGTGTCGCCGTCCATGACCTCAACCTCATCCTCGTTTACCAAGAAAACATACTAGTATATTGCTGTCGGGAGAGGTCCGGCGATGCCGAGACGTGTATGTATATATATAGCGGCCGCCCATTCCAACCTCTGCCTCCACGAAAATTAGCCAGCCAGCGAATTAAGCTTTAGCTAGGATATACAGCAGCTCAGCTCGTAGCCGTTGCGTCGTTGCACCGATCAGGCTTGAGAACATTCTCGCGGCGATCATCTCACCTGGGTGTGTGAGCTCAATCGTGAGAACATTCATGGCGCAGCTGAAGGCCGCGCACGCCGCCGACGTCCCCTCCGACGCCGCGCAGCTGGGCCTCGCCTCCGCCTGCATCAGCGGTACGCAATTATCAATTAAGCTGATTAGTTATGGGGCCATGATCGTATTGCTCGATTAACTGATTTGATTGGTTCCCGACCGATCGCAGGAGCAGCGACAGCGATCCCGGCGGCGGCGCGGCCGGCGATGGTGGTGGTGGGGCACCGCGGGATGGGGATGAACGACGCGCGCCTCCGCGGCCACGTGCGGGAGAACACGCTCCGCTCGTTCAACGACGCCGCGCGCTGCCCCGGCGTCCGCTACGTCGAGTTCGACGTCCAGGTGCGTGCGTAGCCATTCCTCGTCCTCCTCCACGCTGCGTTCCCGTAGCCAATAAGCTAGGCGAGGGGGTCTCGTCTCCAAAGCAGGTGCAAAATTATCCGGTAACGGTCGTCCTGGTTGTGGGGTTCACCTAGCCAGTCTAGTCTAGTCACGGTTGGTCCGGGCAGTTGGTGGACCACGTGTAGGAACGGTTGACACGTGGAGCGGTCCGCGTTTACCGGCACAGGCCACCGATCGAGAAGGGACGCGACGGCACGGGCAACTGGGCACGGGCCGCACCGCTCGCGTCGACGTCCCCAGTCCGGTCCCGGGAAATCGCGGGATTCTCGAGAGTGTTCCAAACTAATTAACCACGAGCTTTGTTTCGGAATTTGTAACAGGTGACCAAGGACGGATGCCCGGTCATCTTCCACGACATCTTCATCTACACGGAACAAGACGTAACTAAGTTCTTCTTTATTATCCCTTGTTTCTATTCTGCTAACAGCGTGGTGGTCAATCATCGACTCCATCGCTGTCAACGCAAATCCTCACCATTGCTATTGCTATATGTTCCGATGGTTCCAGGGCGAGGTGTCGGGGCAGCGCGTCACGGACCTTCGCCTGGACGAGTTCCTCGCCTACGGCCCCCAGAAGGACGGCTCGGTACGTACGCCGAGAGAGAAAGAAGAAGATGAAAAGATTCTTGAAAGAAAGAAACGCGCGTAATTAATGCATGGCTCTCGTTCTTCTTCTTGTCGATCCTCAGGCCGGGAAGCCGCTGCTCCGGAAGCTCAAGGAGGACGGGCGCGTGGTGCGGTGGGACGTGCGGCACGACGACGCGCTCTGCACGCTGCAAGACGCGTTCCAGGGCGTGCACCGCCGCGTCGGATTCAACGTCGAGCTCAAGCTCGACGACGACGCCGACTACGCGGAGGACGACCTCGCCGCGACCCTGCGAGCCGTTCTCAAGGCACGTGCCTGACCGTGCCTGGTCTTTAATTTCTACTAGTAGTAGATAGGAGTATATCTACTTCGGCTATGTCTCTCTGACACGAGCAATAATGCCGGCTTTTCCAGGTCGTGTTTGCGCACGCCGGCGGCCGGCCCGTCATCTTCTCCAGCTTCCACCCCGACGCCGCGCTGCTCATGCGAAACCTGCAGGACAGATACCCCGTAAGCACTGCTGCTGCAACCTCACTCTTGTTTTCTCCCGACCGTGAACAGTGACCGATTGCCGGAAACACTAATAACCAGGTCTACTTCCTGACGAAAGGCGGGACGGAGGTGTTCGCCGACGCGAGGCGGAACTCGCTGGAGGCGGCCGTCGCGCTGTGCCTCGCCGGCGGCCTGCAGGGGGTCGTGTCCGAGGTCCGGGCGGTGCTCCGGCACCCCGCGGCCGCGGCGCGGATCAGGGCGGCGCGCCTCGCCCTGCTCACCTACGGCCAGCTCAAGTGAGTGATGAGTGAGCTCCTCCCCGCACTCGAGTGAGCGAGTGGCCCCGGATCGGAACGAGGTTGGATGCTGAATGCTTCCTGTGTCTTTGCAGCAACGCGCCGGAGGTGGTGTACGCGCAGCACCTGCTGGGCGTGGACGGCGTCATCGTCGACCTGGTGCGCGAGATCGCCGAGGCCGTCGCCGCGTTCTCCACGGCGCCGGGGGCGGGCTCGGAGTCGGAGGGCGGCGCCGGTGCCGAGGGTGGGAATAAGCTGGGGCACGCCTCGGCGGCGAGCTTCCCCTTCCCGCTGACGAAGCTCGCCCCTGAGGCAGTAGCGCGCTTGTTACGCCAAGGAGCGAGCGTGTGGCAAACTAGTGACACCTGTTTCGGTACCATTCTCCATCAATTTCAATTGTAAAGAACGAGTCTAGTGGGTGCCTTCGACAGTCAACAACTTTTTGGGTCAAATATAAACAGTTACCTTCAATAGTCAATTTTCTACTGCTTTTGTATTTATGAAAGAAACGTGTAAATTTGTTAGACTAAAAACGACTAGAACCACCACCTGGTTTTTATACAAGCTTATTATATGTAGTAACAGAGTAGCATTTTTTTTATATAAAAAAAACAGCAGAATGGCTTCGACACATCTGTGTGCTTTATGTATGTCTTTTCACATGTCAATGTTGTTACGTGTTGTGAGCACTCCACTCTACTAGTTTTTGTATCTGAAACTTTTAATTTAATATATTTCCCATGTAAAAAAATTTCACATTCAAGTAGGAGCATCTTCAAGAGAGCTCCATAATCTTTCTCTAAATTAAATGACGATTAATCTACAAAACCAATCTGTAATAGCTTTCCAAAACAACTCAGATTTCACCTCTAACTCCTCATCGTGCCATCGATGGTCACCAGTAGCTGCTCCTTGCCATGGCACAAGGCTCACCATGATGTGCCATCTGCATGACAGACCCATCGATCGTACTGCCTTCGTAATGGGTTGGCCTGACAAGGTAACTGATTTTATGCCATGCTAAGGCCTAATGGGTCGACGCTTAGGGCCTGTTTGGGACAAGGGAAAAGCCGAGGAAAAAAATGAAGAAACCATTACGTGGAAAGGAATTACATGAAGACGTTTGGAGCAAAGGAAAAGTTAAATCCTTTTCGGAGGAAAGGGAAATGAACCTGTACTTTTTGCAGGAACGAAAAAATGAGCTCAGAACCCATGAAAGAATTCCCGTGACATCTCACGTAGCTCTCGTAAGCTAATCAAGCTTCAAGTTGAGCTGAACAGTAGCCACTACTCATTTCTTTCTTCAAACTCACAAAAGGCACACTAAAATAACACTCTAACTTCTCTTCTTCTAACAACTACAGTATGTAACTTCTCTTGAGAAAATTTCAATCTCCAGATAAAAATAACAAATCATTGTGAGGTAATGTCCTAAACACTTTGGGGTTAGCAAATATCATACAAAAATGACATACTCATGAACTGAATGGTATACTAAGTTGATTTAAGTGCATTAAATAATAATAATACAACTTCTAAACATTTTATTTTTTTATATTAATATTTTAATTCCTGTGTTTCTATTCCCGCATTCCAAATGTCTTATGTTTCCCATTCCTCCATTTTCAATTCCGGTAGTTTTCTCACTTTCTAAATTCCTATGTTTTTCTTAATCCTGTGTTTTTTCCTATTCTTTTGTTTTTCATTCCTTCATTCCAAACAGATCCTAGGCGTGTGAACTGTCAGAGCACGTTCCTATATAACGATAGTTTGATGGGAGGTTTTGGAGGCATTAGTTTAAATGTCAATATCTGATTGAGGTAGGCGACGGGAGAGAGAAATGAACCGGATTTTGAATTTAAAACACATTTTCTCCTTAGTAGTAATTCCATTTTTGAATCGGTTTGAACCACCTTGTCTATAATTAATTCTTGAAATGAGATTAAGATGATTTTTTATTTTTTAAAAAATAAATTTCAGTCAATGTACTAATTCAACATTTATTTATACTATATCACCATTTTGAGAACTACATGTTAACATTTTTTGAAAAAATGTTGAAATGAATTTTGACTTAAAAAAATCAAATTTCATCAATATTTTAAATGTACTCTATCAACATTTATTTATACTATGTCCTCAATTTAATATTCTATGTTAATATTTTCTGTAAAATGTTGGTTCTACTTTTTAAAATTTTTGAAACAAACTTGAATCTTTTAAAAGTTTTAAAAAATATCAATATTTTGAATGTACTACGAATACACCATGTCACCATTTTCGACCATGTTAGTTGCACCGCGCGCTACTGGGCCATCTCGGAAACACGCTATTGAGGCCATATAATCAGATTTTCTTTACCTAAACGAAGAGTCATTTTTTTAAAAACACCTGACCATTTTGCCCCTGCTTCAACCTGTCTCACTCCTTTCTTGTTCCTCAAACAGATCAGCATCGTCGTCTTTCCTGCCATTTCCTGCCAACAGACGCAGGGAAGAGTAAAAGAAAAAAAACAGACGCAGGGAAGGGGAGGCAGGCCAACGCCGCCTACTGCGCCCGCCCGACCAAGCCGTAGCTACCGACACCCACCCGCCCAGGTCGGGCCTCCGCCTCCGCCTCCGCCCGCCCAGGTCAGGACCGCCGCCGCCACCCGCCCGCCCGCCCAAGTCGGGCCGCCGCCTCCTACGCGCTCCCTGGCCGCAGCTGCCGCCACCCCCTGTGCGCGCCAAGGCTAGGGCCGCTGCCTCCTGCCCGACTCTGTTTCTATGGCGAGCTTAAGCTTCGAGCAATGGAGATTTTCATGACCAGGTGAGAAACAAGGTTAGGCGGATGTCGCTTCTTAAGGGTGGCATACAGATGATTTCCCCGTCTGTACAACACTACTAGGTGTTGTTGCAGTTTCCGCCTCCGCTGGCGACGACGCTGAGATTGACTTGTTCGATCAGCGGCGCGCCCACCGGAGTCAATTCCATGGCGTGGATCTGGATGCTCCCCGCGGCAGGGGCCGTGCTTCTGTGGGCGATCTCTCTTGGCCGGATCCTGTCCTCTCCCGCACCCTGCCTGCCCCCGAGCCCGCACTTCCTGTCCCCGCTTCGCGGCGACAGGAGGAGCCGGAACGTGCTGCTGGTCATCGCCCACCCCGACGACGAGTCCATGTATGTGAATCAAGAAGTGCTCCCATTTCCTCTTCCTCTGTCTCCGTGTACGTATTTCCTGTTCTGTATGTAGAGTTGTTTGCGAAGTGAATAGAGGGGAATGCCCGAGTGGTCAAGTACCTCTCGGTGTAGATTATGCACGCCACATGTTCGGCCAGAGTCCTAGTTGAAATTGATTGCTCTTTCTGTGATCTGATTAAACACAACACATTGGGTTGGGTGAGCCTAAATAGGATAGCTGATGAAAGCGGTCCCATTATCCTTGTGTTAGATCAGTAGCCTTGTTTGTGAAATGCTTGCTTAGTTCTAGGTTTCTCAAAATTCAGATGAAATCTGGTGCGATTATCATTGTATTTGCTTGATTGCATTGTTTGTAAAAAATTGTCTTTGTTCCTTTTTGCTGTTGATTAATTTCTCATTGTTTTCTCCATGCGTATTTTTACTTTTTACTACAGGTTCTTTGCTCCGACTATTCTATTCCTCAAGTCAAAAGGTCACAACATTCACGTTTTATGCTTGTCTCAAGGTAGGATGGGCTACGATCTGAAGCTCAACCCATATTCCTGTTTTGTCCTACCGTAGTACTTTTCACATACCTTCATTAAGCAAGAAGGCAGTGTAGGGATATATTTTATGCTGTTGATGGCTATTTTACTGGCTGCAAGGATGCATCATGCTGTCTGTTACCAAGGTGTTATCAAGGAGCTGATAGGAAACCAGAATTGACAGTGCAAATATTCTTATGCAATACATGCGTCATACTTGATAATGCAAAAACTACTTGATATATACAATAGCTTTGGTCGACTATAAATTATTGATGACTTACGAAGTGCAAATGGCATATAGCGAAAGCAAAACAAGACTCACATTAAAAATCTGTTTTTGGCATTCCCATATGAATTGCTGTGTGTTCCACATTTACTTGAAAAAATCATGTTCCACATGCTATAACACGAACTCTTCTTTTCATTTTCTTATAGTTTAAATTCAAAAGTAGTTAAATGGACCTTTTCTTTTGCTGTCCTGTTGCAATTCTGTGGATTCAAGATCCCATATGAACCTCCGTTTGCTAATAAACAGTGGGAACTAACCCCTTACACAGGTAATGCTGATGGTCTAGGAAATACTCGAAAAGAAGAACTGTACCATGCGTGTGATACCTTTAAGGTACTTATGTCCTATCCTGACTCGTTAACCTTAAAGAGCAAGCTTTCAGGTCCAGAATTTAACTTATAATTGCAGATTCCAAGCGAGCAAGTTAAAGTCTTGGACCACCCGAAGTTGCAGGTAGTTTATTTTGAATTGTGCTTGCATTCCCAAACAGTCTTTCCGAAATATGTGTGAACTTTCTTTTCTTTCTACTTTAGGATGGGTTTAATGAGAAATGGGATCATGGACTATTAGCAGAGCTTACCATGGAGCGGGTCCAACTATGGGACATTGACACAGTTATGAATTCGATCTCAGAGCTCATATGAACTATCAAGTATAGCGGACCTCTTGTCTTCTTATGTTTCCAGTTGTATCGATTCTTTGCCTTGAGTTTACGTATTCCACCTATATTTCAAATTATCACACTGAAAGAATAGGTCGACACCATTATTCAGTATGCCTTTTGTACATTGTAATTACCGAATAACCAAACTTTTCAACTCAGAATGCTCATGCGATTTTACGTGTTCTGGACTTCTGATGTTGACTGCATCCTACTGCAATTACTGATACGATACTTGGTGTGGTAATAGATTTTTACATTTGATTCCCATGGAGTATCAGGCCATCCAAACCACCAAGATGTTCACCATGGCATATGGTAAGTTCAACTATCCAGTTTGTACATTAAAATGAATTGCTGAAATTGTTTCTAAGATTTGAACACCAATACAACTAGCATGGGAGCTTTCATTCTTTCTCAAATATGCACCCCTTTTACTAATGTGTCTTTTTGGATTCTTTTGGTCATACATGCGTGATCCTTAGTTCAAAATTCTAAACAGAGATATTTCTATGTGTAACAGCAAGTTTCTACATGAGAATGGGCAAGGAAATATTGAAGCTTGGCAACTTGTAAGTTTCCTGTCCCAAATTCTTTGTATCTATATGAGACCAATCAGCCACTGATAGAGCAATGTTGTGGATACTTCTTTAAAATGATGTATTGAGTTGACTCCTTGAGCTAATTTGTGGTTCATATTATTAGAAGATTTGGCACTAGGTCAATTAACTGTCATGAATGATACTTGTAACATCGCTCAATCGCTGTTATAACTGTTGGGCATTTCGAAATTGCAAAGTTTTAACATGATGCTTGGTTTGTAGCACAACCTCCTTTTATATTTGGCTGTACCATAGTTTCCTTATTATTTGAGAAACTCTTTGACTTGTAACTGACATGTTTCATGTTGCATTATTTGAATATGTAGGCAAGTTTGAATATTTTTCGCAAGTATAGTGGTCCACTTGACATTTGGTTGGCTTCACTGATCTCAAGTTCAAAACAACCAACTTATACTTTAGTTAACAGTAGCCCATCCAGAAGCTATCAAGCAATGGCTGCACACAGAAGCCAATGGGTTTGGTGAGTATTACAGGTTTCTGTTGCCTTCTCTATAAATATCTACATATGCTGACTGTAGCCTAATAAATGGTATTCTATTTGCACATCATGTCATGGCCAACATCACGATTCATGGTTGGCTTGTTAATCATAACTAGGCATATGTGGACAACCATTTTGGGAAGACCTTAGTAGTTAAAGAACTTGTTTTGTTAGAAACATACATACCTCAGTAGTTAAAGAACCTGTTTTGTTAGAACATTATCTACAATTCTTGAAAAAAAACTTGTTATATTGCTTTGTGCATTATATGCCAGAAAAATCAATAGATGACATATGTTCCTGCAGGTTTAGGAGATTATTTGTGCTGTTCTCAAGTTATACATACATAAATGTTCTGCAAAAAGTTTGACAATTGATGCGTGGAAGCAAGAACATACCTCCTTGTTCCTGGCGTTGTAACAACTATAAGCAAGAAAGCTTATCTGAAGAAAAATAATTGGAGTGAGGAACTCAGAAACAGTGGCGATGACCTAGGATAGTTTAGGAATTGTTGTAGCATGCCATGATCTGCATTAAATTTATATTTGATTTATGTATTCAGTACATAAAGGGGGTATGTTGTTGTTGTTGTTGTAATGTATTCAGTACATGGCTCATACAGTTTCAACGCTAACTGATTATTATTGCTTGAGCTGCTGTTTGCTTTTAATCCAGAATCAATAGGTATGTCAGCGTAGCCCCTAAAAAAAGTGTATGTATGACACTGCGACACTGAGACAGAAGACCTCCCTATGTTGTCGCACCCGAGGCTGGTGCTTTATCTAACCTCAGTTTTATTTCAGTTGTCAGATAATCTTATAATCAGGGGTTCTATTTTGCCCTTGGCATAACTTGCTTGCTGTGTATTGGCGTCGTGGATGGAGAATTCAAATCGGCTGCGTCTTACACCCCGTTTGAATCCATCTCCTAATTTTAGCTACTTTTTCTCTAAATATGATCTTCTAAATTCTCTTAAACTTTAGCCAAGCCACCTCCTAAACTTTAGACCACTAGTCACTTCAACCTTGCTAAAATCTCTTAAACTTTAGATAAAGACAAATAAAGTCAAAAGTACCTCTCACCACATGTTAGAGATAGAAAAAGTATAGGTAGAGAAATATTTATTGAGAGTTAGATATGCTAACTTTTTGATTAGTCAAGAACTTTAGTCATGTATACAAACATACATCTCCTAAACTTTAATTAGCTAACATTTAGGTGATCGACTAGACTTTAGCTAACTAGAGGATCCAAACACCCCTTTAAACTTTTGCACCTACCAATGATGTGTTCGTTTCTGAAGTCTAAAATATATAGCTGTCACATAAAAAAATCCTACTATTTAGAAGTAAATAAAGTTTAATTATAAAATAAATTACAGGCCCTAGACTAATTTACGAGACGAATCTAATGAGGTTAATTAAGTCATTATTAGAAGACAATTACTGTAGCATTACTTTAATAAAACATAAATTAATTAAGCTCATTAGATTCATCTCAAAAATTAGCACCAATATGTCAATAGGGTTTTGTCATTAAATTGATCGATATTCATAAATATTAAGATTCTCTTTGATGTGACAGTCTAAATTTTAGATGCAGAAAACGAACGGACCTAAAGCTCTTAATCCACGATTCTAGGACTCGTGTTAAAAAGCTTGAAAATGCCATGCCTTGCCTTTGGAGTTTTGAGTGATCCGATAGTTGAGTGACTCCAGGCATATGTTGTACCATTTTACCAAAAAGTAGGATCTGTTAGTAAGTTTTTAAAAAGTCATAACTATTTTACCAGAACGACTTTTAACTTTCTTATAGCTCATAGCCCATAATAGTATTTTTTCATAGTCTACAATCCACAACAACTTTTTTACAGTCATAACCAACCAAACACACCCATAGATAATATCTAAATTTCTTCCAAAAATATATGCACGCTGTTACGTAGTACTACAAGAAGGCTCGACACACCTGTCAAATGGAAATTTTAAAATTTGAGGGTAACTGCCACGTGGTCAGAAAAGATTCAGAAGTTTCCAAGAAAAATTGAAAAGGCAGTACATGTGTGTTGGTCCCACTGCCCGGTGGGGAGAAACGACCAGATGGCTTCCGTCCCCATTCTCAGATCTCATTATTGAGCAGGCACGCTCCTTCCCCACTTCCTCCGCAAGTCAGAAAGATCGAAGAGAGAGAGAGAGAGAGACCAAATCAAATCGAATCTGTTCCCGACGCGGCGGTCTTGGTGCCCCTTTCTTTCTCTGCACGCCGCCGCGACCCGGCGAATGGCGTCCCGCGTCGCCTCGGGCCTCCTGCGCCGCCGCGCTGGCGCGGTAATGCCCTATCCCCCTCTCCCTCTCCATCCCGTTAGTGTGGTTCACCGTGGCGGCTAGCTTTTGGAAGCTAGCGGATTAGGGTTTGTGAGGTCGTCCCATGCGGCGGCCACGGTGCGCGGGAGGTCTTAGATTCCTCGTCCGTGTTGCATGCGGGGCTGCGATTCGTTTTGCAGCTCGGATAGATGGGGATGGGGGCGGCCGTGATAGGGTTTGATGCGCGGGCGATGTTGTCCTGATGGACGGGGAACGCGGCGAGCGTGCGCGTGGGCGTGATGCTTGAGGGTTCGTCGGTTGGTGCTTCGTACGCTCTCACCTGTCGTCATCTGCCCGTCGGATTTGATGGAGGTGATGGTGGATTGGGTAATGATTTGTGGGGCCGTGGCACAGATTGGGGGGATGTAAACGTTCTAGTATTTTGCTATTTCTTTTCGTTTTATGTTTCTGAGGCTGCTCAATGTAGCTTAGAAACTGTTTCATGGCCAGGAAATATGATGTGGGAACTCCAAATGGACGTAGAGTTTTAAGCTTATAATTGACCCAACATATGTTCTTTTATGTTTGAGGCTAGCATCAAACCTTCTGATGAGTCGGATGGATTGATTTACTCTTTTGTTTCCTGTTTAGAGCCTTTTATCAAGTTTTATCTGATTTGGGTCGTTCTCAGGCTCTATGATCAGAATTCGGGCCTTAATAATTGCCTCCTTTTGCCTTTAGTCTGTAGATTGGCTTCTGATTGTTCTTATTTTTAATGCTGCCATGTTAAATCCTGTAAGACCATAGTAATTTAGTTGAGTGTGTTGACTAAATGGGGTCAATACTCAGATATATTGGTGCTTTATAATACTCCAGCAAAGTCTACTCAGAGCAGCCCTTAAGGTATCCTTTAGTAAAATCTTAATAAAGTGTCCGAACCCCAAATGGAATGCTCCCCTTCACTCCACTGTCAACGATTAGCCATTGTTCGTTATGGACTGATAGTAGCCTCATTGTTCTATCATCATTTTGGAATTTTCACATTTCAAGAAGTATACAAGGTGTTACCATATACTTTGTTCATACGCAGTGGAAACATTAATCATCCAATTAGTCACTTACCCTGTCACATTATTTTCTATTCCTCACCATTTTGATTTGCATGCAGACTCTAGGCCTGCTAAGGAGTTGCTCACACGTCAGAAACTATAGCAGTCAACTTTCAGGTAAGCTATCTCTAGTCCTCTTTTGACTTATCAGTGCTGGTTTCAACTGTAACTAGTAACTACAATCCTGTGCATTTTCTACAGCTTTGGTTCCAGTAGGTTCCCAATGTTCGAAGCTGACAAGGTAATTATCATACTCATTCACATTTGCATTCTCATCAGTTCAAGTGTTTACCCTTTTATCTTGTATAAATGCATTCAATTGCTTGTTGGATATTGTAGAAGACGATGTTACATGCCGAATGCCTCTCCGTACCAACTTTGGAGTAGGTCATTTGCATCAGACAATGGTAAACCTCAGCAGCTTCTTGAGATGGATAATGTCCTATGATTTCTCTTTTTGTGATGTGCTCAAGTCCTGTATTTTTCCTTCTATAGGAGACACAGTTGAGGCTGTTGTACCTTTCATGGGTGAATCTGTAACTGATGGAACTCTTGCTACCTTCTTAAAGAGTATGCTCTCTCTCTCTCTCTCTCTCTCTCTCTCTCTCTCTCTCTCTCTCTGGCGCGCACTCGCATGCTAATGTCACAAATATCGATACAGAACCAGGCGAAAGAGTTGAGGCTGATGAGCCCATCGCACAGATTGAAACTGACAAGGTGCCACACTTGGACACTTTAAATTCTTTTTGAATATATGCAGCTTCATTTTTATTTGTAAACGATCATATAATCACGACTTTTCATTTTTCTTATTTTAGGTTACAATAGATGTTGCAAGTCCTGAATCTGGGGTTATTGAAAAGGTGAATAATTTTGCCGCTCCCTATACCTTCCAGTTTGCCTATCTCTTATTCCTTCACCTGTACTGTATCTGGTATCTGTGGGACTGTTGCTATTTTCTGACTGCTTATGTTTTGCAGTTCATTGCAAGTGAAGGTGATACAGTTACTCCAGGCACGAAAGTTGCAATCATATCAAAGTCTGCTCAACCTGCTGAAACACATGTTGCTCCATCTGAGGAAACAACTCCAAAGGAACCCTCTCCACCCCAAGTTGAGAAACCAAAAGTTGAGGAGAAAGCACCAAAAGTTGAACCTCCCAAGAAGGAAGTATCTAAGCCAATTACTGCACCGCCAAAAACATCCCCTTCAGAACCGCAGCTTCCTCCAAAAGAACGAGAGCGGCGGGTAAGACCAGTCCAATGACAGATTGCATCATTTACTTTTTGTTAATTTAAAGGGGATGTATTTGACCGCATTATCCAGGTGCCAATGCCTAGGCTCAGGAAGCGTATTGCAAACCGTCTGAAGGATTCTCAGAACACCTTTGCAATGTTGACCACATTCAATGAAGTAGACATGTAAGTGTTCTATGTATTGCTTGTAAGTGTTCTATGTATTGCTTCCTATTCTCAAGGTTATGCATCAAGAAAGAAAGTGCTTCTGTTTTTAATTATCTTATTATATTAGTGCTTTCCCCTTATAATAACTACTGTTTAAGAATGGTGACATTTGTTTCCTTATATATCATATTCTGAGGATTCGTTAGATTTATATCATGCTGACTTGTGAGAATATTCTGTTAAGCGATATGGCAATTTACGATTTGTTGTCTGCTTTGTAACCAAGGTGCACCCTCGCCTCCCTGGTAGTTAAGATAACTCCATTCACTCATAAATACTAACATTTTGGACATAGTTTACATCATGTAGCTTTTGAGTACTGTTTTGTAATATAGTACATTTGTAAGGGCTAAAAAATTATGATGCTATGGACCTATCCTGAATCCTGATGTAATAATAAAATTATGATACAATGGCCTAAACAATTATGACACATGTCAACAGTTATGCCTACTCTTCATGTTTACAGACCACATATTTGTAGAGATTGATGGCAAAAGTCGAAATTGACCCTGAATGGGAACATATGTTGGATGACAGTGCATGATTACGATATAATCCCTCCATCCCAAAATAATTGAAGTTTTAGCTCCTCACCAGGTTCATAGAAGATGCTATGAATCTGGAATACAAAACCAGAGCTAGAATGGCAAATAAACTGGGATCGAGGGAGTACATGGCTCTTGAAATTAATTTCTTCGAGTACATAATAATTTTCATCTTTGGCATGCCACTACCAGTTGTAGGCTGGATAGCTGTAGTGTTCATTTCTTTATTGTTATGCTGTTCGTGATGTAGGACGAATTTGATGAAGCTTCGTTCTGACTACAAAGATGAATTTGTCTCAAAGCATGGTGTCAAATTGGGTCTGATGTCTTGCTTTGTCAAGGTACCAGCTAGTATAGTGTTGCCAGCCAACCTATTGCTGGGTATTCGGTACATGATTGTGCTAACTCATCTACTTTGGCAGGCTGCTGTTTCTGCACTTCAGAACCAGCCAATCGTCAATGCTGTCATTGATGGCGATGACATCATATACAGAGACTACATTGATGTCAGCGTTGCTGTTGGCACTTCCAAGGTGATGACATCATATATAAACACATCGGACCATATGTTGACCGTTTATTTTTTGAAATATATCTCACTGGTGTAAATCTCCACTTCCAGGGTCTTGTGGTTCCTGTTATCCGAGATGCTGAAAACATGAACTTCGCTGACATTGAGAAAGGGATAAACAATCTTGCAAAGAAGGCGACTGAAGGGGCACTGTCCATTGATGACATGGCAGGAGGAACGTTCACCATTTCAAATGGTGGTGTCTATGGAAGCCTTATTAGCACACCTATCATCAATCCGCCACAGGTAAATGTTCTTTCACTAGTTATTTTGGACATTTCGTTGGAGGTAGATATTCATTCATCTCAAACATTATCTGAATGAAATGCAGTCAGCAATTCTTGGTATGCATTCCATTGTGCAACGACCTGTGGTTGTGAATGGTGACATCCTCGCCAGGCCGATGATGTACCTCGCTCTGACATACGACCACAGGCTGATTGATGGCAGAGAAGCTGTCTTCTTCCTCCGACGCATCAAGGATGTGGTTGAAGACCCTAGGAGGTTGCTGCTTGACATTTAAGTTCACAGAGCCGGTCCCTACCTGATCAATTATTTTTGTGCTTACATGGAAATAATACAGTGCAAATTTTTGACTGAAAGAATTGCTTCCTCAGAAAGATGAGATTTGAGTTTGAGGATATCATGAGGTCTCGGATTGTAGGAGAGTGCATCAAACTCATTTGAGATCGAGTTTACCTTTTTTGATAAGAGCTATTCTGTTTGGGGATTTTCTCCGGAGTACTTATTTTTCTCCCATGCATGAGTAATAGAGCACATCCTTTATATTTTGCTGTCTGCAATTCGGTAGTATTGCTGGTACTGGTTTTGGATGCCTTTTACTTTTGCTTCAATCAATTTCTTATGATGTATCCATGGCTTTTTATGCGCTTGGTTTTGGTTTAGTTGACCAGTCAAGTAAGAAAATCGGGTCTTGTTGAAAGGATACGATTGCTTTGAGTTTTGCCGTTTGGTTTTGGATTACTCGTTACTTTTAGTTGCAAATTCCTATTTACCTACTGCATTTTGTCACTTGGGCGAGAGCTAGCTACGTATAGCCTTGCAGCAACTTGCATTTTGTTTGCGGCAGCAAAAAAGCTAAACCGAAACACAATGGGAAATGTATCTAAACACCCCAACGAAGAGTCCCTTACCTCTTTTGGCAGTCAAGTATAATGATAGAAAAAAGGATACGGAGGAATAGCATCAAAACAGATAATGATTAAATAGACTGCAAGACATACAATCTGAATCTGCCACAAAATTCGCATTGAATGGGTCAGTTTAGTATGCCCATTAGCTTCATATGCACAACAGAAGTATTGGAGAAGAAATCCTAGGATCTAGCCTGAGTTGAGTTTGGTGTCCGGTGAGCTCATAACAGAATCCACATGGAGCTGCTTTTAGCTGAAGCTCCAAAATACATGAATTAACGTAGTATCAACTGCTTTCAGCGAGATGTTACCCCCAAAAAGGTGAATAAACGATTAAACACAAGTGTAGTAGATCCCCGTGCGAAGACCAGACTGATTTTCAAGATTCGTATATGGCAAAGCATGCTGGTACACTTTTGAACTCCTTTCCTCGAGACATTTTGTACTTCTATGAATCTCCCGATACTTGAAATGCAAAGGAGATTCGGCTACGTGCATGCTAATGTATATGCCAAGCAACGAAAATCCAAACTTCAGAACACCAACTCTTGCGAATATTACTAACCTGTAAAAATAAGCACATTAGCACATATAGTTTATTATAAATGTATATCACATGAAATCAGAGAAAAACAAGAAGTGGTTGGGGTGTCATGGGTACACATGAAAATTCATATCAGTATTTGGTAGTAAATATATCCTATTGTTAAACCATGGCATAACATCTTCAGCATTCTAGCAAAGAAAAAAAGTCGTATTGATGGAATATAACACATTTCAAAAGAAAGATAAATAATCAAACCCTCAGCTAGAACTATTAGAAAAGATTCATACCACCATAATGTGAATACGTATAAATATCATACAACTCAGTGTATTTATAACACAATAACTTCTGACTTCTGTGCATGTCCAAAGACAGTAGAAAGTGGACAAGTTACACGAATGTCATTAAGGTAATAAGTTAACTACTCCAACTAAACTGCCAATAAAACATATCAACTAACATCACAATTGCACATATTTCACAGTATTTTCTACTACAAAATATCCACAGCCCCACCACCTGTGATGAGCATCCCTATCTACTAGCTACTACTGAGTTCCACGTTTTTGTTTCAGAAACAAAAGAAGCTGAACCTATATACGAAGGAACACCCAGTGGATGGGTCGGGATTTTGGGGAGCAGTACTGCTGCCTCAATCCATACACAAAAATGGACACTAGAGAGAATAGGCCAGTTCCAACCTATTCTAAAAGACAAAAACACTAAGGGTGTGTTTGGTTACCTGGCCCAACCCTCGGCCAGGCCCAACTGATGCACCCTCCAAATGTTTGGTTGGCTGGAGAGCCTGCTCAGCCTGGCTCTGTTGATGCAGTTTGAGCTCCGCAGCCAGGCCCACTGGGAACGCAGAAATCGGGCTTCGCTGTCGAGCCAGGCTCATCTCGTGCACCAGCGGTACGCGAGGCTGCACCCGCAAATGCAAGCAACAAAATAGACGGAGCCACCGGGTGTGCTAGGGTTACTCTCGTACGGTCATTTTCGCCACGCTCGTCTGGCTCTGCTCACCTCCGAACTCTCTCTCTGGCGCGGCGACGAGGTACAGCTCCTGCTCCTTCCTCCTCTCCGGCGGACCCTTCCTTCCCGCTATCCACAGTCTGGTCCTTCCTCCTGACCATCTGTTCATTCCTCGATCTCTGCTTACAGCGTCCGCATCCGCCGCCGAAGTACGCCCTGATTTGGATCTAGCCTCCGAGCGTTCTCTAACCGCAGTTGCGCATCTGCCGTGGGCGCCCTCCTTGCCTTCATCTTCAACTGCTCTGGCACGGAGCAGAGATCACCGACCGAGCATATGCTAATTTCTTCTTTTAATGGGGGCGTCGCCACCTCAGGTCAGGGCGACCAGATCTAGGAGCTTGAAGACCACAAGGACCAGAGGCTCTCTACATACAGGACTCTGTGTGGATGCTGTTTGCACGAAGTCCAGCCCGTGGCTGCAGGTCAACTACACCAACGATCTGTTCGACCAAATGCCGGAAAGGTATGATACGTACTCAATAAACATTTGTTCTACCCTTTCAACTCATTCCTGTTAGGAATTTAAGTTTCTTGACTGAATTTATCTTTGCTAATGTGGTTGTATCTCTTTTTCACTTGCATAAAATCTGTTATTTTGTCCGTTGATGAATGATAACAGAAGGACACAAGGGAGTACAAGGAATCCCCAATTCTGAAGAAAATAGCCAAAACGATGCCAAAAGTTACACACTGTTCACTGCTTCTCTTTTGTAAAATTTATTTTTTTACTGCTCACTGCTTCAAGGGCCCATGACGATGTTGCCTCACTTAACATGTGTGTTTTGTGTTCTGAAAGGTAAAGAATTTGCAAGTTTCTGGTTTCAAAAATAACTACCAAAGATGTGAGGTTTGGTGTAAATTCTATGAGTTATGCGACCTGATGTGGTGGTCAAAGAAGTGGAGCTATTAGAAAGAAGTTGTGATACTAGTTCAGTTTTTTTTTTATCATGTACATGATGTGTAGAAACAAACAGATTGTACAATTTATTTTTTAGTCATTTGATTATGAATTGGGTTGTAGAACTGTATATATTGTCGGTGTGAACGGTCTGATGTTTTATTTTAAAATAAACTCATAAATTTATTCATCATTAAACTAGATAGGTGGTAAGCTCACCGATTCTGGGACACGGTAACCAGACTACAACCTCATCAGGCTACCAAACACATCACCCTGTATCAATTCATGCAGTTCGGGCTACAAAACAGGCAATCAAACACCATCTCAACGCAGCCTGGCCCATGTCAAACCAGCCAACCAAACACGCAGGCCTGTATGTACAGATACTGGCTCAACTGGGCCTGCATCCAACCCCCAACCAGGCCCAGATACATACAGGTAACCAAACACACCCTAAATGCAAGCATGATACCCATGCTACTCATAAGATCATGCTGTACATTACCAGCACAAGTGACTTTTTTCACATGAACTATTTGATAGGCAGGATAAGTGATAAACAAAAATGCTGAAATCCTGCATGTTGGATAGTGTTAATGACCTAGAAAAACTTCCAGGGGAAAAAGTGCAAATATGCAGTGAAGTTTATAAAATTTGCTATCCAAATCATCATGGATTTATAATCAAAATGAGAATGATCTAAAAAATTCAGAAATTATACTATTATCAGGCCCAACAAACATATTGTAGTAGAAGTTTTGTTTTGGGGGTGTGAAAATGTCTAACATGACAACTGACACGAATTTAGGTGCCTATTTCTTCTTAATTAAATGCCACCAAGTTCCACCTAGGTTGTTCAATTTTTTTAGAAAGTAACAACAAAGATGTATATAATACAATTCAAAACCTACAAGAACTATAGGTAATCCAGTACAATGTACCTCATTGTGGAAGGTCAGAATCTGAGACACCAGTCCTTGTGGCGTCATGTTCATCAGGACATTCGACATTTGATGGTAGAGAGGATGCAGAATGTGAAGCTTTGGAAATTCCAACTGAAATCTTTGCACTTTCAGCATTTGATACAGATTTATGATGAGGATTGGCTACTGCATCAGATGAAATACTTTGTGGATGAGTCTTCTGAGGTCTTGGATGATTATTTGATCCAGGAGAGGCTGTCAACCACATGAATCGTAGTGTATGCCCTTTACAAGATTTACCACCAATAAATGCTTTCTCAGCAGATTGCCGTGTTGTGTAGGTCACACAAGCAGAGCAACTAAGCGAAGGTTTTAATGTTTCATCATGGTTATGGGCTTCGTTATCTTCCAGAATAACAGATGAAATCTCTCCAAATGATGAGAAATGTTCTGCCAAGGTGGACTCCTGTTAACAAAAGCAGAGGACATCAGAAACAAGCAAAACAGCTTGAAATAAAAAACATCGATACAAAATGCACCATGAGAACATAGACCTTTGAGTGCAAGTAAAAGATAAAGTTAGTTTGCCCATGAAAAGAGTATTTCAGCGAAGGCGCTCACAGCGCAGTGGCAAAGTCCACTGGCTGGGAGGGTGCCCACCCACCAGGGTTCGAACCATGGTGCCGCACCAGTGACCTGAATATCACTCTGGGAGTCTCTTCCGGTGTGTTCCCAATAAAAAAAAGAGTATTTCACTTAAACATAACATAAGTGTGTTATGATCAGATGCACAGATGCAACGCTGAGTGTTATCAGCTCCTTTTGCCACTAAATCTAAAACACGAGGACTTTAACTTCTTGATTCATAATACAGGTAACATGAAAGTACACTAGTATCAGAAAAGTCTTTTCTTAGTATACATAGCAAGAGCTGTAAACAGTTCTAAACAGTCGCATGCAAGTCCCATACTTAGAATAAGAAAGATTAACAGCAAGAAAATGATATCTGCTAACTCTGATTCCAAAGAAAAGTCCATTTAGATTGGCCCAAATTCAAAACTTGAATAGCTATAAAATCATACAGATACTTTTAATCCTATAAACTATTGACCCATAGACCCAAAAACATATCGATTGACAAAATAAGGTTCATGTTGCTATATTCATCATGGAAATATTTTCATAAGATAAATAGCTCTTTCCATTTGAAAAATATGTTGTAGATTCTATTAAGAAAGTTGTATAGGCCTGTATTCATGTCCTAATCAACTTATATTTTCAATCAGACGGAGCATACATGCAGGAGGCACAAGATCATGTGCCCCATGGAGCATGGAGTAAATAGAATTGTTTTTGATGATACGAAAAATATAATTACATATAATTTCACTTAACAATGCCAATTATCATACTCCGCTGTCCAGAAATGTAAGCATTTGTTGACTTTCAGGTATCACCTTTGACCACTCGTCTTATTCAAAATTTTTGTTAAAATATTATTTATTTATTTACAATTTGTTTTATCATTGGATATATTTTAAGTATTCATTATTAACTTTTGTATTTTTGTAGATATTTTGAACAAGACAAATGGTCAAACACAACAGTTGAAAGTTAACAAATCCTTACATTCTTGGACGGAGGGAGTATTTTTTGTGGATCCAGAATGCAAAGAAATTGCAGGAGTTAGTAGCAGACTTACATTTGCAATTTCAGGTGGTAAAGGTGGAAGAATTCTGAACGATGTGGTCCGGTTGTCAAGCTTAAACCTATTCTGTGCAGGGGCTAACAAAGAAGTCTGCTTCATAGCTAAAGCCGGTTTCTGTGTGGATGTTGTACCAGATTGCTGGGAAACCAACTCTCCAGAGCTTCTCCTTTCCAATGTACCAGCAGCCTCCTGTGACCCTTCAGCCCTAGTATTCATGGATCTCACATCCGTTTCTTTTAACATGTCACTTGAAGAAACCTCTTTTCCGCCAGCCTCCGCATGCTTAAATGAATTTGTCGAACCTTTCTGCAACATTATTGTTTCCTTATTAGAAATCAGTAACAGAATAAGCTTAAAATGCAATTATCATAGGCAAAATTCAGCATCAGCAGTCAGCCTGCACATTTACTAATCAGAAATTGGTTCAGCTAACCAAAAAAAATCATACAGTTATGATTTCAAGATACTATAGGGAAAACAGTCAGTACTTGTTTTGCAAGTTTCTCTAACTGGCGGCGGAACTCATCACGCTTCTGAGCCAAGATCTCCTGTTTTTTGCGAAGCTCTTCCAGCAGCTCTAGACTTTCTTGCCTCTTCGGAGCAGGGGGTACTGATTTTACAGCAGTTGCTGGAATTTTTGAACCAGTACCAGCACCCAATGCTTCAGCAGAAGATCCAGAACTGACCCTTGGAGCTGTAGATTGAACATTTTCCTTGACTCGATTAGAATGAGCTGGCTGAGTGGCAGAATTGGCCGGGGCAGTAGACAACTGCGAAAGCTTTGCAGCGTTTCTACTCTCTCCTTCATCAGGAATCCTATCTCTGTTGGCCCACCAAAGCTTTATAAAGCGATTGCCCATCACAGCATCAGGAGATTTTAGGGCGGCTTCAGCTTCCTCTCTTTTAGAGAACTGGACAAAAGCTTTTTCACTGTTAGATGGAATATAGATATCTATAACCTGGCCAAACCTTTGAAAGTGTGATAGAAGGGCCTCCCATCTATTGCTTTCTTGAGGAATTCCATGCACATAAAGGGTACGGGATGCTTTATGAGAAGTACGATTACTTTGGCGGCCTACATCTCCATATATTCTCGGAAATGATTGACCATTAGTATCCTTAGCAGTGGCAGACTTTAGTTGGGCAGCGCTGGTCGCCACCTCATCATAATTACTTCGTTGGTTTCCTGTGAGACTTGTTGAATTTTTAGCTGTGTTACCTCCAGGCCCTGATTTCCTCTTTGATGCCATTCTCCCCCAAACAGAAGACTTTGAACTCTGCAAACCATCAGCGTCAAGGACCTGATTTGAATGTTCCCGATCTATTTCATACCCTGAGGATTCAGCATTCCACACCCCAGTATCAGCATGTGCAAAATTAGCACATGGTACTTCAGGGTGTTCATTGTTCCACAAAGGCTGATCAGGATCATATACATCAGCATCAGAAACAACTAAAGGAGTGTTTCCATTTGGTTTTAATGCGTCACTTGCCACACCAGATTTGACATCTTTTGCAGGAATACCTTTACTGCTTCCCAGGCTTGACAAATTAATAGAAGTTGTTCCTCCCTCATTTTGCACTCCCGGTGCTTGAGCATTTGGACCTGATACCGGAAGATTGAATTGTGATAGACTCTGCAAAGTGTTAAAAGAAATTGTTCTATCAAACTCAATTCTTTCACCTATGCACAGGAGGCTATCTAAGCATAAGTATAGCATAACAAGTTACTCTATGTGAAAAAGGACTATAGCTCGAGTCAAATAACAAGAAAAGTAAGGTGCTACAGCAAAGGAAAAGATAAAGGCATGCTAGAAATCCTACCAGGGGTCTAAAATCAACCAGAAGTTGGCATTAATGTTCATATTTTCAGATAGTGTTGTTAACTTAGTACAATATAACAGTGATAATAGCACCGAGGGAACACATGTGAAGTTACTGTTACAAAGGCACTGCATAACCATGGAATTCTGACACAAGGAAAAAGTTAAAAGCCTCACTAGCCGAAAGTAATGAAAGACACACATCAGATAAACAAAGTATGCAGGATTGAATGCAGATTATGAAGACAAGGAAATAGACAGACCTGCATATCATCAACAACAATTCTATTTACTCCATGCTCCATGGGGCACATATCCCCTCTCAAGCAAAATCCACGCTCTTCAAAGTCTCTACAGCGCTGACGAGGCATGCCAAGATCGATTAAGGGAGATACTGCAGACTGGATAGGACCTTGCAGTCCAAGAGGGTGGATTGGATCCAAAATCCCATGAGGCATTCCAGGCATAAATCCATAAGGACCCCAGGAACCATTTTGTGTGTTACCACCATTTGGCAATGCAGCACCCATAAATAAGCCAGGATGTGTGGGTGGTCCCTGTGAGGCCATCTGTGATGCAAAATCAATCATATCAAGTGATGTGTTAAATCTTGGGTCATGCTGAGTCCAGGGCGCAGCATTCCGTCCTCTTCCCCGTGTCATAGGTGGCCGAGCACCACCAGCAGCTGATGAATCAGATCGGAAGGGCTGGTTCATTCTAGGTGCTCGACTGTAAGCTCCTGCTCCAGGACGCCTCTTGAATTTTGGCACAAATTCCTTCTGTGCTTCCACTTGTGAACCAGCTCCACTACCAAAAACTCTGTTCCTTTTCTTGACAGGTGTTCCTGGATGTTGCTCCTCTGTATTCTCATCAGACTGAGGTCTAGCCTCCCGTCTCCGGTGCTTGTGGTTACGGTCATCGTCGTCGTCGTCACTAATTTCAAAATCTTCAGTATCTGTACCAGCTTCAGAATTTGTGGAATTATTCTCGTCCTTTGGGGAAGGAGCTTCTACTCTGTCAGCTTCCAGTGCTGAAGATGATGACTCTTTGAGCATCTTCAAGATTACCAAGCAAGCATAAAACCTTGCATCTAGATTGCATTCATTGTGTTGATCAACTTCAACTTCAAGAAGCACTTAATGTAGATTCAAACCTATCATTAACAGATGACACCATGAGTTACGACTCAGGATAAACAACGAGTAACAGAACAATTGATCTCAAGAAAGTAAAAACAATGAATTAGTCCAGAACTGCAAGGGCCAAACCACACTAATACATATATCTTTTCCCTTCAAGAGTAGCAATAACACTAAACGATGTCAGCTTAAGTGAGTGATTGAACCCCATTTGAACTATCAACAGAATTACGCCAAAGAACATCCCAGTCCATGCTTTTGAATTTATGGGTAACAGTAAAACATGTATACATTTCTCGAAATTAATAGGTTTTCTTATGGTGGGATGCATGTTGCAAATCTTGTAATTTTGATCATTATAGTACGTGCAAAATTTAGATTGGAACTAAGAAAAAAGGTGACTAGATATATCTGTCCTACAGTTTATGGGAAATAAAAGCAGTTGTCAAGGTCACATCCCAGCAACTTCAATACATGCTAAAGCATTTATGCTATGGTTAATATGGATAGAATCACCAATATTATACTGCTTTCAATACAGAAATGCCACATCTGAACTACTGAGCAATAATCGTAACATTACTTTGAGCTCTTATATAGATTAGCACATAGGTAAGAATAAACGATTGATATATAGTAATGTAAGGCAGCCATCATCAAGCAGTAAGGTGGCACTCATTTGGACTCCAATACAGAGGCCCTAAAGCATGAACACATGATACCTCCACATATTTCGCAAAATGATGACAACCAACATCTGTAACACAAAAGTGTATTTTTCATGCTTAAATCAAAGAGTAACTGACTGCTGCTGAATACTATGTTTCCAATCCCATATTACTCTGAAAACGGTTCACAAAGATAAGTGTCCTTGAAAGGTAACTCTTCCTTCACTACAGAAGAAATTAAATCCACCTTGTACTCAAATTCAATTGCAGTCCCACCAATAGGGCCGGATAGGGCAGCCACCCTACCTAATGCAAGAGGAGAAACCCCTCTCGTCCAAGAGCTCCAGCCCCCGAGTTGTCTGCCCGGCATTGGTGGCGTCGCTAACTGCCGCTTGAGCTGTCTTACGACGCTCCAGGAAGAACTAAGAGATGAAAATTCCCCATCCCCGTCCCCTCGATTGGGATGAAATCTCCCTGTCCCCGTCCCCGTCCCCGACCATGGGCGAAAATTTATCCTGCCCCCGCGCAGGGATCAATCCATCCCCGACACATCCAGCCTAAATGTCAACTACGAAAGGAAGGAGGAAGAATAGAGGATTGGGGAGGAGAGCTCAGCTGTCACCTTCCCGTCGAAGCTGAGCGAGGAAGGCCAACTCAACCCAAGGCGGCAGGCTTGTGCCCCGTCCTTGCCGCCGTCCGCACGAGACCAAACCGCTGCTAGCCCTAGCCGTGCTCGCTGCGCCGCTGTGGTGCTGCCTGTGTGGCGACGGGCGGCGAGAGGGAGAATGGTGCTTACCGTGTGCTCCAGGACAATATTAGACGTTGGATGAAAGGTGGATGCACATGATTTCTTGGACGGGGTAGATAGGGGAGGAAAGCCAGGGACATTTCTTTTATATAAATTTCTGCAAATAATATATTTTTTATTCAGGAACTATAGAAGTATACATAAGAATCGAGAAGTTAATATAAATTCGATGAATAGGGACACAAAACATGTGCGGACATAAAAAAATGATTTTTTTTCTTAAGAATTCACACGATTAAAGCTTATTTGGTGTATCTCAAATCATATATACAGCTTTAAATTTGAGTTTGTTCTTAGAAGTTGTGATAAGGTGGTGCATGTATGGGCTGCATTATGAACTTAGGATGGATGTGTGATGAGAGAATGATATGCGTATGGATGGCCACCTTCGAGTAATGGCATCAATTTTCCATGTAAAAGCTAAACAAATATTTTAGTGCAATGGAATAATTGCTTTTCAAGTTCCCAATGTATGAAATATAAGTTTTAGTTTTTCCCGCGAGATGAAAACTCACTAGAAAATACTGCTCAATACAAGCCAACTCTGCGAACCGAAAATCTTTTAGCATTTATAATTCTCTTTTGTTTTACTGTATAAAATATAAGTTTTAGTTTTTTTTGCGAGATGAAAACTCACTAGAAAAATACTGCTAAATACAAGCTAACTCTGCGAACCAAACTGCTTTTGGCGTTTATACTTTTATTTTATTTGTTATATAAAATTTTAAAGGCTTGTAGCAAAGAAAATGCCATGAAGATTAATATTGTATCAAAGATAATACATGAGTTTTATTACTTTTTTTTATTTTTCGTACATCACCTAGCAATTCTTCTTTCTTTGTTGCATAGCTATTATTTAATCAGATGGTGTATCATCCTAATTTGCCTTATTACCTCAGTGGCATGAAATCATAGTCACAACATTGTGAACAGAGTGGCGTATGAATAAAATTAGGAATTGTGGTTTATGTCTGGCATGCACATTATAAAATGATTGTAAAGTTATTAAAACTACCACTGAGCAACATTAAAGACCCCCATTGAGCCATTTACTATACCATAACATGATTGCCAAATTCCTCAACATCAGTTATATATAAATTGTCATGCATTTCCATCACTTAAAAGTCTATTGAAAGATTAAATTCAAATAATTAAGTCTTTACCATTCACAAAGCATTCTATAGTACTTTTAGTTGAGAGCAAGTTATAATTCTTTTAGAGTAAATTTTATAAAACCCCAGGTTTTATGGTCCTTGTGTCACAAAACCCCGGGTATTATGGTCGGTTCACATAACCTCGGGTTTTTTGGTCATATTGTTTCATATAACCCTACCACTATCAAAGTAGTATGAATATTAGAGGTGTATCTAACTTTCATGTGAGAAGATAAATTTGTAAGATATTCAACTTGATGATTTTGTTCATTAATTCAACCAAAACACATATATCATCCAAGCAAAAGTTAGAATCCATAAAACATATTGGCAGTCAATTCTTAATAGAGGTGGAGTTTTGTGAAACAATATGACCATAAAACCTGTGGTTATGTGACACGAGCCATAATATCCGGGGTTTCGTGACAAAACGACCATAAAACATGGGGTTTTGTAAAATTTACTCATTCTTTTATAATAGTGTATACTTAATAAAATATTGAAAAAACATACTCATACAATAAAATTCAAAAAAAAAAGAAAAAGTGATATACATTTCTATCTCATAAGATACAAGTAACATAGCCCTTGCATTTAAGTAAGATAAAATTTAGGCCAAATTTTCTATACGACATCTCAATTTTGTGGAATTAGCTAAGGGACATTGAAAAAAGTCATATTAGCTTGCGGACACTACCGAAATGTGACAATTAGTTGCTGGGCACTATAATATAGGAAAAGAGTTTATATAATTTTTTATCTCGATGCACATGTCACATGACGACTTGAAATTTTGCATAAGTATGTATTGTTGTATTCTCTAACTAATGTGTTTTTCCCATATTTTTTTACAGTTTGAGGTATGCAAACCGTAAAAAAAATATTGTGAGAAAAAACATACCTTTTCAACTTGAAGAATATTTATTTTTTAGATTAAGCTATACAAACTGTCAAAAAAATATGGAAAAAAACACATTAGTTAGAGAATACAACAATACATACTTATGCAAAATTTCAAATTGTCATATGCCATGTGCATCGAGATAAAAATTTAGAAAAACTCCTTTTCTATGTTATAGTGTCTAGCAGCTAATTACCACATTTCGGTAGTGTCCGTCAGCTAATATGACTTTTTTCAGTGTCCTCAGCTAATTCACAAAGTAGCGATGTCCTGCAGCAAATTTGGCCTAAAATTTAAATACTCACTAGTAGCACTTGCTCTGCAGTATCACTGCTATAGCATCCTCTATTTTCTAATAGGCCCGTGTTCCTGTTTTACTCAGGATCGACCACTTAAATGGGATCATCAACTTACCAGAGAATTGTGTTATCAAATGTCTAATTTGTATTATAACTTTATTACCCTGTTTTCAGTATAAAAAACAACCCTCTGATGTGAAAGAAACCGTGGTTATAACAGCCACAAGTCTGGAGGAAAATGATGAGCACAAATGTGTGGATAAAAAGGTATGTGTGATGTTATGAAGGCAGTGGAGAGCAAATGGGGTGTGACAATTTGGTGGGGAGATGAAAGCCGGTTGAGAGATGTGGGTTACAATAACAATAGACATCAACTCAAGAGAACACAATATTGTGTAGAGTTCGGATGGCCATACTAAATCATGCGACAAATGAAATAAACTGAAATCTACAGATGCAAAACAACTATCAACTCATCAGGCGGCTTGAGTGTAAAACTTAAAACTACGTTAAGCCATATCAGTCCCCAGAAAAGTGACTTTTTCATTATAACACAACAAATGTCACTTAGGAGTGGAATATATTATTTGACATCGCTTTCCATGTGTTAAAATTAGGGGAAAACGATTGTGAAAGATACAAACATGTATCATTGATCTTCACTTCACAAAGAAACTTGGCCAAAGAGAACATAAGAAGAGGACACAACAACTTCATAATGAACTCAGTTTATTTTCTTTTTCCTCGGTGCACAACTGACCCACTTTTGTTAACTTGTGTTGGCTGTCAGAGTCGCCATTGTTCAATGTATTTGTTTAAACTCAAAATTGTTGTCATGTGAAATCTGACAATTCTCCTAAATTAAGTATTGAAAGAGTATACTTGCAGATTGTTCAACTAGCAAAATTCTCCCATGCAATGGCAATTGACCATAGTGTGCACGGAAGAAATGAGCTATTCCTCCATCTTGTCAATAGAACCCAGCAAATAGTCGATATCAGGAGTGACAACAGCACGTTTGCTGACCTCTCCCAAGGTACAGCAATGTTTTTCTCTGGTGTTTATTGCTGCGACTTCCTGGACAAACATGCAATTTGAGCCGTCTGAAACCTGCATAGTTAATCCTTGAATTTGTTAGTACTGCATCAAAGACCAAATCATAACATACTACAGCTTACAATTTTAATTGTTTATATACTGACATTATAAAGAGTGTCTCCAATCTTCATCTTAACTTTACCACTCCTATATACAAGTATCTTTCCCATCAAACCTCCAGGGAGATCTTTGAGTTTTGTGCCATGGACCAAAGAGGTCATCGTGCCCTGCCGTCTCTCCTTGGAGCTTGCAGGTTCAGCATTATCCTCAGGACCTTTTTCTGACTCTGCAACTGATTGTGGCTGCTGTGGTAAAGGAAGAGAGGAAGGCATCTGGAAGAAGAGTAACTCTGGTGTACGTGACCTAACCTGTCAATGCAGAATCTATATAAGGGGAGCAGCCACGGCCCTGACAGCTCTAGGAGTTTTCAGCAGTAAATTGATAGTCAAAGATACTACATTTGATTTTGTATTATAAAATGATTTTAAAGAAATAGACACTTTAGTGCATCTGACCGCTAAGCCATACATACCATTAATCCAAGCTGTTCTGCTGCGGTTAATTCTGTATCTTCCGATCTGTTGGCAGAAGATTCTCCAAATTCTTCCTCGTCGAGGATTTCTGTGCGAGGGATGTGGTAGGGAGTAAGGGTCAGTGAACAAGAAACAGTTAATGACTTCAACTATAAAACCAACGACATACCAGGATCTCCTGAGTAGGGCTTCCTCAGCGGGAGAGTAACAGGATAATCAGTTTTGTCATAGTCCTGTAAGAAAAAGGAATCAATGGATACTGCCTGAATATGAATCAATCCACTATAGCAATTTAATATTCTCACTGACCCAGGGCTCTGCATATTCTTTTGGTAATTTTGCAGCTGCTTCACCTGAATATGCAATTGAAGTGTTAATGTCGAGGTCCAAATGCGACAATATGCATGATTAAAAATATTATATCTCTATTTCCTTTTAAACCAAGAACAACATAGCCTTTTATCCCAAGCAAGTTGGGGTAGGGTACTCTATTTCCTTTTAAAAGAGAGAATTATTTGCAACCCAGCCAACTATAATCCCAACTTTAGGAGCAGGCATTGCGGGATGATTCAGTTAGTCATAAGTCAGAAACTAACCAATACCTGCTGAGAAATTTCTTGGCATGGGAAAGGATCTTGCATAAGAAGAGTTTCCTTGCCCAAATGCAACCTGTGTACGAATTTTTGCTATGCCAACAAGGAAATACATCATTAGCTAGATGTAACAACAGAAATAACACATATTGCATCAACATTGAAATTTTTGCATATTTATCAAAACAAAGTGATACTATAGTCTAATAGTTCTAGTTATAATGTTATATAGTCCATCACCTGTGAAAGAATAGTTCTAAGCGATATCTGAAAATTCTCCCTACAATTCTTGTTTACTTTAGATTTTGTACAATACATACCATTTTTTGGACATGCCCAACAAATACAGTTTTTTTAAGGCAGTCAAGCATATGAAACATGTCTCTGTAGTGAACAGTGATGAGTAGAGTTCAAACCAAAGAGGACAGTTATAGCTAGAGAAAATGTGATATTCAACCCCAAATGCCAATGACATCACACCCTTTAACAGCCATGAAGCAACTGGATTTGCACAGATACATTTTTAGGATTACTAGCATAGAAAGAAGTGACTTTATTTGCATTTTCTATGCTGACTTGTAACAAACTGGCCAATCACCTTTAAATCAAAGTTTCCAAGATTCGCAGTTACATTAGACTGCGAATGTAAAGCATTTTAGTAAGTGCATATTTGACCAAAAAAAGGTCGAAAACATCTTGAACATGCTCATGGAACACCAAGTACATATATAGTGGGTACTGAAGAAATTTAGACTAAAAAACATGGAGTGAATGTAAATCAGCATTCTTACACTTATCCTCGGTCTTAATTTTTCTTGCAAAGGGATCATTGATCTACAATATGAAATAAGACATTTTATATATCAACAACCCTCAAAGTGATAAGCTTTCAGCGACAACAATTGGCCTCAGTACAAAGACAACAAGCAGTACCATGGATGTCTTAAGTTTCATCAACAATTCCTTATCAACAATGTCATCTTTGCTGTCTTCCACCGGTTCCCTGTCAAGTTACAGTAATTCTCATTTTAGATCACTTAAATTACCATCGTAGAAAATCTCAAATGTAATGTATCCTCATATTAGGAAAACGAATAGGATTGAATCACATACGTTTTTGGGACAACCTTTGCTGCCTTCTTTGGAGGCACTTTGGGTGCAAATTTGAGTTTGCCCTACATTATGAAAAAACAAATACCAGAAACGTAAGCACTCAACTCAGATAAGCTAATATCGTGAACAAGGAAATACCAACCTTGCGAGGAGGGGGCACAAGGGAGCCATCTATTTCTTTCTTGACTTTATTATTGTCGTCCATAATATTTAACAAGCACGAAACCTACAAAAATAAGTGAACCTTTTGATGAGCCTTATAAAAGTTTCAAGGTCGAACTTGTCACCGATTTCGCGCACATAAAAAGAAATCGTGGACTGCTCGTCAACTCTGAAGTAGTCGGAAAAATCGTGGACTGCTCGTCAACTCTGAAGTAGTCGGAACAGAACCACAACATAAGCAAATAATATAGCCAAGGTTATCTAAGGCTATCACCAACAATGGAGACTCAAATTAAAGACCTAAATGGCTCAATGGGTAGTTACAGTAGTAAAAGGGAATGATCCAAAAATAACAGGAGGCCCAAAATCGGATCATCACCGTCGGAAGCGGAGGCGCACGGGGAGTCGACCGCCAGCGGCGACGACTGGAGCGGAGCGGAGGCCGGCGGCGACGGGGTGGACGCGGACGCGCGCAGGCCGATGCGGTGGCGGCCGCAGTGGAGGGCGATGCTGGCGGCGGCCCACGCGGCGACGCGCAGTGGAGGGCGATGCTGGCGACGGTCGGGCAGTGGCGTGTGGCGGCGGTCAGGCGGCTGGGAGCTCGAGCAGGGGCGGCTAGGAGCTCGGGCTGGGAGCGCGCGGGCGGAGCGGGGGCGGCCAGACGCGCTGGGTGGCGCGAGAGTTGCTCTATTTGTGCATCACGACCCAGGCGTTTCCCAAAATTGGCCTCCGGTTTGGCGCGAGAGATATTATTGGAACTGTAGAGTTTCTTCTCGTTGATCGGGTTTTATTCCATCCTGGCGGCTCATAAATAAACCCTAAACCTCCACCGGGACTACACAGAAGGATGTCGCCTGCGCAAGGTCGGTGGCGGCGGGAGGAAGAAGAGAGGCCGCTGCGAGATGGGCTGAGCATTTGGGAGGGCGCTGTTTGCAAGTATTAGAGACCACGAGCGAATTGCTGGACAGCCAAAGGCCCACACGCCGACTCAATGAAATCAGGGAACGGCGCAGGACGGCAGGAGTATCAACGGTAGAACAACTCGTGCTCCCACAGTCCCACCCCTACTCGTGCTCCCGTGCTCCCATCCATTATACTGCAAATATTATGCAACAAAGAACTAAAAAATATAAATATATAGGTAATTCCATGTGGCATCATCATGCAAAAAATCAGGCGCAACAAATTTTTATGTACGGAGTAATAAAAAAGATAAATCACACACTTATCTTAACCCGTTAACAACTACTATTTATATGTTGATTTCACTTTTTCTCTTGTATCTTACATCAGTTTTAGTTGCATCTAATTTTTTGTCATGATGATAAAAGATGTCATGAATTATCTATTCATATTTTTGTTATAATTTTTCATTGCATAGTTTTTACGCTAGTGTAGATGGGAGCATGGGAGCACCAAAATAGGAGCGGGAGCACCAGAGTTGTTGTCATGTCAATGGATTGATCAGTCGATCTCGGTTGATAATTATATTTGACATGCCTCACCTATGTTACACCGATATATGGTTCGATATACGTTATTTTTCCAAAACCTTATATGGATATGTTTAACAATTTTTACCTTTTGCTTTTTAAAAATGCACATAAGCTAGGAATACTCCGATCGAGCTGGCAGAAAGATAGATATGTTAGCAGACATTACTACATTAGCAATTAGCAAATCACATTCATTGAGGCACGAAGTAGCTAAAAGATCCATTAGTTGGAACTTGGAAGCATACATGTCAGGGAACCAGCAAAACAGAAAGGAAAGGAGCTCAACAGCAGTCACGCACCTCCCACCTTGCCTCCAGTAGGTGATAGAGATCTGCCCGTCGTTCTCCAGTTCTCGACTCGGCGTCCATTCCTCTGACAAGCGGCTGTTGTGGAACGAGCGATCCTTCATGATAATGGGCTAACGAGGCCGATAGAACCGTGGGCTGTTTTAGATACTGGCCCTGTTTGAGAGCGTTTGCTTTTTCGCTTTTTGGAGAAGCATACAAGTAGCTAGAAGATCCATGAGTTGGAAGCACACAAGTCAGGGAACCCGCAAAAGATAAAGGAAAGGAGCCCAACGACAATCACGCACCTGCCACCTTGCCTCCGGTAGGTGATAGGGATCTCCCCGTCGTTCTCCGGTTCTCGACTCGGTGTCGATTCCGTTGACAAGCCGCTTCGGAGGTGGTTGTGGAACGAGTGATCCTTCGTGATAATGGGCTAATGACGATGGTAGAACCATGGACTGTTTCAGATATTGACCCTGTTTGGGAGCATTTGCTTTTCCGGTTTTTGGAGAAGCGACATTTTGGTGATGCATGCCTCGCGTCGGTCCGCTCCATCTCGAGTTCGCTTGTGGGGCTCCGGTTACTCGTCCAACCTGTGTCAACACGAGGCCTTCCGCCGCCCACCCTTCGGCCACCCGCTAAGCCCGGCCCACCACAAGGACCATCGACATCGTCTTACTCGACGACATCCAATACCCCGCACCGACGGTTCGCCTCGCGAAGCCACTCCCCGACCATCCCCACCGCCGTCACGGGTGGTCGACGGTGCCTCGTGGCTGCCACCCACCACGCCGCCGTCGTTCGCACCGTCCAACGCCACGAAACTCATCGGCCACGAGATGCCCTGCGATACCGCCCTCATGCCGCCCACGACCATGGAAGCGCCATCGTCGTCGCGCCATCCCGTCGAACCGTGGCCCACCGCCGGTCGGCCGCCACCCTTGGAACCTCCGCAACCCCCAAACCCAAACCTCTAAACTCAATTCCATGGCCGTCTCCGGCAGGTCGCAGGGCGAGGAGGAAGAGGAGGGGCGTCGACGCTAGTTCGAAAGGAAGGAGACATAGGGTGGGCGCGGTCTCGCAAGGAAGAAGGGGACACCGGTGGGGTAGGGGGGGTATTCCCGTCCTCTCGACGTAGGTCCCATCCATCTCGAGCTCGAGCGATGGCGGAGGCACCGAAGAGCAACATCGGCTTGGCGTAGCGATGATGGTGGCATCGAGCAAGCAACGACCTATCGCTCGTGCGGCGGGACATGTGGACAAAGTCGATAAAATGAGGAAGGAGATGGAACTTGTCGCCTTCTTCCTCTTTTGTTAGTACTCCATATTTTTATTGAACCGACTAAGGTCTACCGGTCACTCTTCGACGGAAGTAGCGACTAGTCCTAGTTCAACCCTCCGGTTCTTCTTCTTCGATGAAGCTTCCTTTGCACCGATAACTCTGTCCAATCGGTCTTCCACCCCAGCCTTCTCCATCACCTCTCGGCGTTGTCGCTGCCCGCTGCACCCTCCCTTCCACCGCTCGCGACCTCCTCAAGCGATCGGCTTGTCGCGTCGCCTGCACACAACATTGTTGCCCGATGAGCCCCTCCCACCTCCTCCTACGAGGCTGCCCTACCTGCCCGCCGCCCACCGTTGGACATGCCTGCTCCCCTGCTTCCATGACCAAAAAAAAAACACCTAAATCACCCTAAATCAGGGTCCTCACCTCCTGCCTCCACTAGCAACAGCCGGTGGTGGCACGCCGCCTCGTCGTGTCATCTGCACACACATCGTCTCCGGCCGTCTCAAGCGTGTTTTCCGTGTGTTGTGTCGTGTGATCGAGGAAGGAGACGATAACACGAATGGATAAGGTGTGTGGATGTTGGACCATGTAGACTAGTAGGTTGGGCCGGGCTGTGGTCGCTAGATCAGTCGGTTAGATAGTTTCTTTTCCTACTTTTAATGTTGTACAATTTACTTGTTCAATTTTAGTTCATTGCAACTGTCCAGGACGTTAAGATTTTAAGTTTGGAGATAATATGAGATCAAAGAAGAACTTAATTAGCGTCTTGCATGTCTCGATTTGTTTCTACGAGGGCGTGATGAGCTACGGTACAGTGATGGAAGCCCGGTGATGAGCTACGTTACGGTGATAAAGTCCGGCATAACAACAATTCGACAGCATAGAGAAGCTTGTAGAAAATCTTCCGGATAGAAACGTGCGTACCTGCAACTGCAAGTTCCTCACAAAAAGGCAGTGCACGCTAATCTGGACCTCCACTATCCTTTTCCGCTTTAAATAATAACTAGTTATGTGCCCGTGCGTTGCTACGGGCGAAATTTATAATAAAAATACAAGAAAACAATTATAATCTCATAAAAAATCCAGAGTAACAATCTTTTAGCGCACAATAGTTAAAACACAATAGTTGGGATCAAATCTATTACAACCTTGAAATTATTAAATGACTCCACACGGATGAGCACTCCACACACATGAATCATCCTAAAGATGTTATGAAATATCACGATGTTGATCAACAAAGAACATCAGTTTACCCTAGGCACAAGAACAAATATTTAGATGGATGGGTAACTCCAGACATAGTCATAAATATTTCATAAGAATAATACAAATACCTTTATGTCCATATATATTTGTTAGTAGATAGAAGGAAAGGATTATAGTAACTTATATATGACACATTGTTATACATTCACACTTTGTGCTTTACAAATTATTGTTGTTGGCATTATGAAGAAACAAGGGTATCATTTATATATGACACATTGTTATACATTCACACTTTGTGCTTAACAAATTTGTAGTTGTTGGCATTACGAAGAAATAAGGGTATCATTTATATGACACATTGTTATACATTCACACACTGTGCTTTACAAATTTGTTAGTTGTTGGCCATCCAAGACAACACACATAGCCCTCTTCATAATCTTTAACATCCAGTCATCCACCATTTGGATTCACCCATCTCGTGCCTATTCGTACCTTCCGTCAACCGTCCGATGATCACGCCCGTGTACACGGCCGAGGCCTCCCCCACCTCCCCGAGTGGTCTGCTGACCTCCTTCCCGGAGGTGTTCATCAACACAGGCGTCCTCCTCGGCTACGTCTCCAACTACGCCTTCCACTTGCCGCGTGCTTGCCAAGACCTCCGACTCGCCTGCCGAGGCTGAGGAACGCCTCGCCGTCATCAAGATCGTCGTGCGCATCCCCGACGGTGTCATTGATGACGCCGACGTGGTGGCCGCGGCCCTTGATAAGAACACGGTGAGGGCGTGTGGTGCGACCTGCTCATCCGGGCCACGCTGCCCGTGCGGCGCATCCTGATCGCATGCCACAAATGAATGAGGTAGGCTCAGTTCCTCTCTAGAGCAACATCGATTCAAGGAATACAGACTAAGCAAAAAAGTAGAATCATTGTGATAAAGACCTACAACGTCACAATTCAGAAAAGATAATACGAAAGATACCAGACAAATCCTAAGAAAGATACTCCTGAAGTCCTGAGCATGTTGGACAATAAGCAAAGTTTTGTTTTAATGGATCGACAATAAGCAAAGTTATGTGAAGGGCAAAACAACCATCTAACTCTAAAAGCTTCAGATTTACCATGTGGGATACATTCCTTATTTTCTGGCACTATATTAACAGAGAAATATAATCTGCATCTAGGTAATGTCTTAGGTAGAAGAGTGACATCAATCTTCAGAGTTGTTTGGCATCATGCGACACACGAATTTTGATTGAAGAATTACCTGCATACAGTAATATGGACTCCTGAAGTCCTGATAGCCTTCGTCTCTTGTGATAACAAGCATTTGTATTCTTGACACGCAGCTCTCCTGCGCGTTCCAGAAAAAAAAAGTTTGCAGAGGCACATAGATTTATGGTGTAACCTCCTGCAATTTCACATATCAGACCCTACCAAGAAGAGGGAAAGAAAATAATACATTGCTCAAAATTCTGGACCTGGAAGCATAAAAGGTCTGGGCTATGCTGCTTAATAAGATTTCCAATAGCATTCATCCTACTGCTAAGCTCCAGACCCTCCCGGCGGGAACCATACATTGTATGTCATGATTTTGAAAGTCTTCTTCTTATCCAAATGAGACTGGAGCTTTTCTGTAGGAAATTTACCTTTTCATGTGACATAGCTAACCAAAATTCATAACAACATGAAAAGGCATAATTAACTTCTAACTTGCATGTGGAAGGTGGACATAATGCGCCTGTAATGATGCAAATAGCATTTTTCGATATACATCACTGTCCAGTGTTAGCCTCAGTTAATATAACAGAAAAGAATTGACTCAGTACATGTATGATATATCAGCTAAATTCTAATCATTGAAAACTGAATTTCCTTGTACAGGTTCAGCATCTCTTTCCCTTTTACTGCAAGGTTGCCTTTTTCTATTTAAGCAGCAGTGGGAGCCTCTGCTGAAGTTTTCCAAGTCAAAATTAAATTATGAGTAACAGGATTGAGACTGATTATGTCCATCCTTCTTTTTGTTTGTTTTTTTTTGAATTGTGAACACCTTTTGAAAAAAGGAAATGTTTCTCCTGTTTTTTATTAAAATCACTGGCCAGAAACAGCCTTTGGTACGAATTGTATTGCTTCAGGCCCAGAATCTGAAACGTTTATTGCTTCAAAACTACGGTTAAAGCTAGATGAATTCACAAATGTTCTAAGCATACAGAAAAGCTACACATTTTCTACAGGTTGAGACAGATTAATGAGATATAGCATACTTGAGGCAAATACCTGAAGAGATTTGTATTCGACCATAACTAAAAAGAGATGCAGAAATTTAAGCCACACTAAAGATAAACAAAACACAAGTACGAACTGCCCTAGTGCTCGATGGGATTAACGCGATCCTTGCATATCCATCGACGCAATCACCGGTTCAGAGGATTGTGAGCGAACCTTTCTTGGCGGGGCGCCTTGTCGTCCGCGCTCGCGCTGTCGCAAAGCTCGATGACGTCCGGTGAATCCTCGCGCTCCCTCTTCTTCCCGCTCCCGTGGGGTGGGGTCACTGCAGAATCCGCAGCCGCCGCCACCGCTGGGTCGACGACGTTCGGCGAATCCACGTGCTCCCTCTTCTCCCCGCACCGGCGGGACGGGGTAACGGTGGGATCCACCGCCGCCGTCGAAGGGCTAACGGCATCCGGAGAATCCCCGCACTCCCTCTTCTCCCCGCACCGGAGCGAAGTCACCGCGAGATCCGCCGCAACCACCGATGGGCTGACTGCGTCTAGCGAATCCCCGCCCTCCCACTCCTTCGTCACGCTTGCCTCCTCTTCATCGTGGGCCAGGCTGCTGGTGGGCGACGGCGGTGCACGAGAGGAAGGTAGCCGGAGAACGGCGACCATGACGTGTGGAGGAAGGGAGGCGGAGGTGGAGGCAGAGAGCGCGGCATCCGGGATCGCAGGCACGGCATCCGGATTGCGGGGAGGGAGGGAGTTACGGGGAACGGAGTTGGGGTGAGGGGCAGTTCGGAAAGGGGTCACATGTGGAGTGCGGGGAGGGGATGACGCGGCGGATCGTATTTTGTTTCGCAGGTGCCGGACGAAAGTGGCAGTCAGATGGAAACCTTACGAATTTTTTAAGTAGTAGAGATTTTGGCGTTGACCCGTGCACATCATTGACTAAGTCACTACATATAAAAAAATCAGAAAATCCATGGGTACTTTCTCCGCCATCTGGTAGTGGCTGCCACGTCCGCGGATCAAGATGGCGTGGTTGCTGATTAGGATCGCTCGCGTGCCGGGGAATTGCCCGGCAGCGTGAATGGGTTGGTTGACCTCGGTTTCACGACTGACGATGATGGCGAGGCGAGGTCGCTGGCTCTGCGATTATTGTTGAATTTTACTGAGAAACTGTGTGGTGGTTTTTGGTCATCGTGGAGCTTGGAAGGTGAGGTGAAAGCTTGAAAACTTCCGGAGACATCTTCCTTTTAACCATTTGCGTTTAGCAGTTTTTCTGGCATTTATGTAGCAAAGTTAAGCATTTTGTTTTTAAAAGAAAACTTTGGAGGTCACAAGTAGAGGTTGCCATGGATCTGACTCGCTTATCTACTTATATATAAAAGATGCAACCTACTAAGAGCCATTCAATGTTATTTTTCTAGTTTCATATTGCGCCACATAATCTTCAACCCATTAAAAGTCATTTAATAATATTTCTCTAGCTCCACGTTGTGCCACATCATCTCAAATAATTTTAAACATTAGATATCCTCATGTCACTTAATGTTGTCCGATCACCATAAATTAAGTAGAGAAACTACTGTATCCAAATACCTTCATTACTACTCCACCTTTTATTGCTATGTCTTTTCCGTTTTTATTTATTTCTTTTCTAGGTGTTTGTAAAGTATTTTTTTCTTTATATTATATAATATGCCGTGACAACGCGCGAGGTATCACCTAGTTAACTTAACGAATATAGCTTTACTAATTAATCATTAAATAGTTAAAAATATGGTAACCATATTTTCCTGAGAGAGCACAAAGTCGAACCTGGATAGTAATAGGGAATCAGGATAGCTTGACACATTTTCCTGAGTTTATTATATCATTTCTAATTTATTTCCATACAGTTTGCGGCTAGATCGACGGAGGACATTCAATATCTTTTAATTAGTCAATGACATGTGGGTGGATCCTATTTATCTTGGATAATAACTATATAGTTGGCATCTAAAATTAGCTACCCGCCTTATTAGGATTTTTCATAAGAAAAGAGTAATTTTTACTTAAATATATATCAGAAAAATCATTAATTTTAGTCTCTATATAATTATTCTATTTCTCTCCGAATATATTAGCATCAAATTCTCAAATTATCTCTGTATTTTCTCCCCCTTTATAGGGTCACACTTGTTTCGTTTGGTCAAACATGGACCGAAACTAATGAATCTCTCCGAAACCCGGCCATAAAGGCCTTGCCCCTATCGTACGACTCACAATTCTTCTGTTGGCTGTTGCCATTTTTTTTCTTCATTTTGGCCTCTCCAAAATCCCAAAGACCAAGAACAGCAACAAAGAAAGCCGACCCATCTCCCCGCCTCTTCTAATCATCACCTGCAAGCGGTTAGATTTCTTCTGGTTTGGGATTCGAGGAGGGACGAAGGAAATGAAATCGCCGCTGCGCAAGTTCCGGGGCTTCGGCCTCCCCCACCACAAGAAGGAGAGGAAAGACCGCCGCCCGCTGCCCGCCAAGCTCGATGAGCTCGGCTACGCCGCCCAGGTTCTTTCTATTTGACCGAATTCTTTTTCGTTCTTGATTGTGGTAGTGCTGGATGCGAATACGCGCCAAAATCGGATCACGAGGCAGGGGCGGTTTGGCGCTTGTTTCTTTCTGTATTTGTTTCGCAAATTTTTGGCCTGTTCGGTGCGAGCGCGACTAGATGTTCTTGTCGCAGTGATTTAGCGAGGCCGATTGAACGAATAATCTTTCCTTTAATTCAGGTCCAGAAACCTGTACGGGGCACAATCTTTTCTTGTTTGTTAATTTGTTAGTTTGCCTTACTCTTTTCCTTTTGGTTGGAAGATTTTATCTTTGCACATTACATGCAAATGAAACTTTGTGAGTAAATGGTTGACTCGACTGATAGATTACGTATCATCAAGGAAATGCTTCCATTCCTATTGCTTTTTATCTATTATATGTTATTAGAATTAGAAGCATTTTTTAGATTAATTTAGAAGCATTTGGTGTGTTCTGTTGCTTGTTTCTTTCTGGTCAAAGTCTACGGTTGGAATCCTGGCATGTAGAAAGTTAGAAATAGTCTCACAGTCAGCATTTCAAAGTCGTTGTGAGAGAGGAATAAATTGTTTATTTAAGCTCGTGATGGCTGCTGGCCGTTCTTATATTCAACATCAGTGTCGACATATGATTCTGAAATGCAGGAGAGCTCAGTCTTTGTTCCATCTCAGAGACCATTGCCATTTACTGTCTTGCTAAGGATACGTCTTTCTTAATGAACAAATTATGGTCAAAGCACTTTGGATGAGGATGTTAGGGTGATTAGGAGTCATTGTTGGCTTTCGGATCAGATATCAAACAACCTGAAAGAATTACCAGCTAATAGAAATCTGAATAAGTTACAAGGTGATCATTTAGAACATGGTCGGATGTTCTAAACTAGGTAATATACTGGCTCAGGGTGCAATTTTCTAATATGTCTATTAAAACTAGTTCATTCTAGGTGCAGTCTTCTAATATATCTATTAAAACTAGTTCATTCTAGGTGCAATCTTCTAATATATCTATGAAAACTAGTTCATTCTACTGTTTCTGTGAAATCACCACGAGTTATCCACTTCTGCATGTAGCTGACAGCAGTGAAGATTTAATAGTATTTATTGGGAGTTTGTTTTAATTCAATTCTTATTGCCAGAGCGCCACTTCTTTTCTTTTAATCCTTGTAATACACCTTTTCTCGTGGCCGTACTTGTAACTTAAACATGGAATCTTAACTTGCAGGAAATGGAAGAAATGAGGAACTGTTATGATAGCCTGCTTTCAGCTGCAGCAGCAACAACCAATAGTGTATATGGTAGTCAATGTTTAAATCTTGAACTGAGAAATAGTGTCTCCAATATTACAGCCAGATATTTTATTCACATAACATTTTGATAATTACATTCAATACATATGTATACAGAGTTTTCAGAAGCCATGGAGGAAATGGGAACTTGCTTACTTGAAAAAACCGCATTGAATTACGATGATGATGAAAGTGGTGAGTTACCTGCTAACCTTGTTGACCAAATATTATTCTTAGGTGCTTTGTAGTAAAAGGGTAGCCCAATGCACGTAACTCCCGCTTGCGCAGGGTCTGGGGAGGGGTCCAACCATTTTAGGTCTTTTGTACGCAGCCTTGCCCTGCATTTCTACAAGAGGCTATTTAAACTTACTGTTATTGAGTCACCTAACATTTATTGTTCATAGGAATTCCAAATACTTTTAACTTTTAATAATTGATGATACTTTTTTTTCTTGTGGAATCTAGACTCAAATTTGGACGATATGCACGGTTTTGTTGGACATATGAAACAAAGTTCTTTTATGTTTTGTTGGAAAGATACATTTTCATTTCAAGAAGATTTTGTCTTCTTCACTTTATTAAGTTTGTTTTATCTGCAGGAAGAGTGCTAATGATGCTAGGGAAGGCCCAGTTTGAACTGCAGAAGTTTGTGGATAGCTATGTGAGTTCCTGTGACACCATCACAGAATTGTAGAAAAACCTATTTTTAGGTTACATCATAGTTATCCTATGTATTGTATATTCTTTAGAGTCTGTTAAAACTAGCATTCTGACCAGTATTTTTTTCCTGTTTTCTGTAGAGAACAAATATCATAAATACAATCACAAACCCATCAGAGTCACTTCTAAAGGAGCTACAAGTTGTAGAGGTTTTATATCCTTAATTATGCTTCTCTGAACTGCATATAACTGAGAATGCACTTCAAATATTGTGATACTGTTGCTGACTTATTGTTTAAAGTCATTTACAATCATTTCCAAATGGATGATATATTTCACTCCTATGCTTAATTATGGCATCATGTGTCACTCTGTTATTGACATTTCTTTCCTATACTTATGCAGGATATGAAAGACCAGTGTGATCAGAAAAGGTACAAAAGTTACTTGAATGTTATTTTATATGACAGTCCGTTCTCTTAGTGATTGCACTATTTTTCCTTCAGAGTGGAATATGAAGCCATGCGGACAGCCTATTGCGAGAAAGGGGGATCAAGGCATTCCAAAATTGAACCATTCTCCTCGGAACAACTGCAAACTTCCTTTCTTGAGTACCAAGAGGAAGCAGCATTATTCATATTTCGATTGAAATCATTGAAACAAGGCCAATTTCTAAGTATTTTGACCCAGGCTGCTCGGCATCATGCTGCTCAGGTGACATGTCTTGACAGAACTACTGTTAACAATGACTCACATACTGTGGTAAATACTACAATTGTATTTTTATTTTTGGACTTTCAGTTGAGTTTCTTCAGGAGAGGACTGAAGTACCTAGAGGCTTTAGAGCCATACGTGAAAGCAGTCGCTGAGAAGCAGCGCATTGACTATCACTTCAGTGGGCTGGATGATGAGAGTGATATTGATGATTACAGCTCTTACCTGGATAATCATAGTGATGGTAGTGAGTTAAGTTTTGATTACGAGATAAATGACAGGGATAAAGACCTTTCCACTTCCAGAAGCCCAATGGATGTAAGTTCTTTTCCAACTGATTATTTTGTTTGATATTATGGTAATATTACTAAAATCTATTGTCATCACTATTGGAATTTTTAGACCCATTTTTCAGCATCCCATACATAATATGAAAATGTGTAGATAGTTATGTTATCAATCCTTTGTGATAGCATGGTCTAGTCAGGTAGCTTCATGCAGTATGAGGAATAACTTTCTTGTTTTCTTCCATCATGGCAAAAGAAACAAACTGACACTTAATTGCAAAATAACAGGAGTGGATGCTGATAATTGCATCAAATATTGCTCAAGAAACATTTATATAAAACATGTCTGCTAGATTTCATTCGAGAAAAAAATTTCTGCTAGATTTCTACCACTTCGGTTCTGCCTATTATGGATGTGGCCATGGACAGAACAACATAGGTTGCAGGACATGGCTCTGCTTTTAAGGAAAAGAAGTCCTGAGTGGATTTTTAAAACTCCGAAAATACCATGGTATTGGAATACTTTGTAATACCTGGTTGTTTGTTGTACCTGAACACTTTAAAGGTTTCAATACTATTTTTTTTGAAATGATGGCATTCTACCAAAACTCCAAAAATACTTTGTATCCAAACAAGGCCCTAGATATTCTGAAATCATTATTTTTTTTTCAAAAATACTTTATGATTCAAATCATGTTTCAGTTACAGGGCTTGTTGCTCACCTGGATTTTTCAGTGTAGAGTTTTAAATTAAATAATTTTATGTACATTTTTGTATTGGTTTCTTATACTGTTCTATAAAAACTTGTGAACACTTTATTTGCTTCTGTGCATATAGTTGGACCAAGCTCATCCGACTAGTTCTCCAATATCTCCGAAGGATCAGGAACAGGTAATTCTTAGCTAGTTATGTGCTGTACATTCCCCTGATAACCGAGTTTGTTCTCATTCATGATGGATTGCATTCTATATGCTGAACAAATCCAGCCAAACTATGAATGTGAATTAGTATTTTTTTCCTGTAGTACATATTGTCTTTGAACTAACATATGCTTATACAGGACAACATCGAACAAATAAAGGTGAATCTGGAGGGTCCTTATTTGAAGCCTGAAATTGGCACCCAATCAGCACCAATTTTTGCTGAAAATGTACTTGATCCATCAATTAAGTTTCGGAAAATTAATCAGCCTAGAAGAACTTTTCATTCTTACAAACTCCCCACACCGGATGATAACAAGAAGTTTGCTTCAGGGGTTGCCAATACTTCACCTCATTCAGATAAACCTGAGAGTAAGCCTGACGTGGCTGTAAATTTGTGGCATTCCTCTCCACTGGTGAAAGATTTCAAGACAAGTTCCATGCATATTGGACCTGTTAAGATGCTGTCAAGTAATGAAAGGATATCAGCGCCATTAGCTTATTCCTACTCCACTTCGGATTTTAAGAAAATGAAAAGGGAAGCCTTTTCTGGTCCAATTCCAAGCAAAGCAGGAATTAGCAAGCCCTTGTTTTCATCTCGTATGATGTCAGCAAAACCACATGGTCCAGGCTGGCAGTCATCTGTGCCTCTCAAAGTGACACCTAGGGTCACTTCACTCCCCACAACATCCCCCAGAATAAGTGAGCTTCATGAGTTGCCTAGGCCTCCGGTAAATGTTGGTGCCCAACGTCCTGGTTTAGTTGGATATTCTGGTCCTCTAGTATCAAGGAGACAGATGTCTACTGTGCCAACCCGTATTTCACCGCCATCACATACAGCATCACCACTTCCACGGCCACCTTCAGCTATGACTCGTAGTTACTCAATACCTTCAAACAGTCAACGGACTCCTATTATTACTGTGAACAAACTTTTGGAGTCTAGGCATAGCAGGGACAGCAGCGAAATTTTGTCACCCCCACTTACACCTATATCACTGGCAGATGTTTCCCGCAAATCAACAGCAGAAACTTCCATAGATAACGAAGGATAAGTGTAAGTTGTTACCATGTGTTTCATTACAAATTTTTGTACTAAAATTTCTATGCAAAAATCTTCCCATCTTGTTAGAAATTCCTGGAATGCTGTGGAAGTCATTGGATACTTATCACAGTTTTGATTAGATATTTTTATTTAAATAAGCTTGGTATACCAAGTGCTATATGCTTGGAATAATGATGCCCCGTAAGTTTTCTTGGCCAATAAAGTGATGCATGTACTGCTTATATACTTTATTCTAGGAATGTTGACGAGTAGGTACATAGAGGTATAAAATGTATTTTTTTAGTTCGTGCAAATAATCAGTGCTTTGCAATGGCTTCATTCCATTATTGTTTTCAATAACAACATTTTGTAAGCATTTGAATAAAATTGATCCCACCCATTATTATGACTTACGCACAATATACATGAATTTTCAACCTCTTTAAAGAGGATTTCTGATTTGATATTTGACTATTTTCTCTTGTTTGTTTGCAGAAACCTTATCAGGGTCGGAGCAGCTGAACCTGTAAATGATCTTAGGAGATTTTGTTATTAGTTTTTTAGGATTCCATATATAATCTTTCTTGCTTAATTTTGAGGAAAAATGTAAATAAAGTTATCGTTATTGACTTAATCCTTTGTATATTGTGTAGTTTATTAGCCTGTCGTCAGTTTCGACTTATTGGTTTGTTTGCCTGGCTATGTATTAGATTCTAACTACTACTTCAACGTTTGGACATATTTTTGTTTAGGAGATGTATTCTTTAGAGGTGATTTTGTGGAGTTAAGTTAGGCCACTTGGTGTTTGGAGACAATTGGGTATTTTCATTAACCCAGAAGCAAGCAAAACTCACTTGTTAAGTCTGTTTGTTTAATTGCCTAATCTCCTGGCTCTCATGGTACAATCCTGAGTACTTGTATTGATTTTTTTTTTTTGAAATATACAGTAGGGGAAGCCCCCACTGTGATGAATATTATAAAAGGGAAAGATGGTAAACCACTGTACATCTTTGTAATGATTGTTGTCGGGTAGGAATGCCAATGTGTAGCGTGGGTTCTTGGAAAAGCAGTTCTTGGCCTGAAAAGAATCTGATGATAACCTTGTTGGTAAAAAGCTCCAGGATTCAACAGATGTTATCAATAGAGTTAGAGTGTATCTTGGCAAGTTACAGGATTAGTGTTGTTTACTTTTTTTTTCATTCGGTTGAAAGATTTCGAGCCTTGAGGCAGTTTGGTTTTCTGAATTAGTGTTCGTTATATTGTTTGGAAGATATAAGATTGATGAACAATAAGGAAGAAAAGACAAAAGATGAGCCAATTGGGTTTATATTATTTGCTCTATTCTTAAAATGAAGTCATTAGGACAGGCCAAAATGAACTACAACTAGTGCAATTCAGCTATCCTAAACGACATCAATTCTAGAATAGAGGAGTATCATTCTTTTATTCTTCGATTGCCAACTTCATACTGGAAAAACAAAATTGACTTGATTTTGAAGTTTTACATGGTTGTATAATATCGTGTTATCCACATATTTACTCTTTTTAGTATTTCCTAAATTTCTACATTTTTTTGACCGAGAAATAGTGACGGTGTGCCTAGCCGTTATATAAATTCTTTATTTTGTTGATGACGTACAAGAAGTAAAGAGGCTGAAAGGTTAAACCATACATGGAGAACCGGTGCTATGGCCTTATAGTTCAATAGATTGGATAGCTATCATCTAATATTTTCCTACTTTGTCCGCTCAACTTACCTGCTATCTTGGATGGTTGATATGCCTGCTTTATTTGCTGCTTCTTTGGTTGCAATACAAGTTCAAACTTTGCTTTTAAACTTGTATTTCATTATCATCCGTCTTGAATATTTATCCTGTGTCTACCATGTAATTAAGGTCCAGGGTCCAAACTATGCATCATCTCCTACATTGAGAACTCTTCTGATATGAAATACATGTATACTGTAGCAGCTTACTCAGGAAAAAATCGCTATAATTTAGTGACTTTCTGAGATATTGCTTCGAAGTTCTGTTAACGCAGAAAAAAATATGTAACTAATATCTACTATATCTGTAGTTTTGCAATTTTTCGGAGAACGTTCCATGGTTTCTGCACGTGACGACAAAGTATTAAATTTGGGAGAATCCTCTCCCGAACATTTCGGTTTCTATCCCCTTATTGCAAAAAGAAAAAGACATTTCCGTTTTGGATTGACACATCGAAAAGTAGGGAATTGAGCAGAAAGTTACTAGAAAGTCAACTACTCCTTACTTGATAAGACCACGAAGATGCTCTTGAAAGGAGGAAAATGGTTTCAGATCAGTAAGAGAACTTTGAACACCTGTATGGTCAAAAATCTTCAGAGGAGAGCAACCAGATGCTGGAAATACAAGTGCCCATTTTTTTCGGTGAGGAACAACACAGTTTGATATAAAAGGGCATATTGCATTTTTACCCTTGGTTCGATGTCCAATTGTTCTTTTACTCCTCGTTTTTTAACTTCGTGATTTTACCCCTATGAGTTCAAAATAAGACAAAGTTTATCCTTAATAGGGATAAAATCACAATAAAACTAATCAGATTTTAACCCCAATAGGGGTAAAGTTCGTCTGTGTTTTGGAATCATATGGGTAAAACTACAAAGTTGAAAAACAGGGGTAAAATTACAATTGAGATTGAAACTAGGGCTAGAAACACAATTGTCCCTAATATAAAATGTTTAGTGATTTGTTGCAGTGTGGGCTTCTTTATCAAAGAAACTTTTATTTTGAAACTTGATTCTTGTATTCCTGCCTGCCATTTACCACCGTTCCGAAAAGGCTAATAACTGCAACATTAACAATGCAAGTCAAACTCAAATTGGAGGGAACAAATAACTTTAAATAATGGTGCATGACACTGACTCCTCACAAAAGAGTCATTGGGACAGGGATATGAATTCCTTTCCAATGCTACGTACAATCCAAAGAGAATATGGAGATTTCCTCCAGATTGCGCGAATCACTGCATATATGGAGCCATAGGAAGTGGCTGTACCAGAAGATCTTTTTGCATCTCGGATATGATAAATGGGTTAGGCCTGCTGGTGTTGTTCTCTGAAACTGATTGCACTTTCAAAGCAACTGAAAATGGGAGGTTCCTGAAGGCGCAAGCGCGCAGCCTCTTGCCAATCCTATTAGCTGAATATGTTCCAGCACCAAATAATCCATGTCAACGGTCGGCATTCGGTATCTGGGAAAGCTGTTGATTCACCGAGTGGGCATCTGAGGCGTGGTCCGGTCCGGTTTTTCGTCCTGAGAACTCCTGTTCCTGCTATAAATACCGTGATGTCGAAGCGGGTAATAACACCTCAGCGATCGACCACTGGTTGGGGGAAGGAAGAAGAAGGGCCTTGCATGAGGGCCGGAGCCTTCCTTTGGTAGCCAAGGATGACTTGCCTACGTGTCCTAGCTAGTTTCGGTTGCATGGCCGGTTCAGCTGAGTGTGTGGGCGGGTCTCCTTGGCTAGCCTGAATAGCTCTTGCCTGTCATGGAAGGCCTCTTCTTCTCTGCTACGTACGCTAATGAGATTGTCTGGTGCTCCACAATTGTCTTTCTTTTTCAGAGACCTGGAAGAAAATTCAACAGTGACTCTGGATTTCTGGTTTATTTATAATGCTGAAGTGGTACTTATGTTCTGTTTATCAGGATCCAGGTTAGCTGCTCTGTTGTTTGTGCTTTCTTCAGAAACATGCGTTGCTCACAAAGCCCATATATAGCTATGACATCTATCTGATCATCTATGACATCTATCTGATCATCTGACACACAGTGCTTAAGATGTCTCATGATTGGTTAGAAGCAACTGTCTGGTCCCAACGAAGGTTCCTAACTGTCCCTGTATAGCAGGAAGAAAAAAAACGAGCCAATTCAAATTGTTTGAGGCATTAAAATGCTGAAATGTGTCGTTGTAGAACCCGGAATGCTGCTTGGTCCTTCACTTCGAGTTTCATAGCTCCACATATATAACACCCCTATATACATTGTTCGCATCGAACAATAAAGCATTACATATCTATCCAGATATATTAGCTTACTTACAGTGAGAATTCATTTTCATTAGGTTGGTTAGGCATATCAGCATGTTATTTAAAATGTGGTAAGGAATAATTAATGAAAAAAGAGAAAAACAAAACTGGTTTCATCTATGCACTATTTTTAACATGAATTGTTTCTTGCATGTGTTCCAATGGAAGCATAGAAATGAAACAATGTACTATGCATTGGATATTTCACAATATAATAACAAATATGTGGTAGCCAGTAGCCACCGATGAGAGCTAGACAAAATGAAACAATGTGCCTTATTCCCTCTCATTTTCCTCTCAAATTGTGGTAGCCACCGAGAGCTAGACAGCAACCCGGATAAGGCACGAATCTGATCCGCAGTGCATGCATGTACACAACGTACAACAAAGCTAGCGTGAGCGAATGACACGCCCCGATAGAAAAGGCAGCACTGCCGACATGCAAGTAGAGCTATATCACACAATATTTGGAGAGCATATGAATGCAAGAACACACGTTCTCGAAAAGAAAATGGTGTATTTAATTATTAAGGTATCTTTGAAATTCAGATGCCCTGCTATAGATGTTTTGGGGAAGCTGCCCCGGGGCGGCACCAGCACCTCGCCGTGGACTTTTGGAGGACTGAAGAAAGCCCAGTGCGCCTAGCCGGCGTCTTTAACACCTTTTGTGGGCATTTTGAGGACTGAAGCAGAGCTGCATTGCACAGTACAGTCGTTTCTGTACCCGTTCTAATAGGGATCAGTGAGCGGCTTGTGAATTCAGGCAGAGATGCGATTAGCTATTTCACTGATTTTCGAGTTTATTGCAAAAAAAGGAACACACTGGAGGAGTGGTACATAAATGTATCTACATACATCACAGATATTGACAGTGTAACCCCCTGTGTGTAGTTGGGTCCCTCATTTCATAAGGCGCTTAACTTTTCGTATCTGTGTTCATTATTGTTACCATGCATCTGATGTTGCCCAAGAGATGGAAACTACATCTAATAAGGTATATCCTCATTCTTCGAAGAAAATAAAGTTGTGCCCTTCTTTTATATTTGATACTGGTTAGTTTCAGGTCCGGTTCTTTTATTTGTTTCCTTTTTTGGCATATTATGCAATTACTTATAATTGTTGCATTTATTTTTTTACCACAGAGCGGTCAAATTGAATATATAAACTAGAAACTCCTCTACCTTCTTCATTCATATAAAAAAGAAAAGAAAAATAAAAAAGTAGCCCGGCAAAACAGAATCTGGGAACCTTCAATAGAATAGAAACATCAAACTATCCTAACCAAGTGTGTCGAGGATGCCTCATCTCCTAATAACATCATCATCTAGGAACCCTAGATATATGTGAAGATATTTCTCTCCTCGTGGATCCACGGTCAAAATTAGGAGAACTGAAAGAATTTGACAGTATGGACATTATTCGAAACATTGTCAAGAACTTAAGGGAACATATGCACACATCAAGGCCAACCAATAATTAGAAAAAAGACGGCGATTACAGTGAACTAAGAATCCTGACTATAGAAAATCAGATAACATGGAAAATTATTTGGAGGATGTGGCTACGCATGGCTGCTCATAACTTACAAAGCTGTTGCCTATATATTGCCTGTTGGCTTCGACCTATCAGGCGGGAAAGTTCACGAGACCATAACGCCAAGAATATTGGCCGCCAAACATTGTTTGAAGCTGGATACAGATGCTGCCAATGTGGAAGGCTTGACCTTGATGTGAAGCTGGTCGAAGCATCGTTGCTGTGGTTTTCGGGCTCGTGCCCATGGTTGTTGATCTTCAGCAAAAATGCAAACTTGCGCCATGTATTCGGGTCCATGGGCCATTGCATAGTACATTTAGATGGGCCCCTAAGTTTCTTTCAAACCATTACTCCTGTTTCAAATCCCTTTAAACCATCAAATTCTTTAGAATCAATGTAAAAAAATGACATCCCACTTGAATATGAATATAT